>JAMPIV010015679.1:0-547500 GCA_024509875.1 Oreohelix idahoensis
ATCCCAATAATAAAGACATCAACCTGCAACAGAGTGTTGACATCAAATTAAGATATAATCATTATCTTTCGACGCCTTATTGTCGTGAGAAATTCTAATCCACATATATAAATTAAAAAGTAAATGTAAAGCCTAACAAATGACTTCTATAAAAGGAAAGAAGAATGGTAAAGAACAGTGCTGTCACAATGACTGTACTCGAAATCCCCCTTGTTTTCTCCTTCGTCTGCAAATTGTAACGTTTCACGTTGATAGTAAAGCTTTCTGCAGCATACACGCGTTTCCCCAACACAATAAAATGTGTACTCCACTTCTAAGAAAAACCTTGAGATACGAAGATGACCTAGATTTAAAATTCCATTCATGTCATTTTATACACTACGTTACCAAAAAACGAAAGACAGATGGACTAAAGATAGAAAGAAAGGGAGGAGCTGAAAGCCGGAACGCAGGCAATACTAAACACGCGTCTCGCTATACAATTACTACCATCACGCGTGTAAGGCCACAAGCACTAGCTTTTTTTCAAATCGACAGTGATAAAAAACACTACCCATACCAGAGTTAGGTTTTAAAATCCTGAAAAAACGCTTATTAGGAAACATGACATTATACTGGTTTACGTTTGAAAACATGACAGTACCCAGACACCCTAAAGTTTGGAAGTGAGGAGGTGGTAACAGCACGACTATCCTAGAAGAAAATGCATATTGGCTCCTTTAAATTTGTATATTTGGGTTCCTTAGAACTTGCTGACAAATAATATGTTAAACGTTACGCAAATAGTCTAGGAATTACCAAATTATAGCCAAAAGAAATAGTGAGGGATGTCAGACAACACCTAAATCAGAATCGCTCAGTGGCAGATTTTCACCCCACCATTGTACGGGAAATGGGTCTCCATGTTAAATCCGATTTGATTGGAGCGCAAGAAATGTAAGGCTAAACACGATTAGTCGAGCTATAAATACTATCTTTTGTTGTCAGGGGAAACGGGAGTAGGAGTACTTTTTTTCAAACGATTGGGTAAACATGGCACGATTGGTTAGACCCGCGAATATAGTCAATCAGAGGCGTCAGGTCACCACCACATGTTCAAATAAACTTACTACAGAACCAGTGCGTTGAGCACCAGTGCATATTTTTCTAAATAAAAGCCTGGGACATCGGCAGATCGAAATTGTGCTATATTCATTGCCAGTCAACGTAACTGTGTATTATTCCATGAATTGTGGGACCGTGGTCCTAAAGTTATTGAGCAGCACCTGGTCTGAGCTTTGCTGAACTAGAGGCTGACAGCATACTCCTGGGTCCAGATAGTGACCAGTGAGGTGTCTCCAGAACACAGGGAGGCTATCGAGCAGAGGAGTCTTTTCCTGCCGCCATCACGAAAGATAAGCCTATGTGGCCAGTGGAGCTCAACATTATGCCCCCCCCCCTCAAAATCTGACTTTATAATAAACCAGAGGGAAAATACAGTGTTTAAATTGATAGGAACTGTGAACTTTTCCCCATACTACTTACAAGATAAACAAACACTTGAAGTCATGATGACAAATAACAACATAGCTTGAAAAAAACAAAACCAGTATTACCTCATATTACTACTACACAACTGACACACATAAGATAATATTAATAAAATATGTCACTACAAGATTCATATTGATAAATCCTGTACATATAAATTGTAATTAAAATAGATTGTGATTCCTACTTCACTTTGTAGTTGAATCAGGACATATATATTAATGAAAGTACTTAATACATATTGATATTTGAAAATTTACCAGTGACTCATTTAAGATAGTCTTATTGAATGTTACATGTGTGTGAGTGTCACAGTGTTGTCAAGTGAGGTGGAATAAAGTAAATTGTTTATCTGTCTGTTGTTGTTGTGACTTACACTTCATCATATACATACCCTAGACATTTAACGTAGTCATCACAATATTCCAGAATAATTCTGACTGAGGCATAATGTGGTAGCAAGTAAGGTTATCTGTAAAACACTACACCTATTAGATACAGATACCTTCACAGCTGATCTCAGTCAGTACACTAAGTCCCCTATAAATATTTATAACATCCCACTTTACCACATATATTGGGGTCTCGCTCTCGGGATTTTGAATATTTCCCTATTAAAAATATTGGGGGTAATTCACTTCAGGGAATAATAGAAATTAAAAAGGTATCCTTGGGTGAAAATAAATAACGTTGAGCTCTCAGTGCCTGTAGTGTCCTTAGATAATTATTGATAGATTGAATTGTTACATTTGCATGTTAGACAATGGCCGACTTGGCAAAATTTCGATCTGCTGCTGTACAGACTGCGAAAGAGTTAGGAATGGACGGGCAAATTATGATTGCTTATGTCACTGCTGAATGTGACAAATATATTGAACGGGAAGAAAGAAGATTAGAAAAAGAGGCCGAAAGAAAATTAAAGGCTGAGACTAAGAGGTTGCAGATTGAGGCTGAGGCTAAGAGGTTGCAGATTGAGGCTGAGGCTAAGAAATTGGAAGCAGAAGAAAGAAGATTAGCTGCAGAAAGGGAAGACAAGCGATTAGCTGCAGAGAGGGAAGCAGAAAAGGAGGAGAAGAGATTACAAAGGGAACATGAGTTACGACTAAGGGAGTTTGAGTTTCAAGGCCATGCTCCTGAAAATGGTGCCAGTCCCTTTGCCTCTGATGCCACTGCTAGCCAGGGAGCCTCAACCTCAGCTATGAACTTTCATTTAGATCACTTTGTTGAGAAAGACGATGATATTGAGAGCTATCTAAATAGATATGAACTATTAGCTACCACATATGGGTTAGAGAGAGAAAGGTGGAGCTTAAAGTTATCTAAAGGTCTTCGTGGGGCAGCTTATGAAGTTTTTGCCAAATGAGCAGAGGTGATCAGGAAAATTATGACATGCTAAAGCAGGCTCTTTTGTTAAGATATGAAAAGAACGCAGAATTTTATAGGAAAAAATTTAGGAATGCTAAACTACTGTCAGGTGAAACCTATCACCAGTTCTCTGCACGGTTAGAGACATACTTGGAGAAATGGACTTCTCTGGGGAAAACCCAAGATCTTAAGGAAATGGTCCTTATAGACAATTAAGAGAGTCCATGGCTCCAGACCTGAGAAAGTTTCTCATGGAACAAGGTGCAGAGAGGCTGGGTGAGTTGCTAAATGTTGCTGAAAGGTATCAAGCAGCTCAGGCAGAGGTATCAGGTAATAAGAAGAAACAGGTGGAAAATTTTAGGGCACCACAGAACTTTAATAAATTTGATCCTAGAGATCAAAACAAAGGTAAGCACCAATTTGATAGGCCACGGTATGACAATAAAAATAAAACCCCACAATTCGATGAAAGGAAATATGATGAAAGAAAATCTTTCAACCAAGGAAAAAGGTGGTGTAAAAATTGTAAGATGAACAATCATGACACTGACCATTGTAGAAGGAAACATCCTCATTGTGCTGCTATGACATCGGGAAAAAAGAAAAAAAGGTCAAACCTGCAGAACTACAGGAACCATACCACCCCCCAGTGTGTGAAGATGTCATCTGTAATGGTGTCACTATAAGGTGTTTATATGATACCGGTTTAGATTACGATTCCGTTGTGAGTTCTCACCTGGTGCAGGCCGATCAATACACCACAGAAACAGTGGAGATTCAAACTGCAACCAAGGATGTAGCTACCATGACACTTCCCGTCGCCCGGATAAAGGTGAAAACGCGATATGTGGAAGGAATCATAAAAGCAGCAGTGATAAATGAGCCAATCTACCCTCTGATATTGGGGTGTAGATATGTCTTCTTGGGGAATCCCAAGAGACCTGTGATATTGGCAACAGTGCAGACCAGATCACAGTCTAAAAAGGAGGAGGATAATCCAATAAATACTCATCCAGATGAGATGAGGAAGGCACAGGCTGAGGACAAAACACTCAAGCCGTGTTTCAAGAAGTTGCCCAAATCTCATACACCTCCAGGCAAGGGAGAGTTTTATATGAAGAACAAACTGATATATAGGAAGGCTGGATCTGAATCCAATGGTCACGGACAGCTGGTCCTTCCCACTTCATATAGGACTAAAGTGTTGGAACTAGGGCATGCGATTCCCTTCAGTGGTCATATGGGGATCAGCGCAACAGGACAGCGAATAGCTTGTCACTATTCCTGGCCAGGAATAACTGAAGATATCAAACGATATGTAAAATCCTGTCCAGAGTGCCAACGAGTAGCACCTAAACATTGGACTGCACCAGCAACTCTGGGGGAAATGCCCATAGTGGGAACACCCTTTGAGAGAGTTGCCGTGGATCTTGTGGGACCTCTCACCCGAACCAAGAGAAGGAACAGCTACATTCTGACTCTGGTGGACACTTGTTCTATGTGGGGAGAGGCGGTAGCCCTGTCATCGATTGATTCTAAACATGTGGCAGAGGCATTGCTCACAATTTTCACAAGGTTAGGCTTTCCCAATCAAATCTTGACTGATAATGGCTCTCAGTTCAAGGGGAAACTAACTGAAGAAGTTTTCAGGATCTTCCAGGCCAAACACTTCCATTGTAGTGTGTACCATCCCCAAGGGAACGGCCAAGTGGAAAGATTTAATGGCACGTTGATGTCGATCCTGAGAAAGTTGGCACACGAAAAACCAGATACATGGGACCAGTACCTTCACGCCGCCCTCTTTGCTTATCGGGAGGTACCCCATAGTTCAACCGGTATGGCCCCGGCAACATTATTGTTTGGAAGGCCAATAAAAGGTCCACTTGAAGCTCTGTTAAGAACGTGGACTGATGAAAAGGCAGAGGAAAATATTACATCCTCATACCAATATGTGAATGAGCTGACCACTCGTTTAAAAACTGGCTGGAAACTTGCCAATGAAAATTTGAAACAAGCCAGGAAGAAACATGCTGCCTATTATAACAGGAAAGCGAAAGACAGAGATTTGGCTGTGGGAGAGAAGGTACTGCTTCTTCTACCCGGTAGTCAGAATAAGTTACAAATTGGATGGCAAGGTCCATATACAGTTCTAGAGAAGGTGTCTAGAACAAATTATAAGATAGATAAGAAGGGGAAAGAAAAAATCTATCATGTGAATCTCCTGAAGAAATATTTGGAAAGAGAAAATCAGGAAGAGACACACTTGTTGACCTTGTCCATTGCCATGGAGATGAAAAAGGAACCACTTTCATCATTTGAATATCCATTACACCCCTGTGAGACAGCGGCACAGGTGAAAATCAGTACACATTTAACGAAAACTCAGAAAGAGAGAGTGCAACAGGTTCTAGATAATCATGCAGAGGTGTTAACAGACCGACCAGGGCATACAAACTTATTGGAATATGATATGAAACTGATAGACCCCACACCTGTCTGTATGAAACCATATTCGATTCCTTTTGCTAAGGAGAAAGCTTTGAAGGAAGAGATAGACTATTTGTTGAAGGAAGGAATTATTTCACACAGTGAATCTTCGTATAGTTCCGGTGTTGTACTCTTAAGGAAGCCCTCTGGAGAACATAGACTCTGTATAGATTACAGGAGACTGAATGCTATTACAGAAGGACAGGTGGATCCATTGCCGGATACAAATCAGTTGTTTGCCAGACTAAATAAAGCTAAATATTTCTCAAAAGTGGATCTGAGTAAAGGATACTATCAGATTCCAGTAAAGCCTGAGGTTAGACCATACCTAGCTTTTAGTACCTCAGAAGGACACTATGAGTTTAATAGATTGCCATTTGGATTGAAGAATGCGCCTAGTGTCTTCTCTAGAATGATGAGAAAATTATTGGACCCTCTGAATAATCCATGTATCACAAATTTCATGGATGATATCCTTATAGCAACAGAAACATTTGAGGAACACATTGACTCTCTGAACATGCTGTTTAATCGACTTAGGGAAGCGAATTTAACAGCCCGACCAACCAAATGTTGCGTTGGATGTAAAGAATTGGAATTCTTGGGACACACAGTTTATCAGGGAAACATGACCCCTGACCCAAAGAATTTAGAGAAACTAAAGAAAGCCCCGAGACCACAAACCAAGAAAGACGTGAGATCCTTTGTCTCATTATGTGGTTTCTACCAAAAGTATATCAAAAATTTTAATTCCATATGTGCACCGTTAACTGATTTGACACGTAAGATCGAATTACATGGACACCACAATGTGAAATGGCTTACCAAGAATTGAAGGAAAAGCTCACAAGTAAACCTATTTTGAAATTACCTGACTTAAGTCAAGAATTCATAGTAAGGACGGATGCCAGTAATATTGGGTTAGGTGCAACTCTGCTACAGAAATCAGATGCATTGGATGGGGAATTAAGCCCAGTGGCATATGCTAGCAGAAAGTTGAATAAAGCTGAAACCAACTACTCAACTAGCGAAAAAGAATGTCTTGCAGTAATATGGGCGATAAAGAAATTCAATATTTATCTGTATGGGAAGGCATTTAAGTTGCAAACGGATCACAAACCTTTGTCGTTTCTAGCACAGGCTAGACATGAGAACTCGAGATTACTCCGTTGGTCCTTATTGATGCAGCCATTTGAGTTTAGCATAGAGTATATAAGTGGAAAAACAAATCTGGGAGCGGATTTTTTAAGCCGCCATCCGTGTGATGAGAATCACCCTAAACTCCAGGAAAAATAATAAATTTCTCTATGTGTATATAGAATTATAGACTGACATATAACGTCTGTTTTAAGTGGGGAGGATTTGTCGTGAGAAATTTTAATCCACATATATAAATTAAAAAGTAAATGTAAAGCCTAACAAATGACTTCTATAAAATGAAAGAAGAATGGTAAAGAACAGTGCTGTCACAATGACTGTACTCGAAATCCCCCTTGTTTTCTCCTTCGTCTGCAAATTGTAACGTTTCACGTTGATAGTAAAGCCTTCTGCAGCATACACGCGTTTCCCCAACACAATAAAATGTGTACTCCACTTCTAAGAAAAACCTTGAGATACGAAGATGACCTAGATTTAAAATTCCATTCATGTCATTTTATACACTACGTTACCAAAAAACGAAAGACAGATGGACTAAAGATAGAAAGAAAGGGAGGAGCTGAAAGCCGGAACGCAGGCAATACTAAACACGCGTCTCGCTATACAATTACTACCATCACGCGTGTAAGGCCACAAGCACTAGCTTTTTTCAAATCGACAGTGATAAAAAACACTACCCATACCAGAGTTAGGTTTTAAAATCCTGAAAAACGCTTATTAGGAAACATGACATTATACTGGTTTACGTTTGAAAACATGACAGTACCCAGACACCCTAAAGTTTGGAAGTGAGGAGGTGGTAACAGCACGACTATCCTAGAAGAAAATGCATATTGGCTCCATTAAATATATATATTTGGGTTCCTTAGAACTTGCTGACAAATAATATGTTAAACGTTACGCAAATAGTCTAGGAATTACCAAATTATAGCCAAAAGAAATAGTGAGGGATGTCAGACAACACCTAAATCAGAATCGCTCAGTGGCAGATTTTCACCCCACCATTGTACGGGAAATGGGTCTCCATGTTAAATCCGATTTGATTGGAGCGCAAGAAATGTAAGGCTAAACACGATTAGTTGAGCTATAAATACTATCTTTTGTTGTCAGGGGAAACGGGAGTAGGAGTACTTTTTTTCAAACGATTGGGTAAACATGGCACGATTGGTTAGACCCGCGAATATAGTCAATCAGAGGCGTCAGGTCACCACCACATGTTCAAATAAACTTACTACAGAACCAGTGCGTTGAGCATCAGTGCATATTTTTCTAAATAAAAGCCTGGGACATCGGCAGATCGAAATTGTGCTATATTCATTGCCAGTCAACGTAACTGTGTATTATTCCATGAATTGTGGGACCGTGGTCCTAAAGTTATTGAGCAGCACCTGGTCTGAGCTTTGCTGAACCTAGAGGCTGACAGCATACTCCTGGGTCCAGATAGTGACCAGTGAGGTGTCTCCAGAACACAGGGAGGCTATCGAGCAGAGGAGTCTTTTCCTGCCGCCATCACGAAAGATAAGCCTATGTGGCCAGTGGAGCTCAACATTATGCCCCCCCCCCCCCCCCTCAAAATCTGACTTTATAATAAACCAGAGGGAAAATACAGTGTTTAAATTGATAGGGACTGTGAACTTTTCCCCATACTACTTACAAGATAAACAAACACTTGAAGTCATGATGACAAATAACAACATAGCTTGAAAAAAACAAAACCAGTATTACCTCATATTACTACTACACAACTGACACACATAAGATAATATTAATAAAATATGTCACTGCAAGATTCATATTGATAAATCCTGTACATATAAATTGTAATTAAAATTGATTGTGATTCCTGGTTCACTTTGTAGTTGAATCAGGACATATATATTAATGAAAGTACTTAATACATATTGATATTTGAAAATTTACCAGTGACTCATTTAAGATAGTCTTATTGAATGTTACATGTGTGTGAGTGTCACAGTGTTGTCAAGTGAGGTGGAATAAAGTAAATTGTTTATCTGTCTGTTGTTGTTGTGACTTACATTTCATCATATACATACCCTAGACATTTAACGTAGTCATCACAATATTCCAGAATAATTCTGACTGAGGCATAATGTGGTAGCAAGTAAGGTTATCTGTAAAACACTACACCTATTAGATACAGATACCTTCACAGCTGATCTCAGTCAGTACACTAAGTCCCCTATAAAAATTTATAACATCCCACTTTACCACACTTATGGAGCATAGAGCTTGTGGTAAGATGGAAGTTTAATAGTTAAGTCCTCGTCTTCGTGCTCCTGAGCCGCCGACTATCAATGCCTGGTGGCGCCAACATTTCTGAGCGACTAGATAACTGACTCTGAGAGAACGGAGTATTTATACAGAAGTGGTGTTATTATCACTAAAGGGTGCGATAATTCACGCCTTCGGCCGTATCAGGGAAAATCAACGAGTTCGAATCCCGAGGTAAAGGAGTTTCCTGTACGCTTTCTTGCGATGCCGAAACGACATCACAAGACATGGCCATGCGAACAGGCCTTCTTTGATTTCGTCTCTCTGCTGTAAATCAAATAATTACGTCCCCTGGGATCACGGACATCAAATGTGGTCGGTAAATATTATTATCGTCCTTGCATTTGCTACCTACGTCTGATTTGTCCCTATCAATGATTGACATCTCAGCTCGCTTGATAATTCAGATAAATAAATCATAATTTGCTGACTGTTATCTGGCAGATCGCGTGCTAACTAATAGATCTGTTTGTTGTGACGTGAGGTTTTTATTGGCTCTAGGATCAGTATAGTACTGACAATTACAGAAATAGAATTTCTGCAGAAAATGGTGAAGTCCCAGTGTCTGAGAGAACTACTGGTATCACAAATTAGTTACGGCTGTGAATGATCTGATCTCGAAAAATTAGTAGAGAGGAGACAGTCATAAATTGCTACCCCCGCTGTGAAACTAACTGTGATATTAAAAAAACAAAGAAACAGATTTTACTTAACAATTAAAAAAAATTGACAATTCGTTCAAATACAATTTCCCTATTATTTATTTAGTATATACACTATCTACTCTTGTGCTGAAGGGTGGATGTTAAAAAAAGGAATGTAACGGATTTGTAAGTTAACATATGATTTACAAATATATATATATATATATATAATATATATATATATATATATATATATATATATATATAATATATATATATATATATATATATATATATATATATATATATATAATATATATATATACATACATATATATATATATATATATATATATATATATATATATATATATATATATATATATATATATATATATTACAACAGGTTTTCCAATTATAGGAACAAAAATTATATCAGCTGTGCTTTTACTCAATTATAGTAAATGTATCAGCTGTGCTGTTAATTAAATATATAAAATTTATCAGCTATGCTGTTTGTCTCTTACTATGTTAATTCACGTTTTCTTCATTGACTTAAATGCTCACAATTGCCGACAGAAATGGTACTAATGTGTACTCATCTCTCAAACGTTCTGTCCTTAATTTCTTGCACACAACACCCGCTGATGATCGTTTCGTTAGCCCACCCAAGACTGAGGGGGACTAAAGATGTAGCTCCTGTGCAATCACTGTGCTCCTGCAAAGTTCCAGGCAGCTGAATTGACTGGACATACGACCTCAGGTTGGATGACACGAATAAAACCTGTAACAAGTAAAAATAGGGGCTAATTTCTGTCATCAAGCCCACCTATTTCTAGTGTGTATGAGATGAGCGTGTCTCGGGTGTCTGCATGTAGGATGAATGACAACATGGCTCAGTATGAGTTAGCAATAGCGAGACAAGACAGGTGTCTACTGGCAAAACATTCTTTCTGATAAATTAATACATGGATACATCCAATAATATAAATTCAATACATGAATACATCCAATAATATAAATTCAATACATGAATACATCCAATAATATAAACTCAATACATGAATAAATCCAATAATCTGTACACCTAGGTGTGATACAACCATTTCCTTCCCCCTATAATATACCAGGCCCTCTCTGACAAGTGCTATACTGGCTGGTAACATATATCCTAACAATATTGTTTTGTTCTGATGATAGGAGTTATATGAGACGAGGACTGTTTGGTTATATTCCAGGTTGGAGTTGTAGGAGACAATAGATTGGAGTTATACGAGACAATAGATTGAAGTTTTATGAGTCCTAAGAAGGACTGTTTTGGTTATATTTCAGGTTGGAGTTATCTGAGAACTCCGCCTATGCCGGTCCCAAGCCCGGATGAAAAAGGAGGAGGGCGGCCTGCATGGAGGCCGTAAGGAGGCAGCCCCTCCACCATGCAAAGGCACAACCGGCCAATCACCTGTTTGTCTTAAACTATGATTACGAGCAATACAAGAGAGAAAACCGGACTGATTCTAAAGGCGACGAACTGGAACGGACTACGGACTACGACTTATGGAACTTGGAACACTAGAAGTATAAATGGGAAGGAAGAGGAGCTGGTGGAAGAGATGAGGAAAGCAAAACTAGAAATCCTGGCTATAACGGAAACGAAGAAAAAAGGACAAGGAGTCATGGATCTCGATGGCAACACGTTACTCTACAGTGGTGTACCCATATCTGAAAGAGCTAAAGGGGGCGTGGGTTGCATTGTGGCCCAAAATCAAAAAGATTTTAGTAGGAGAGAGTCACTATTCATTAAGTTTCACTTGGTTCATTAAGAAAACTCTTAATGTTTTGATACGACTTTAGGCAAGCGTCACAAAATCCCAGACTCCCCTTTGGGTGACGTCACAAAACCCTTAACCTCCCCCCCCCCCCCCCCCCCCCCCAACCACCTTTTTTTTAAAAACAGTGTTAAATTCAGGGCTATGTAGCCAAAGCTGGAGCGCTGATCAGTGGAGTAGCAGGTTTTTGACCGGAGCAGGAGCGGAGCCGGAGCGCAGAAAACCTCGCCTGCGCCACTGCTCCAGTTTTATTTATTTTATTTTCAATCCAGAATGATAAACAAGAAATAAAACATTTAATAGGTACGTTTTATTTTGAACCGGAATTACATTTTTTATCTTAGTCACTACATTTCTTGGTTAATTGAAGAGTAGCAGACTGGCAAAAAGCTTTATATTACCAATCTGGAATAAAGGGAAATAAAAGGGAATGTGACACCATATGTCACTACTACGTCACACATAACAATTACAGGCATATCTCGGAGATATTGTGGGTTCGGCTCCAAAGCACTGCAATAAAGCGGGTCGCACTCATTCTATTTTTGGCTTCACACCGCATACAAAAGCCAAACATCATGTTTACAGTATGTCTATTAAGTGTGCAATAGCGCTAGGTCTAATAAAAAACAATGCACTGTAAAATGTAAAAATACTTTACTGCTAAAGAATTGCTAATATTCATCATCTAAGCCTTCAGTGAATCGTAATCTTTTTGATGGTGGAGAGTCTTGCCTCGATGTTGATGGCTGTTGACTGATTGGAGTGCTGGTTACTGAAAGTTGGGGTGGCTGTAATAAATAAACATTAATAATATGAAAACAGCGCAATAAAGCGAGTTATGCCTGTATATGCAAACATACATGAGCAAGGAATAAATCACAGCGTTGAACAACAGTTGACTGGGGCCCAATTTGGATTAAAGGAAGGAATGGGATATATTGATGCTGTGAATTACTTAAGACAGTAAAGCGAAAAAATCCATCGAATATGACAGTGATCTAAACATGATATTTATAGATCAGCAAAGGGGGATTGGGGGAGGCCAAGAGTGGTAGCACCTTTGGGCAAGAGCGGTCGCACTGGAGAACTGAACCAGTGGCTCAAACTCACCGGTCCACCTTGACCTTCCAAGCTTGACATATGGCTCCCAGAAGCCACAAAGACAGTGGCCGCCATCCCTCGGTAACAGTCTTGACCGACTGACCAAACTATGTTGAGCGCCCCTGCAAAGCCCTGCTTTTACCTGTGACTGTCCTCCAACTTGGAATGGCACAGCTACAAACCATCCACAACATCTAATAGTGAAGGCACCAGGGTGCACGACGTGACGATCCTTTTGACCAACTAGAAGCGCTAGTGCTGACTAAATAGCTGACAAATTATGGATGTTTCCAGAAAACAGCGGTCATTTGGTGGCGGGGACTGCACAACGGTGAACCCCACTGAGGTGGTGCAATATGGTATTGAGGCTGTCTACCCCCAGTGGGTAGGACAGACATCAGGCGAACAGGACAGCAGGGGAAAATAATACTTTCCCACCGATGATGGTACAGTGCCCACCATGCCTTGCACACCCCGCATGGAAAAAGAGGATAACTACCGGGATGAAAGAAAGTCATCACAACTCCCCACTACTCATGATGCCATGACACTAATACACCCTAAGATATATGAGCTCGGACGTCGCCTCGCAAAAGGTCCGCGCCAAGCAGGTCGCCCCTCGGCTGCTCCTGGCGAAAAATGTGCTACCGAGGAGTATATTAACATTCTACAGTTAAATGTAGATGGAATAAGAACTAAATCGTTAGAATTAAAGAAACTACTGACGGACCAGAAAGTTCACATTGCACTGATTCAAGAAACCGTTCTTAAGGACAAATCCATTAACTTCCCAGGCTACACAATGTACAAATGTCATTGCCATAATAATTGTCGAGGAATCCTAACCTTGGTAAGGAATGATGTACAGGTAGAGGTCGAAAGTCTTCGAACCGATGATGAAACTGACATACAACAAGTGACAGTCTGGGGAAGTGACGGACATTTCCAAATCTTTAATGTCTACAGACCCCCCAGAGAAAATAATGGAATCTACTTTTATGATATCG
Organism: Oreohelix idahoensis; assembly: GCA_024509875.1. NCBI lineage: Eukaryota > Metazoa > Mollusca > Gastropoda > Stylommatophora > Oreohelicidae > Oreohelix > Oreohelix idahoensis. The sequence goes on from JAMPIV010015679.1 coordinate 13,414, forward strand.
AATACAAGAGAACAATCATAGCAGGGGATTTCAACGCCCACTCCCCACTCTGGGGATACCAGGACACCAACACCTCAGGCCAGGCAGTAGAAGAGCTATGTAACACTTCCAACCTTATAGTCCTCCAAAACGAAAGATCCCCATCAACCCTCTACCATAAAGCTAGCGGAACCAGTAGCCGACCAGACCAGCACTTGTGTCTGCAGACCTCACCAACAGGTATAAATGGAGGTATTGGAGGACATAGGAAGCGACCATCTACCCATCCTCACCATCATCTCGCAGGGTAAAACAAAAACGGAAACCAAAAGACAGCCGAAATGGAACTATGCTCGAGCAAACTGGGAACACTACAAACTCATATCAGACCAGCTCCTCACTGAAATAGACATGAACCAAGACATTAATACCTTGAACGATCAGATCTCTACAGCCATACTGCAGGCAGCCAAACAGGCAATCCCCAAAGGCAGTCGTGTCAAATACAGCATCTTCTGGAATGAGGAATTAGAACACCTAGTACAACTAAGACGCAAGGCACGGAAAATCGCTCAGAAAAATCCTAGCCGTGAAAACAAAACCACATACAACAGACTCACTGCACAGGTTAAGTTAGCGAGCAGAAAAGCCAAAATGGAAACCTGGAAAGAAAAAAAGCGAAAACCTAGACCTAAATAAAGAAGGGAAGAAAGCATGGAAACTCATTGACAGCATGGCAGGGACATCCCAGAAGAGAAACCCAATCCCTATGAAACTTCCAAACAGTAACACAGCTACCTCCAACAGAGGGAAAGCACGAGTCCTAAATCGATTCTTTGCTGAAGTCAATAAAACATACAAAAGAGCCAATCTAGATAAAGCCATCAAGACACTTACAAAACGCATGCTAAAAGCACACAAGGCTGTGGACAGCATCTTTGATCAGGATTTAACGCTAGCTGAATTGCAATCCAGTCTCCTAAAGACCAAACCCAAAAAAGCACCAGGGCCAGACCAGGTTACCAACGACATGATAGTCAAACTTGGGGGAAAAGGCTTGCTGACGATCCTGGAATTCATAAACAAGACGTGGAGAAGCAGTACTGTACCTACAGGATGGAAAACGGCTAACATTATCCCAATAATCGTACTTACTTACATAGTCGTTCCTCTTCTACCGTGAGGTGTAGAGGTTTGGAAGAGAGAGCGCCAGACTATCCCATCGGCTGTCTTCTTCCTGGCCTGGTTCCATTCCCAATACTCAAAAAAGATAAACCACCAAGCGAAGTCAGTAGCTACCGGCCCATTTCCCTGACTTCGTGCGTTGGGAAAATGGCAGAGCGTATGATAAATGCACGCCTCTACTGGTGGTTAGAGAAAGGAAAAGCCCTCCACCCTAACCAAGCAGGATTTAGAAGAGGAAGACAGACTGTTGACCAGGTAATCCGATTGGTACAACATATTGCCGATGCTTTCCAGGATAAAAATCATGTGGCCGCAGTTTTCGTAGACCTCAAGCAGGCATATGACAGAGTATGGAGAGACGGTCTATTTTTCAAGATGCAGAAGATGGGCATAGAAGGAAGAATGTTTCGTTGGATAAAAGATTTCCTCACAAATAGAACCATCTCCACAACGGTCAACGGAGCAACATCAGGGAAAAGAACCATCCAAGAAGGCCTCCCCCAATGCTCAGCCCTAAGCTGCACCCTCTTCCTCATATACATAAACGATCTGGCAGACTACCTTGAATTACCCAGCGCATTGTTTGCTGATGACCTGGTCTTTTGGGGAGAAGGGAAGTCTCACTTGCAACTGCGAAAGAAACTAAACCGTGCAATGGCTGCTCTAACAACCTACTGCTGCTTCTGGAAAATGGTGATCAACACGAGTAAGACAGTCTACACTATATTCACACTCAGCAACAAAACAGTAAAGAAAGAACTGGATTTAAAACTTGATGATGCAAAGCTAGCTAAAGAGAACAATCCGACTTATCTAGGGATACAGCTAGATACCAGACTCACATACAAAACACATGTTGAGTCCCTAACTGCTAAGGCCTCTAGAAGGCTAAACCTCATAAAGCGTTTGGCAAGCACTGATTGGGGATCCAATCAGAGCACCCTACGACAACTGTACTTGGGATACGTGCGCTCAGTTATGGATTACTCTCTACCCCTGCAAGCCACTGCTAGCCCAACACTCAGACTGAAACTAGATCGCATACAAAACCAGGCACTCAGATTCATCTGTGGAGGCTTGCGAACTACTCTGACCAGCGCATGTGAGATTTCCGCCAATGTGGAACCCCTAGAGCTAAGGAGAGAGAAATCAGTCATTATCACGGCAGAAAGATTCTTGCGAGCTGACAAAGATGACCAATGCAAAAACGTTATCGGTGACCTCAACTCCAGGTACCGAATTAAAAAGACATCTTTCACTAGAAGGTACCAAGAGCTTTCAGGGAAACACTACATACCAGAGACTAGACTACCTACTCAAGTTGTGCCTGACCTACCACCTCACGTAGAACTAAAAAGACCAATAATACGTACAAACCTTCTACAACCCGCAAATAAAAGCCTCATACCTACGCTGCTGAAAACACTTGCTATGGAAACCATCTGTCAGTACGATGAAGACATTATCCATGCCTATACAGACGGGTCAGCTTTCAAAGCAGTAATAAATGCTGGATACGGGGCTATAATCATCCCACCCAGCACTGAAGAACCCGTCAAAATTGCAGGTCCCTGTGGTATCTGGTGCACAAACTACGAAGCCGAAGTAGTCGCCATCCAGAAAACCCTAACTAGAATTTTTGAACTCTTTGAATCAGACGAAATGGAACCAAATGATGTTGTAGTATTCTCAGACTCGCAGGCTGCCCTCTTGGCAATAGAAAACTGGAAAACCAACTCGATCAGTACTATCCAGAAGGTTCAAGAAACATGCCACAAAATTATGAACTTGTACGGAACAGAAATATACATGCAATGGATACCTGGCCACATAAACATCACATTAAATGAAGTTGCTGATAGACTGGCAAAGAAGGGAGCAAAAATGCCACAGATTGATCACCCACTGAGTATGTTAACAGTTAAACAAATAGTCAAAAACATTTGTAGGGAAGTTTGGCTGAACACGTGGGCACAGGCTAAAACAGGAAGAAAACTCTTCATTCACCAAACAGCCCCAAATAAGAAAGATGCTATGAACGATATCGAACGAAGGTACCAAACCAAAGTCTTCAGATTGAGAACAGGCCACTCTACACTAAATGGCCACAGAAACAGACTAAGTTCACAAAATATAGCAAAATGTAGACACTGCCCTAACCCGTTGGAGACGGTGGAACACCACTGTAGAAATCTTCCTAGATGTTGGAAGGTTCGTTATGTTGGTGTTCTTGATTGGTACTACTGGCAAGGGCGATGCCAGAAAATGTTCAACGCAAAATATATATATATAGTGAGCCGTGTAACTCTATGGCCAACGAAGATAATGTCAACACGGTACAGTGACGACTGGCACGTCAATTAGATTGGAGCCAAGTATTAAAGTTGACGACATAATTTATTGTGCACTGACATGTACATTGACATCACAAAGTCAGACGACGTAGCATCATTATAATGGCATGGCATAAACGTTATGTATTCTGATCAATCATGGCTGATCAATCATGTAGAAGTAGGCATCAACATCAATAGTATAGGTTATAGCATCGGGGCATCACAATTCATTGCATTTTCAATCGTGAACTTGATTGAAATCTTATAACGGCCGACCTCTCAAGGACGGCGGTGAACTTCACGGCCAATAATTCTATCATGCCTTTCAATACGGAGCTTGCCTACAACGCCAAGGGTTTTATTGAATAACCCTCAAATATGTACGAAGAATAATCCCGATAATATACGGTCAGGATTCTGGATCCCACTAATAACACAACATGGCATATGTGTTGAAATACAGCCAGATTATAATAAAATGACGAAATTAGCATATTAAGAATATGCAACAAGCCCTTCACTGGCTAACATAGATACTCATTACCAGGAGGTTTATAATCTCTACATGACTGCTTCCCTCAATCCGGCAAGACTTACAAATCGGCTCCGTCTAGAGACAACCGTCTCAGGCCATAGGCATTTGGAATCCCCCTTTCATAACGTCCATCTTATTCTCCCCGAGCGCACCCGTTGCGCTTCTGTGTTCAACCTCGTGTCAAATCGCGCGTAACTAATTAATAATATATATATTCTTAGCTGTGCTAAACATTTAAAATTACGCGCGCAAAAAGAACGCAACAGATACCTTCCACCCATGAGACAAAAAAAAAGCGAAGCTTTTTTTTTGATTTAACTTATACCCACGACATCGATCAAGTTCATTTACACAATTAAAGTAATAGCATTTAAATGTGAAGGTATGTGTGAATAATAATATGTGAGGTAAAGTTTGGAAAAAAGAAAATAGATTCCAAATTCAAAACTCAAACAAAAGAAATGACACATAATGTATCAAAATGGTACAAAACAACAAGTTAAGAAGTCGCAAATGAAATGAGATACTGAAATAAAGTAGAGAAGAATGGAAAGAAATGGTGATAAATGGAGACAGTAATCAAATAGGATGATAAAAGAGAAAATCTCAATCAGTGAACGCAATTAAATTAAGTAGTGTATGTATGCGAATATCTGTAAGAGGAAGAAATAATTAAATAAAATCAACACGAAACACAACATACTCGAAGAAAATAACACAATCCAAAGGATGTGTAGGCAAGATTAGCCACACAGCAAGTACGCTACAATGGTCACATGAATTATGTCCATGTGCCAAAAATTATTAAGCGCGGATAATGCGCGGTTATAAAATAATTAGGGTGTTATGGAATAGCGTATTTCGAGTACTGAAATAATTAAGTTAATATGAATGTCATAGATTTCACCCAAAGTTATGGAAATTTAAAATGTTACCGAGTAATCTATAATGAAAGTAACTTAAATTAATTAAAATGTCCAGAAATCATCACGTAAGCAATGAAGATTGTCTTCAGCTCGTATCGAAGTGAATTAAAATCATGAAACTCTATGAAAGTTAAATGTCCTGTAATCATTTATGTATCTAATAAGTTCGATTTATGTCAATTTATGTTTCCAGTGGAATAGAAGTAAACTTACACCACAGTTAGTTTTGCACCAACACAATTACTTCTAGTTATTTGAAATGGAAAAACACCAAAATAATGTATTTAAAAATGGTGCGAAGAATGTAATGATATATTCAAAGGTTAGGTTATTAACGGAAAACCCGTAGTAGTACGTGTCGGTATAGTTCGTAAGCAATCATTCATAGTGCTGACTTGGTCACGTAGTGGCGTCACAACTTGAGGGGAGCAGAGGCTCGGTAGAGTCAAGGTGGTTTCGAGAGAAAAAAATTCATCCATTGAGGTGTCAGTATTGCGGATGGCTTGAGTAGCGAAAACCAAATTACAGACGATGATAGAGGCTCGTGCAAGAATGAAATTCGTGAGGTATGCACTCGTAAGTCCAATAATCGTCCGCAGTAGTGATGAAATGACCCCAAAAAAGTCTCAGCAATAAGCGTAACGACCAAATAAGGGTTAACAATGTGATGTTTATCATAGCCTTAAGTCGTGTAGTTTCAATCTATTGACGATAAAAGTTATGCACATGCACAACTCCGAGTCCCATCATAAATACGTTCCTGTGAATAAAGAAACGAAACGTTCTTTTTTTGTAAAAGTATGATATTTTTAACGCAATAATTTTAATAAATCTTACCGCATGTGGTCTGGTACTTCCTTGACCACTGTTCCATGACAGTTGATGCTTTCTTTAGGAGACAAGAAAAGGTAGTGGTGACAGCAGTCAAAACAGTGATGAATGTATTACCGATATAGGAAGAACAAAAATACCAGCGTGAAATGGAAGTCGCGCTGTGAATAATGTGCTGCAGAAAAAAAATTGGTCCAAGATAAAACAAGAGCAAACCTGAGTGTACTCAATGATGTAAAGAGTAGACATAAATATAAAAAATGATATCGAAGCCAATAGGAAAAATAAAAATAAGTGTGTAATGACAACTGGATATCAGAGACATCGCGTATTATAAAGACAAGACTGAGTTAACCGGCCCATTAAATAAAAAAAATAAATAAATATAGATACTACAAGTGAAGAAATGCGAAACAGCCAAGACATAATAAAACTAAAGAACTGTCAATATGCAAGAGGAAATCAAGTAAACAGGAAGAATTAGCAATTAGCAATAACGGAAGAGACAAGTTCCAAAAATATACCAGAAAGAAAGAAGAAGCACGCACACAAAACAACTATTAAGTGCGTGGTGCAGAATTTTGCACAAGTTGTACATCTAAAAGATGGTGTGCAAAAATCTAACCATGTTTGAAATGCACAGCTCTGTGAGCGTCATGAAAGTTTTCAAAACGAACAAAAGCTAGCTGATTAAAAGATTTTTGTAGTTCAAACATGCGAACAAACTTAACATTACCGACTCTCTGAAAAAATTTTCGGAGTGCATACCAAGTCGTATGCGATGGAATGTTGCGCACCAGTACAGTGCGATTCAGTGACATCTGATCTCGGCCAGATCGCAACTGAGCCCGATTATCAATGAAATTATCATTATTATGTTTATCACGTAGTGAGCGCGAAGAGGAATTTGTACGGACATGTAGATTCTTGCATGTCGTAATAGTTGGAAAATCACGGTTGTACTTGGGATTATCATGATGAATATTAATATCATCAACGCGCCGAATAATGTCACGACTCTTACAAGTGAATTTTGTGTCACCATTGACAACATCATTCACACTATTGGGAGTATAAGTCCCCTCAGCATGCTGTATATAACGATTCTCATCGAAATAAATAGAACCAGTGTGAACGATATCGGTCACACTATCATCAAATGGAACAAACTTGTCTGTCCCTGTACGTCTCAGATTCCGCAAGTTTGGAATGTTCTTAACATACTTTTTAGGCTTCTCATGAAATGAAGTGACATGATTTTGTTGATTATGGGAAACAATTTTATTTGGGGGCTTAGAATGATACGATAAACTGTTTGTCACCCCGTTTTTACTGTTATCGACATGTCGCCATGACGAACTCCCAGAGGAAGCAGTATAGTTATGACCAGATACACTGGCATCAGGGTGATGTCGAGGAAAGTTGTAACTACGTCTGTATGATATCTTTACTTTGGCAGGTTGTACAGACCTGTTTGTATTACGCTTGGGACTACCGGCATGTTGTACAGTAGTATTTCCATTATTAAGATTTGACAATATATTTTTATGTAACACCACATCGAGTAAATCATCAACCCTAGTTCTCAATTTCATAATTTCCAAATCCCTGACTGAAATATCTTCACTCTGCCTCTTATTTAACTCTATCAGGTTAACAACTTTACTTCTATCATCAAGTAATGACTCAGTGTGAGCCAATGTATCGAGGGTAAAATTTTCTTGTCGACCCTTAAGTTCCGGAATTTCGAGTTCAAGTGCTGCCACTTTACTCTGCAGCTTTTCCTCCTGAAGCAGGGGGGCATGAGATTGAATTTCCTGTGGTTTCCTTTTTTCCAATTTTATCTCCCTCATGGCTTTTATTTTTCTTGCCATTTTTATAAATCTCATTTTATGGGCTTCCACCGTATGTGGCTGTAGTAGGGCAACTTGAACATTAAGACCCAGAATTTGGGCAGCCTGTGCCTGAATGTTATCTTGTAGTTCTTGAACCTCAGAGTTCAAATCCCCATTACTCCTCAAGGTAGTTTCTAATGACTCCTTAGAATTCGCCAGTTCTAACTGTAATGATTTGAGGTTTGAATTATCAACCTCGACCTGTAGATTTAATGTCTTCACTTCTTCGTTTAAATTTTTAATTAACGTCTCCTTGTCTTTAAGGATCTCCGATAACTCAACTATTTTGCTTTCCTCAGCAATATCTCCTAACAACTGTGTCTTTTCATGACGACACCTTTTTTCGTGAGTTATTTGTTCCTCATGAAAATTGCCTTTGCGTATAGCGCGGAATATATTTTTCATTACATTACCATGTGGTTCATGGGTGTAATTCACTAAAAACAAACGCAGATCCTTACGCAGTAGTTGTGCCAAGTCCGTGGCAATATTTATATGTGGGATAGAACGAAAATGCCAACTCGCAAAGTCATCCAAATCTGATGCCGCCTGACATAAAAAACGATCCATCACATATTCCTCAAGTTCTGGGCCTTGAAATCCATGATCCCTACCATTCTGGAGCAGCATATCCAATACAGGTATCATGTCATCCGTAGACATTTTTGTCTAATTTATATGAGGTCCACTTACCTAATCAAATATCACTCACTGAAGGAAAAATGTATCCTGTAATTAGCATGTGACAAGTTCCTGTCCAGAGAACTCGTATACCAATTATCATCAATGTCAGAAATATGTTATATTATTACCTAGCCATTAATTATTCATGCATTAAAATCATATAAGTAGAAAATACAAGATGTAGACAATGAGAACAATAGTTACAAAGACAAGATACTAAGGAACAAATGAAAACATTCGCAGAATCAACTGAACAATAAAGTATAACTAAAAAGGACAATTTTGCAAAGAGCGCAATGACACTGCGATCAAAATGACAAGACAAGTAACAATACAAGGTATAAACATAAAGTGTATAAAAATAAACAATAGTGAGGTTGAGGGTGACGTTTACGAACAAAATACATCATAAAATAAGGTACATGTTAGAAATTACTACGAAAACAACAATAAAGACTTGACGTAACAGCTAAACAATTACTATTATAAGAAACAAGTAGCGATCAGAACTTCAGCAAGGTTTCTAGCCTTGAACTGGAATTATCGCTCAATTGAAACTTACAAACTAAATCCTATAGAACGTCTGACAAGAGCCCGAATTAGCTTCGAGATGAACCTCGTTTGTCAGATCGGCCTCCCTACCGCCCACGTGAAACATTAAACATAGAACATGCAATACAAATAATATTAGAATGGACATATTAAGAAAGGCTCATCAATAACATGCAACAGTGGTACAGAGTACAAACAATCATTGACCACTTATCTTTTTAAGAAGAAAAAATTCCCGGCCCTCGCAAAGCTAGCGATGATGGTTCTCGGGTGTTGCATGTAGGTGCTTGAATACAGGACGTGATGCAGTCCAACGTTGATCTTTGCTATAGTCTTTGAACACCGGATCATCAAAGGTCAAGGAGGTTGACCGTTAAGAGACAAGTCGTGTCCTTGAAGTTATAAATTTGCTGTATCAGTTCTCGAAGCATGAGTTCTTGATTACAGAAAAAATTCTTATCCCCTTTGACTGGCCCACCAGATGTAGGAACCTTCCTAGATGTTGGAAGGTTCGTTATGTTGGTGTTCTTGATTGGCACTACTGGCAAGGGCGATGCCAGAAAATGTTCAACGCAAAATATATATATAGTGAGCCGTGTAACTCTATGGCCAACGAAGATAATGTCAACACGGTACAGTGACGACTGGCACGTCAATTAGATTGGAGCCAAGTATTAAAGTTGACGACATAATTTATTGTGCACTGACATGTACATTGACATCACAAAGTCAGACGACGTAGCATCATTATAATGGCATGGCATAAACGTTATGTATTCTGATCAATCATGGCTGATCAATCATGTAGAAGTAGGCATCAACATCAATAGTATAGGTTATAGCATCGGGGCATCACAATTCATTGCATTTTCAATCGTGAACTTGATTGAAATCTTATAACGGCCGACCTCTCAAGGACGGCGGTGAACTTCACGGCCAATAATTCTATCATGCCTTTCAATACGGAGCTTGCCTACAACGCCAAGGGTTTTATTGAATAACCCTCAAATATGTACGAAGAATAATCCCGATAATATACGGTCAGGATTCTGGATCCCACTAACAACACAACATGGCATATGTGTTGAAATACAGCCAGATTATAATAAAATGACGAAATTAGCATATTAAGAATATGCAACAAGCCCTTCACTGGCTAACATAGATACTCATTACCAGGAGGTTTATAATCTCTACATGACTGCTTCCCTCAATCCGGCAAGACTTACAAATCGGCTCCGTCTAGAGACAACCGTCTCAGGCCATAGGCATTTGGCATCCCCCTTTCATAACGTCCATCTTATTCTCCCCGAGCGCACCCGTTGCGCTTCTGTGTTCAACCTCGTGTCAAATCGCGCGTAACTAATTAATAATATATATATTCTTAGCTGTGCTAAACATTTAAAATTACGCGCGCAAAAAGAACGCAACAACCACCTACTACAGTGCCCTGCATTTCAGGGACTGAGACAACAATTGCTACCACACAACCCATCCATAGACAATACACTGTATGGCAGCTCAGAACAGCTTATACGAACTGTGCAGTACCATATAATGGCATCAAGGTCACCAAGAGCTGACGCTCAGTGACAGTGGATCAAAGAAGAAGAAGATCAGCAAAATGTTTTTGATACAGAGGATATAAATAAACATTGGTCAGTATTAAAAGACTACGAAATACAAGGGCAGCTGTAAGGTTACGTGAGAGCCCTGGGTCATACATGCAACAATGACGAACGACTGAAACATGTGATATAAAAACAGAGTTCGATAGGCTGCGTGCTAACATCACTATTGTTCAACGTTTATGTGGACAAAATAACACCAGAAGTAAACCGGGAAGACAAAGAAACCGCACAAAGTGAAGAATACAACCCACTGAATAAGTTACTTTTTAACAGACGACCAACGTATAATTGTTGTCGTGAGAAATTCTAAATCCACATATCTAAATTAGAAAGTAAATGTAAAGCCTAACGCATTAATTCAATAAAAGGAAAGAAGAATGGTAAAAGAACAGTGCGGTCACAATAGCGTACGCCTGTGTTATAGAACGTCATACTAGCTAAACAAGAAAACCCCTTTTTATGCTCCGTCTGCATAATTGTAACGCTTTCACGTTTACAAGTAAAGCCTACTGCATCAAATACACGCGTTTCTAAAAAGAAAACTGGTACTGTGTTTCTTAGAAAACCTTGAGATAGACACACTGCGTAATGACCTAGATTAATATTACATTAATTTCATTTTATGCACTACGTAAACTAAAAGACAGACGGGCTTAGAAGAGAGAGAGAGAGAGAGAGAGAGAGAGAGAGAGAGAGATGTACGGAGGAACGCATGCAATACTACCACGTCGTCTCGCGATTGAAAATTAATGCCACCCCACGCGAAAGGCATGCAGGCTTGCTTTTTTCAAATAAACAGTAATAAAAAACACTACCAATACGAGGTAAGGTTTTAAAAAACATGGTTAATGCTTATTAGGAAACATGACACAATACTGTTTTACGTCTGAAATCCTGACATTAGCCAGACAGTACAGAAGACACCCCATCGTATAGAAGTGAACGGGTGGTAGAAGAAAATACATATTTTGAACGAAGCCACTTGGCTCCATTAAACTTATATATTTGGGTGCCTTAGGTCTTGCTGACAAAGAATATGTTAGGTGTTAAGCAAATAGTCTAATAATTAACAAATTATAGCCAAAATAGTATAGTGGTGTTGTCTGACAACACAGGATCATATTTGCTCATCATGGCGTGTTTGGACACTGCTTTAGAGGAAATGAGGCCACCACGTTAGATCCGATTTGATTGGCTAGAATAATATGTAAGGCGAAACATGATTAGTCGACTGCAAATACTATTTTTGGTTGTTAATTGAAACGATAGGAAGGGCACATTTTTTCAAATGCTTTTGTAAACATGGTCTCATTGGCTAGACCATTTAATATAGTCAATTAGGAGCGTCTGTTCAGTGCCACTTTTTGAAAATAAACGTTGTAGAAGCAAGTGCGTTGAGAATAAGCTCATATTTTTCTAATAAAAGCCGGAGACAGAGGCAGATCGGAATTGTGCCATAACTCATCGCCAGTCAACGTACTTGTTTAATATTTCCTTGAATTGTGGTAAGCTAGACACATTTGATATCTTTTAGGTGAAAATTGAATGTGAATTGATAATTTATGTCTGTATGTGTAAATAATTTGTGTTATCTTTCGGTTAAAATAGGTCTCCAAATAAATGCCTCTAAAACTAAAGTTATGAACTTTTCTAACGAGACCTTTAATATCATCCTGAACGGGGAAAAACTACAGAAAGTTGAAAGTTTCAATTATTTAGGCTGTAAAATGACTCAGGATGGTGACACAACAAGAGAAATTCATACTAGAATTGCTTTGGCAGCTAGCGCCTTCAATAGATTATCTAACATTTGGAAATTACGATCATTGAATATATACATGCCAAGCTTCATCTGTTTAATTCAAATGTTATCTCAGTGTTAACATACGGCTGTGAAAGTTGGAAAATAACAAAATCATTGGAGAACAAGCTGAATACATTCGAGAACAAATGTCTTAGAAAACTCATGAACATCAGTTGGAAAGAATTCAAGACTAATCGACAAATAAGAGAAGACTTTAGGCAGAAATATGTCTCCAACTATATAAGGAAAAGACGATGGTCATATATCGGTCATGTCCTACGAATGCAAAACAACAGAATACCATTGCAGGCACTCACTTGGGTTCCTGAGGGTAAGAGGAAAAAAGGAAGACCAAAAGAAACACTCAGAAGAACAATAATAAGAGATGGAAGAACGTTGGGATTAAACAATGTGCAAGAGCTAAGAGGAGTGGCGTCACAACGTACAACCTGGAGAGCACTGGTTTCTGCCTTATGCGCCGTGTTTGGTGCTTAAAGAATTTATTATTATTATTATGTGTGTGGTTCAGTAATCTACTCTAGAATCCTAGAGCAGAGACTCCGACGCCTAGCTGAGCCACAATTGGATGAGGTCCAGTGCGGATTCCGAGCAAACCGAAGTACTCAAGACCTAATCTTCACACTCAGACAGCTGAGTGAAAAGGCCCTTGAGTATAAGAGTGAGATCCATCTTTGTTTCATAGATCTGGAAAAGGCGTTTGACAGGGTCCCTTGGAGCAAACTTTGGGACTGTTTGGCAAGAAAGAATATTCCAGCACCTCTGATTCATGCTATACAGAGCTTCTACAAGTCTTGCAGAAATTATGTGAGGACAGCAAACCATAAGTCAGAAGAGTTCAGGACCACCACTGGTGTAAGACAAGGTGATATCCTATCACCTTACCTCTTCATACTCCTTATGGACGATGTCATCAAGGCATGTAAGGAGAGAACAAGAAAGTATTCAGTGGGGTACTGGAAGATGAGACAGGTCTATATTTCAGAGCTGGCATTTGCTGATGATGTTGCCCTGATTGCTAAATCAGAGGCACATCTCCAATCCAACCTGCAAGTCTGGAAGGAAGAGCTGGAGAAGAGAGGGATGGTCATAAGCAGCTCTAAAACAAAATCCATGGTGATATCACGAGAAGAAAGAAGGCATCAGATTAAGCTGGGAGAACAGGTCCTGGAGCAGGTTGACCACTTTAAATACCTCGGAGCTATTATAGACCGAAAGGGAGGCATCAAAGAAGAGTTGGCCACTCGAAAAGCAGCAGCTGGGAGACTTTTTCAGGCCATAAATCGAGGATTCCTCAGCAAGAGAGAGGTTGGTAAGAAAACGAAGATGGCTGTATACCGCTCCACCTATGTCCCAGTCTTGACATATGGATGCGAGTCATGGGCAATGACTACAACCCATAAAAGCCAGATCCAAACCTCAGAAATGAGGTATCTGAGGAAGGTGGTTGAAGTAACAAGAAGAGACATGGTACGCAACCAGACGATACGTCAAGGCCTAAAATGCCACCCCCTACAGACCCAAGTAGAACAGTCCCAACTAAGATGGTTTGGCCATGTCTGCAGAATGGGAGAAGATCGGCTACCACGACAAGCATGGGAAACAAAGAGCCAAGGATCCAGACCCCAAGGACGACCCAGAGTCCGCTGGGAGGACAACATTGGACAATCTTTGAAGGACCGAGGACTAGAGTGGAACCAGGCCAGGAGGAAGACAGCTGATAGAATAGTCTGGCGCTCTCTCTTCCAAACCTCTACACCTCACGGTAGAAGGGGAACGACTAAGTAAGTAAGTGTGGTTCAGTAACAAACAAGAGGCAAAGCCTAGATATTGCTCCACCATGAACAAAACTTGTCGGAGTGGAGTATAACTGTATAGGCATATATGGGATTGCCAAATAATACTATGACACCTATCTTATTGAATAGAAGGAAATAATGCTGGAATTGCAGTGGCGTTGTAACAGTTAGGGAGAGGAATACTGGTGTATATTGTTACGTGAGAAGCTAGCAGTTGGCCTACAGCGCTGAACTCAGTGTTTGTTATGTATTGTGCTTCAGTGTGGAAATAGATTATAAATTAGTTCTGAAGTAGGAGGTACAACCTTCTTGTTTCAGGGACCGTGGTACTAAAGTATTAAGGGGGCATATACACCCAGAAAAAGACAAAAAAGGTTATTTTTGATTTTCATATAATAATTGTGTTTTAAATATTTATAAGCCTTTTTACTTTGATATTCTTTTTGAATTATGTGTTTATCTGTAATAGTTTATGAGTTATCAATGTTCAAAGAGAATCAGATAAGTGTTTTAACATTTTAAAAACTAAACTTTAACGAAAACAGGGCTTGCGATTCACAGTTCCGGTGATATTTTCTACAATTTTAAAGCTATAGCCTTCAAATTTTGCACACTTATAGCCCATGTTATCCTTTATGGCATGAACCTCCACTTTTTTCTTACATGGTATAGAAACAGAGATATTGCTATACAAATTTCTAAATTTGTGCTATTTAAAAGGGTCATATTGCAAGAGCCATATCTAGAAAACTCATTGGGGTAGACATTTTTGGGTGGTTCACGCCATAGGTAGGGATGTTATGCACATCATCTGCTGGCTTGGCATTCTTTGCACCTTTTATGTGAGTGAAATTCATTCCCAGGTGCACTGGGGGTTTTCCTTTCTTTTTTTTTCATCACTTCATGTTAATTAATTATTTTCACATAAAACATTAAAATTTATAAAATAAACTTTGTTCATCATAAAATATAATATCTCTTGTAACATGTGGCCAAATTTTATGTCAACAAGTTTGTTAGTTATTTTCCTGTTAATTTTTTAAAAAGATAACCCATTTCTGGGTGGGTGTTCCCCCTTAAAGCAGCACCTGATCTGAGTTTTGCTGAATCCAGAGGCTGGTAGCATACTCCTTGGTCCAGATATCGACCAGTGTTGTTTCTCAAGAAAACAGTGAAGCAAGCGAGCAGAGCAGTCAGTTTGCCTGCCGCCCACACAGAAGTTAAGATTTCGTTGGCCAGAGCAGCTCAATCTTGTGTATACCCCCCTCTAAAATTGACTGTACATTAAATCAAGAGGGACAGTTATTTGTTTCAAATAAAAGAAACTGTGAACCTTTCCAATATTATTTCCACCAGAAACAAACACATGAAGTCATGATGACAAACACCAACCTAGCTTGAAAAGCCAGTATTACCTCAAAGTACTACACCACAACTTACACACATATTGCAATAATAATATATGTCAATACAAAGATCCTATCTATAAATTGTGTACATACAACTTGTGATTACATTTGATTGTGATTCCTGATTCATTTTGTAGTTGAATCAGGATATCTATTGTTGAAAGGAATTAATACATATTTTAAAAGTTATCACTTGACTTATTAAGATAGTCTTATAGAGTGTTCTATGTATGTGAGTGTCACAGTGTTGTAAAGTATTGTGGATTAAATTAAATTGTTTATCTGTCTGTTGGTTGTTGTGAACATACACTTCATCACTATCATAACAGTAGACATTCAACGTAGTCATTACAATATTCCAGAATAAGTCTGACTGAGGTCTAAATGTGGTAGCAAAGTAAGGACATCTCTAACACACCACACTTATTAGATACAGATAGCTTCACAGCTGATCTCAGTCAGTACACTAAGTCCCCAATAAATATTTATATCATCCCACTTTACCACAATTGTATGGAGAAGACATCTAATTGCTAAACCATGCAGACGCAATTAATTCAACATTTTGAATATACAACATGATGATTAACACATCAAAGACCGAAACTATGATGATTAGTAGATGCCAGGCCCACTTAACATACATGTCAACAACATCAGGCTTAAGCAGGTTCCAGAGCCGGAGCGGACCTGGGAGCAGTCACTATGAATGAAGACGCCATTGGAGCAGCGCAATTTAAACATTTAACTTGTTTAATTAATCCAGCTTTTACAAATATCTTTCATTTCATGTAACCCCTCCCACTACGAGACAGGGTCTAACCTTTGCCCTACCCTGCGAAATGCTTTCGCATTTTCCCACCAAAAAATAAATTAATCAATCAATAAAAATGTTAACGTTCACGGCAGCCCAAATACTTTCAACCTGCTAAACTTTTGTGTCTTTGATCTCGTCAGACTGTTGTTTGAATAGTGTTAACTTGCTATTGTATTATTTTATTTTTTTTAAATTTAATTTTAGTCACGAGGATAGGTTATTCAATATGCATTTAGTTTTTTAAGTGGTCTATAATACATATATATATATATATATATATATATATATATATACTTAATGAAGCACATTAAAAACGCACCACTATTATATATACTGATGCCGAGAAGCTGGAAAAAAGTGTGGGAATGAATTTTCCCCGTGTTTGTCATGAGGTAGAGAGCGAATCGCTGCTGGAATGGAAAGTGCATGATTCAACCCACGGGTTTGTGTACAGACTACATGAAAACAATTAAAGTTACACGTGCAACACGATTCCCAACAGCTATGACCCTGAAAATGCGTACGCGTTGTGGCAGTATACTCGGTATAAAAAGGCCGTTGAGACAAAACACCCAGTACATGTGCTTGAAATGCCACGACTATCTGAAAACGACCGCCAACGAGCCATCGGTATGTTGGAGACCGGAATGAGCTCTCGGACCATTGCCAGAAGGATGAATTGCCACCACAACACTATTGTACGTCTCAACGAACGTTACGGAACCACTGGCAGTGCCCGGGATAGACTTCGAAGTGGCCAACCACGAGTTACTACCCCTGCGCAAGATCGTCATATTGTGCTGAGTCACCTAAGGAATCGTTCTCTTCCGGCAAGTCAAACAGCAAGAGCAATAGTGGGTAGTCGTGGGCAAGTCATACGACGACTCAGAGATACAGGCCTTACTGCAAGACGACCTTATGTTGGGCCAAACTTGACTCACAGACATCGTCAGCAGCGCCTGCAATGGGCAGAGCAACATGTCAGATGGACTAGACTGCAGTGGAATGCTGTCCTATTCACAGACGAGAGCAGATTCAACATATCCTTTGCTGATGGACGTATACGGATTTGGCGACAGTGTGGAGAGCGCATTGCAGATTGCTGTGTTCGTCAGCACAACCGATTTGGAGGTGGCAGTATTCACATTTGGGGAGGATTCAGTTTTCACCATCGCTTGCCTCTTCACGTCTTCCATGGAAATGTTAATGCTGTGACATATCGAGATGAGGTTCTGGATGCATTGGTTGCTCCTGCGTTCACAAATTATCCAGACTTGCAGCTTCTCCAGCAAGATAACGCACGTGCGCATACCGCATGCATTTGTCGTGATTTGGATCTGTCTCACACCACGGTTTTCTAATCTGACCATACCGCACGCCATAGGTAGGGAACTCTCTGATACAATAACCAATGAAAACGTACCTTTATTATTATTGTGGTAGGACACGTACTATGCTAAAACCTAGAAGCAAATTTTGTGTAACCGATAGTAAGATAATATTTAATTGTGAAAAGATTAAAGAAGTATCACTGGGGAGGATCACATATTTCATCAACGGTAATGTTACTTTAAAGGTAGGTGTAAAAACTGTATCGAATAATATTCTAGTAAGATAGAAATATTGAATAAAAGAGCTGTGCTACATCAGGATAGTCCAACTTAGCTAGTTAAAGCATGCATACATTTAAATGCAAATGCAAACTAACTAATTTATAGATAGATCGATACAGATAGATCGATACAAAATATATATATATGGGAGCCGCGCTGGTGTAATGGCTTAGGCGTTGTACTGGCTACCAGGTGTTCATGGTTCAAACCCGGGCGTCGGCGTTTGAAGAAATTTGACTGAATAGCCTGAACGGCTCCTGTGATAAACCCTCTGTGGATGGGAAGGAGCAAAGCTCCTGACCGGGTTGGAAGGAAAGTCCTCAGGTTCCCCAGCCTCGCAATGACATGTCATTGGGCCGAAGGGCTGAAAGCTCAAGTGCCGCTGGTTAAGGAAAAAAAAAAAAAAAAAAAAATATATCACAGTATAATTCCACCTTTAAATGACCAAAATTGCCCCATAAATAAAAAAGATAATGGAAAACTAGATTTTAATTCATTGAACAGAAGGCAAAAATATGCCTCATTTTGGGATCCTTTACTCCTTGTTCCACCCATGTCATCCGAGTCGGCGGATGCGTGACTATAAAAGACCTTGCCCTTGGCTATTTGACGCCACTAACAAAGATTCAAAACTTCAAGCTGTACAGACAGAAGCGGTAACTGTAATCGTCATGTACCTTTGCCAACCGCATCTGTTGCGCAGACCATAGATGCCATTAACAGCTTGTATGTTTTGCCTGAGGGTAAGAATGACTATATAAATATAAATAAATAAATAAATAAATAAATAAATAAATAAATAAATAAATAAATAAATAAATAAATATATATATATATATATATATATATATATATATATATATATATATATATAAATATATATATATATATATATATATATATATATATATATATATATATATATATACTGAAGCACATTAAAAACGCACCACTATTATATATACTGATGCCGAGAAGCTGGAAAAAAAAGGTGTGGGAATGGATTTTCCCCGTGTTTGTCATGAGGTAGAGAACGAATGGCTGCTGGAATGGAAGGTGCATGATTCAACCTACCGGTTTGTGTACAGACAACATGAAAACAATTAAATTGACACGTGCAACACGATTCCCAATAGCTATGACCCTGAAAATGTGTACGCGTTGTGGCAGTATACTCGGTATAAAAAAGCCATTGAGACAAAACACCCAGTACATGTGCTTGAAATGCCACGACTATCTGAAAACGACCGCCAACGAGCCATTGGTATGTTTGAGACCGGAATGAGCTCGCGGGCCATTGCCAGAAGGATGAATTGCCACCACAGTACTATTGTACGTCTCAATGAACATTACGGAACCACTGGCAGTGCCCGGGATAGACTTCGGAGTGGCCAACCACGAGTTACTACCCCTGCGCAAGATCGTCATATTGTGCTGAGTCACCAAAGGAATCGTTCTCTTCCGGCAAGTCAAACAGCAAGAGCAATAGTGGGTAGACGTGGGCAAGTCTCTCGAATGACAGTCATACGACGACTCAGAGATACAGGCCTTACTGCAAGACGACCTTATGTTGGGCCAAACTTGACTCACAGACATCGTCAGCAGCGCCTGCAATGGGCAGAGCAACATGTCAGATGGACTAGACTGCAGCGGTATGTTGTCCTATTCACAGACGAGAGCAGATTCAACATATCCTTTGCTGATGGACGTATGCGGATTTGGCGACGGTGTGGAGAGCGCTTTGCAGATTGCTGTGTCCGTCAGCACAACCGATTTAGAGGTGGCAGTATTCACATTTGGTGAGGATTCAGTTTTCACCATCGCTTGCCTCTTCACATCTTCCGTGGAAATGTTAATGCTGTGACATATCGAGATGAGGTTCTGGATGCATTGGTTGCTCCCGCGTTCACAAATTATCCAGACTTGCAGCTTCTCCAGCAGGATAATGCACGGGCGCACACCGCATGCATTACGCAGCAACATCTACAGCAGCAGAACATAGTGACGATTGATTGGCCTGCCCTATCACCAGACATGTCCCCTATAGAACATCTGTGGGACGAGCTTGGACGCAGAGTCTACAGGCAAGGTTCTCCAGCTAATCTGCAACAGCTCGAAGCTGCTCTTACACGTGAATGGGACTTGATTCCCCGGAATTTCCTTCAGAGACTTGTGCGTTCCATGCGGAGCCGCTGCCAAGCTTGTTTGCAAGCACACAGTGGACATACCAGATACTGAGGATAGTGTGAATGAATTTTTTTATTGGTTGCATTTGTGGTTTTCTCCCTTGCCTGCACAGAATGCAATGAATTTCATAACAATCAAATGTACAAATTACTGACCAGCATGGATTCATAGGAAAATGAATAAAGATTCCAAATATGTAAACTTGTAAACACTTATATTTACATTTCACACTCTGTTCCTGGATTATACAGGTGGTGCGTTTTTAATGTGCTTCAGTATATATATATATATATATATATATATATATATATATATATATATATATATATATATATATATATATATATATATATATATATATATATATATATATATATATATATATATATATATATATATATATATATATATATTTATGTAGTATTCCTGTGATTTAATCCACTGGTGTGTTAGAAAGTGAATATTCCTGTGTTAAGAATATTCCAGGACGAATGTGTTGCTTGCTGGAAAGCATGTGTTGATTTTAGAGGCGAAAGCCAGCATTGTAAATTGTGTAGGTTAATTGAGAATGATGTCAAAAATACGACTGTAAGTTTGATAATACATTTGAAAGAGTATTTGTTAAAGGAATGGCATGTATAATGGACCATTGGAAAGGATTAACAGGAATTGTTTTGATGAATCGATCAAGATATTACTTGGGAATTTTATACTATTCCAAACAATTGTATGGAAGAAAATCATGGACAACTTAATCAAGCTTAGGAATTATAAGGAAATTGTAGTCACAGTGAACTGGCTGTGATGGGTTTTGAGGTAAATTGTCTTGTGCATATGTTAGCGCAATGTCTGACACTGTATGTTATGTCCTTTGTGTGTAAAGACAGAGTAGAGGTGGACCATACATGTGTTGTGATTATTTGCATTTCAGGTTTTATCCTGCAAACGTTGTACCCTGCACCTTACCCGAAGTATCTGATTCCTGTAACTTGATTGGATTCTGAGGTGCGAGAGCTTGTGAAGTCATTGTAGCCAGACACCCGTGTTCCACTGTCTGACAATTCACAGAATTGGTCGTCCACGACAGAAGAGTGTGGGATCTTCTCGATTTAAAGATAAGTGGCCTTTCATAACCACTGGTCAGCGTGTTCAACCAAAGATGGCACTACAATAAAACATAAATATATTGATAAAATTACAGTGCAGGATGAGTTTATGGACAGTATGAATCCACTCTACCTTCACAATCAAACTCAATGACATTTTAGTAAATTAAAAGTATTAATCAGTGTGGAAGACAATAGAAACTTCAATACAAGATTATGTTTTATAAATTAAGTTTCAATGTTTATTTATTTCACGATGTAAATACCTTTGAGTTTTCCTAATTTACTTAACCGAAAAGAGAACCGGTTTAGGTTAAATAAATTGTAAATATATATCATCAGATTTGCTGAAATTATTGGCATTAAAGTTTCAAGTTTGGTGTGATATCTATTTTAGATTGCGAGATAAACCATATTCAATACCCCTAGAACAACTAGCCAATATAAATAATAAATAATAACACATAATACCAAAATAGAATCTTCGAAAGGAGCAAATAGATTTTCAGGACATACCTTTCAACATCTGGAGGTTTATACAGCTGGATTCTAACCTTTGATTGTCGTTACACCCTTATTCTTTTCAGAAAAGGGATATTTCTTGTAAAACCAGTCTCTTATCAGGCACAATCCTGGTATCATATGATACATCTTTTTGTCCAGGATATCTTACAATTTTATAACATCTCAAACCTTTCGTGACAGCATTACGCAGCAATATCTACAGCAGCAGAACATTGTGACGATTGATTAGCCTGCCCTATCACCAGACATGTCCCCTATAGAACATCTGTGTGACGAGCTTGGACGCAGAGTCTACAGGCAAGGTTCTCCAGCTAATCTGCAACAGCTCGAAGCTGCTCTTACACGTGAATGGGACTTGATTCCCCGGAATTTCCTTCAGAGACTTGTGCGTTCAATGCTTGTTTGCACGCACACGGTGGACATACCAGATACTGAGGATAGTGTGAATGAATTTTTTATTGATTGCACTTTTGGATTTCTCCCTTGCCTGCACAGAATGCAATGAATTTCATAACAATCAAATGTAAAAATTAATGACCAGCATGGATTCATAGGAAAATGAATAAAGACTCCATATATGTAAACTTGTAAACACTTATATTTACATTTCACACTCTGTTCCTGGATTACACAGGTGGAGCGTTTTTAATGTACTTCAGTATATATATATATATATATATATATATATATATATATATATATATATATATATATATATATATATATATATATATATATATATATATATATATATATATATATTACTGTCACGAAAAATCAGCTGCTCAAAACAGCTCAGTACAATTCATTCAAGCGCGAACTCGCAGCTTGAGATGTGAGCAGAATTCATCCGCCTTTCCCCCTCAAACTATTTCACAGGCCATTCGACCAGATTCCTTATCACATTTTTTTAAACAAACTAACAACTAGTCAGTAGAGCTGTGTTCAACAATTACTGAGCATACAGCTCCCAACTAAGAAATTCTCTCATCACGCAGAGCGTGTTTACTAGCGTGTACAAAAATCCAACCCGTACATTTAAGTCTTTAACACTTAACTCCCCTTAATAGGAAATATGACTTAACAACTACCTAGTTAACAGCGACTTGCTAGTTGATAGTCAGTCGAGGTTTAGACTTAAATATTCATGTCACGCTGCTCTAACAAAGATGATAGACAACTGGCACCAAAATATTAACAACGACAACATGTGTGGAGCAGTCTTTGTAGACTTTAAAAATCCATTTGATATGATAGATCACAATGTTTTAATTAGAAAACTAGAAACATCAAAAATAAACTTTCAACTAGTGACAATAACTTAACCATTCCTGTCAGGCAGAAAACGTGTAGTTTCTTACAATAACTCCTATTCAAACGAAGCAGTGATAAATACAGGCGTTCCTCGGGGTTCTATACTTGATCCTCTACTTTTTGCCATATACATTAATGACCTTCCACTACACATCAAGCACTCATCCAGTGACATGTTTGAAGACGACTGTACTGTTTACACGAGTGATGAAAGTTGTTAAACGCTCGAACTATTGTTACAAAAAGAAACAGATAATCTGAATTAATTGAAGCAACGGAAATCGCATGTTAATAAATATCATTAAAACAAAATGCATGTTAATATCAACTAGACAAAAATGACAAAATTCAGAGAAAACAAAACTTCAGATCTACATTGGTACCTCACTAATTGAAAACGTTAATGCACATAAAACTCTAGGTATAATCGTCGACCAGCATCTAAATTGGAACTCACATGTACATGCACTGACCAAGCAAACGGCACAGAAAGTTTACCAATTAGCTAAAATCAAACATTTCCTAGATGAAGAAGCACGAAAATTGTTCTATATATCTCACATACAAGCAAACCCTGAATATTGCTCCACAATCTGGGATGGTTGCTCAATGTCCAACACAAAGAGACTCCGTTCACTACAAAAGCGAGCAGTGCGTCTAGTCTCTGACAACTGCCTAACTCAGTGTGTAGATCGATATAAAAATCTTCAAATACTATCCTTAAGAAAGCGCCTTCTGTTTAACAAAGCTAAATTTGTTCACAAAATCCTGTCACAAAATGCTCCAGCATATCTGTGGCCAGTGTTCAAATACAACGAAAGACGCAGTCAACGCTTATACAAATTGCAAGTGCCTAAGCCTAGGCTTGACTTATTCAAGAAAAGCTTAGCGTACTCTGCTGTTTATCTTTAGAATTGTCTTCAACATAACCTAAGAAACAACCTCAGTCCCTATTCATACAATCGTAGAATTTTCGAATGCTTTATGAGTTCTGATTACATGACCCCCTAATCAGATTATCTTTTCTTATAATATCAACTGTAGGTTCTAATGACGATGTTTGTACTTTTCAACATATTTTATGTCATGTTTTTAAGTAGTTAATGTTAATATGAGTAGGCTATTTTATTTTACTTTACAACGTTGAATTCCTTGACATTGATTTGTAAAATGCATATATGAATAAATGAAGTCAGTATGAAAAGTGAGAGAAAGGAAGGGCAGAATGTCAGACGGGCCTGCGTGTCCAATTCTCATCCCTTTTAGAATAAAGTTCGTTCGTTCGTTCGTTCGTACATGCATTCTGTTATACATGTCTACCGGTTTACTTCCCAGTTATTACAAGTCTCTGTTTATATCTCCCCTCTTTGGTAACTTAAATACAAGGATTATTTCCTGAAACTGACATGCACGTGTGCAGTTTTTTCATTGGTCATTTAACGTATTTACATTCCAGGTGCTATTCTGGGAATTTCTCTAAAGAAAAAAACAGGGACCCAGATACTCTTCACGTCTTCTCTGAGTTGCGCCAAACGCTTTAAGACAGGACATTGTTTATGTCTTAGTTGGTAGAGCTGAAACGCGTATTGTAGTCAACGTTTCTGTCTTAGTTGGTAGAGCTGAAACGCGTTTTGTAGTCAACGTTTCTGTCTTAGTTGGTAGAGCTGAAACACGTTTTGTAGTCAACGTTTCTGTCTTAGTTGGTAGAGCTGAAACGCGTTTTGTAGTCAACGTTTCTGTCTTAGTTGGTAGAGCTGAAACACGTTTTGTAGTCAACGTTTCTGTCTTAGTTGGTAGAGCTGAAACGCGTTTTGTAGTCAACGTTTCTGTCTTAGATTGTAGAGCTGAAACGCGTTTTGTAGTCAACGTTTCTGTCTGAGTTGGTAGAGCTGAAACACGTTTTGTAGTCAACGTTTCTGTCTTAGTTGGTAGAGCTGAAACGCGTTTTGTAGTCAACGTTTCTGTCTTAGTTGGTAGAGCTGAAACGCGTTTTGTAGTTAACGTTTCTGTCTTAGTTGGTAGAGCTGAAACGCGTTTTGTAGTCAACGTTTCTGTCTTAGTTGGTAGAGCTGAAACGCGTTTTGTAGTCAACGTTTCTGTCTTAGTTGGTAGAGCTGAAACGCGTTTTGTAGTCAACGTTTCTGTCTTAGTTGGTAGAGCTGAAACACGTTTTGTAGTCAACGTTTCTGTCTTAGTTGGTAGAGCTGAAACGCGTTTAGTAGTCAACGTTTCTGTCTTAGTTGGTAGAGCTGAAACACGTTTTGTAGTCAACGTTTCTGTCTTTGTTGGTAGAGCTGAAACACCTTTTGTAGTCAACGTTTCTGTCTTAGTTGGTAGAGCTGAAACACGTTTTGTAGTCAACGTTTCTGTCTTAGTTGGTAGAGCTGAAACACGTTTTGTAGTCAACGTTTCTGTCTTAGTTGGTAGAGCTCAAACACGTTTTGTTGTCAACATTTCTGTCTTGTTTGGTAAAGCTGAAACACGTTTTGTAGTCAACGTTTCTGTTTTAGTTGGTAGAGCTGAAACACGTTTTGTAGTCAACGTTTCTGTCTTAGTAGAGCTGAAACGTGTTTTGTAGTCAACATTTCTGTCTTAGTTAGTAGAGCTGAAACATTTTTTGTGGTCAACGTTTCTGTCTTAGTTGGTAGAGCTGAAACATATTTTGTAGTCAACGTTTCTGTCTTAGTTAGTAGAGCTGAAACATGTTTTGTAGTCAACGTTTCTGTCTTAGTTAGTAGAGCTGAAACATGTTTTGTAGTCAACGTTTCTGTCTTAGTTGGTAGAGCTGAAACATGTTTTGTAGTCAACGTTTCTGTCTTAGTTAGTAGAGCTGAAACATGTTTTGTAGTCAACGTTTCTGTCTTAGTTAGTAGAGCTGAAACATGTTTTGTAGTCAACGTTTCTGTCTTAGTAAAGCTGAAACATGTTTTGAAGTCAACATTTCTGTCTTAGTTTGTAGAGCTGAAACATGTTTTGTAGTTGTGATAAAATTAACCGTGATACAACGTTAAAATATCTCCAAAGATAAAATGTAGGGATAAAAATAATGCGTAAGCTACTAGAAGACATGATCGCCCATGCCGCGGGTCACCACCCGCCATGGAAACTAACTTGCTAGACGTGAAGGCAAAACGTTTACCCTTGGGACGGGATGAGAACGGAGATCAAAAAGAAAATATGACTGAACACGTGCTTGAAACTAGCAAGGCTAAAAAGACGCAATTGGTGGGGAAAGGAAAAAAATTCACGTCCCCAAGTTGACACAAGGTAAAGAAATGGACAAAAGGGACCTTAGCTATTATACGCAACAGTCATTTCTTGGACGCTTTTACGATACTTAGTCCTTTTATTTGAATTCAGCGGCAAACGCAATTACAGAAGATGCTCGAACATATTTAAAAAAAAAACAACTAACCTGGAAAAGTAACTTTTTCTTAATAATAATGTTAGGAATATAAAACCTAGCTGGCCGGACGGCCCATCTTGAGCAGAGAAATAATATGCTTTTATTTATACAGACGGATAGATAATAATGAAGATATTGACAAAAGACTGTGTGTTCATATCAGCGAGCGACTGCATTGAAACAAAAACATGTCCCTAATTTTCAAAAAATTGCGGCCTTGAGACTCAAGTGCTAAAATCTAGATGAATGAAAGAGAGGGGGAATTAGTGGAAAGTTGTGGCTAAAAATAACTCTAGAGGCAGATTCGTGTAGGAAATGCATGTATAAACAAGTGTGTTTTTGTAAAAAACGCAAGTAGAGACAGACGGACCAACAGACAATAATACATACTTGACTGAGGTATGACTGAATTGACTTTTAGTAGGAGGTTTGAAATTTGAAAAGGAAAAAAGTCGGTGATTGGCCACAGATAAACATATTATCGGCGCTCAGACGTGCATCTTTGCCATTCATCATAAGTTGTCCAGTAGTAGACACAGTAATTCTTCAGTGGTGTGATTCCCAGAAGCTAATTGCAATATTTAGAGGGACGCCATACTAGAGCCAGCAGCTCAGCTGAGTTTTGCTAGCATATAACTGTCTTCTCTATTCATAATTCTGGTAAGACTGAAAGTATTTCTTTGTATATTTTAATATTGTTTAATGTTTCGAGTGATTTGATACTGCCATATCATAATCTATCCCTTACAACAAGTAAGGATTCGCTCTAGATCCCCAGCCCCAGTTCAGGGTCTAGAGACAAACAAAATACATAAACGCCAGCAAGAATTATGAAGGGCGGATCAAGTGTTGAGATCAGTGGAACATATCACCTATCCTATTGAATGGCAGGAAGCTAATGAACATATTTCAGAATATGTAGTCTTGGGGAACTTATACTATGTGAAACCAACTTGGTAAGATGTGCTGTATGGTCAGAGAGATCTGACCCCGTCTATGTGGTGTTTTTGTGTAGTGTTGAGTGTAGAAGTGGCTCAGGAGGTAGAGTTCTGACACATGACCCAATACTTTTATTTCAGAACTGTGAGTTTTTTATTTGGCTCCAAAGTGGTGTCAAATGCTGTGTTGTAAAATACAAGTGTGGACCCGTGCAGTCGAGTATTTTGGCAGAGCAGCCTTAGATTGCCCCCAAGCACGGAGAGGTGGGGCCACCAGATTCCAGCACCAGAACTACTCAGTCAAGATACGTGAGCGTCTGGCCTGCTGGACATTCACCAACTTATTTTATAACTAACACCCAATTATATTCCCATCAACTAGAACATACCATGTTGGGAAATAAACTTGTATTTTTCCTATCAGAAAATGGACAATGTTTGGTAGTCATAGACTGGGAGTGATGAAGCCACCCCAACAGCACATCCATTAATCGTTCTCCCAGATAAATTACAAATATAAACAGTAGTAATATTAACTAGTCTTGTAAAATTCATATGTACACACCTTTCATTTATTATGCCATATATTCATGCATTTCATTCATAATTTCAAAACCTTTCATATGTTCTGACCAAAATAAAACCTTGATTCAGAACAAATAAACTTAAAGAAAATTTAATATCAAAATTTTAAACAGCTTGAGTTAGTTCAGTGTGTTATAAATTTTATTAATATTATTAGACTTATTAAATATCTGTGTGTGTGTTTGTATATACTAATACAACACCTTACATTTCAGTACCCTAGATTTTTAACGTAGCCACATTCATTAGTAAAAAAGATATGTGTGAGGTCGTAAGTGGTAGCAAGAAGGGCCTTCTGTAAATTCACAGCTACATTTATCTCAGAAGCCTTCACAGCTGACCTCATGCATCACACTAGGTAATATCACAACCATACAGTACCATCAAAATCCACTACAGTAGTCAACGTTTCTGTCTTAGTTAGTAGAGCTGTGTTACTGTGTGTAGATTCGTACAAGCTGTTCTGTTAGTGTATCTGTTATGGTTGATTGTTTGTGGTGGGTGTTGTGGTGTAGTACCACTGACAAGGTCGATGTCAGTAATGTCGGCTTACAGTAGTGGCCGACAGTTGTATATTATGTCAGCGAATGACATTAGTTCTTTAGGTTTGTTTATATTCCGTTTTCACCCACACAACAGTAACGTCAGGTCAGGAATAGACCAACGGGTAGGACGAGTGCGTTTCCAACTCATACACAGTTTATTGACGCCAGCAACATAAACATCAGGAACAGTACACTGTCACAAGTATAATGGCAAACATGTGGTAATATTCCATGGCAGTAGGCTGCAGAAAAATAGCAACTCATCACAAATCATCCATCAGAAAATTGGTTACATTAATAGCAATTCCCTGTCACAAGTTATAATGGTAATAATCCATGGCAGTAGGTTGCAGAAAAATAGCAACTCATCACAAATCATCCATCAGAAAATTGGTTACATTAATAGCAATTCCCTGTCACAAGTTATAATGGCAAACATGTGGTAATAATCCATGGCAGTGACGCCAGCAACATAAACACCAGGAACAGTACACTGTCACAAGTTATAATGGCAAACATGTGGTAATAATCCATGGCAAGTTATAATGGCAAGTTATAATGGCAAACATGTGGTAATAATCCATGGCAGTAGGTTGCAGAAAAATAGCAACTCATCACAAATCATCCATCAGAAAATTGGGTACATTAATAGCAATTCCTTATAAATGATGATGGCCGGTATAATCCATGGCCTTAAGAATATCTTCAATCTCTAATTAATTGCATACACAGCAACTCATCCAAAAACACTCTGGACACATTAGCGAGACTATCAAAACCGTCTCGAAGCTCTCCCAGATACTTAATGACCGAGATTATAGTTTTCCCCCCAAAAAAGTTCGCTCAAGCGCGGACTAACAGCTTGAGGTGTGAGCTCAGCTCAACCGTATCTCTTCCCCAACTTCTCAGAACATTTGAACACATTCTTTATATTTAAAACACTAACACCTACTCAGTTGAGCTATGTTCAAAAAATATAGCGTACAAAGCACCCAAGTAAAAAATCATCTCATAACTTTAAACGTGCTTACTCTCGTGTCTATAAAAAAAACAGACTCGTACGTAAGAATCCCAAACACTTAACTCCTACTCAAAAACATGACTTAACAGATTACACCGACCCCCGGGGAAAAAATGCTATCATCATTTTTTTTGTTGAAAATTACATCGAACAAAAATGTGAAGTCGATCAAATTCTATTATGTACAAAAGAGAATCATAATATATGTTAAGTCGTGTAAATAAACCAACAATAGAGGGATGAAAGTATGTGTAGAGTATGAAGATGAAGTATGCAAAGAGAATCAAATATGAACCAATAAGTGGACAGTGAAAAGAGGAGATGAAATGAAATGAAGAATGGCCAGCAACGAAATGTGCGTAATGAAAGAAAGCAATGATACAACATGGTAACAATTTAGATTAATCAACAGATTGTGTGTAAATAAATAAAGTATGGCAAAACAGCATGGAACAAAACACAATACATATATAAAACAAGAAAAGAAAGCTACAATCTAAATAGAGCATAATAAGCAAGAGAAACAAGTTAATTAACTTATTGAGTACTAATAATGAGCTTATAACTGAAATCAGATACTAATACCGCGTATAAACAGTTACTACTGGCGCACAACTAAGTGCTAGGTAATGAAAAATAAATCACAATGTCAGAAAAAAAACACACATTTTCTAAATATTCATCAACACATTGTTGTGTATGAATAATATGCTAATATCGTGTCACATGAAATTATTGTGAGTGTGTTGAGACAAAATCATCCACTGCGGAGTCAGAATTCCGAATGGCTTGAATGGTACAGTCAAACAGACGCAAGGCAACAGCGTCTCTTGTAGATCTTGAATTGTCCAACATATTAAATTCTATTGCAGAGTATCGACGCTCAAATTCAGTCCATGGTATGAAGACCCATATAACAGCTCCGATTCCCATTGAGAAGCCGTTCCTGCGAATAATCAAATGAACATTCATGTTTGGTAACGGTAGGATATTATTAGAGAAAAAAGTTAACTTTAACTTTAACCTACCAAATGTCGCCGTGCAAACTTCAGACCACTGTATGATGTTAGTCGAACCTTTCTCAGATAAACGAGGAAGGGTAGCAGTTAACGTAGCACACACTGAATTGAAATTATCAATAATATAGGGCGATAAAAGTGTCCGAGAAAAAAAGCAGCGTACAATAATGTACGGGAATGTCGTGAATATACACATGATACCAACGTCATTTTGAGTGTAATGATGACCAAGAGTGTAATGATGGCTGACAATCTGAGACAAAGGAAATGCAGTTGACAAAGGCTTATATCTCAAAGGCTGAAGTGAAGTCATAGCCTGTGTACTAGGCAAAGAAAAAAGCAAGAAATATACAAAAAAGATGTAAAACCAGACAATGGTAAACTTGGACCTGCGCCGAAGTTTAAAAGGAAAGCAGAACGTGCGACAAAACGTCGAAAAACACGAAGATACTGAGCTAACCGGCATAATAAAAAAGGTAAAGAAATTCAAAAGGTACATATATGTACTAACAACTAAGTCCGTACATGTGGCAAAGAAAACACTAGTCATAGCAGAAAAGAGGTTGCAATCAAAGTGACTGGATGTAGATTCAGTCGTAGCTATAAAGTTAGTGTGTGTGCCAGACAAAACCGAAGGATCTTCTTCTATAATAGTACTTAAAGACGAATCAAAGTTAAAGTAATGACGTACTGAGGTATGTCGAACTGGGCTAAAAGAAGCACCAAAATTAGTATGATGAACAATCGTATCATCAATACTGCAAGATCGGACCACATTAGCAGAATGTACTTGGTGATAAGATTTTGGCATCGTCGTTCGCGTGGAGGCAGTAAGGTTATTTTGCCTTTCCCAAGCAGCAATTTGCACCGGCGTACACACCTTTATACCATGAATCTGTCCGACAGTAAGTTTGGCGATAGGCTCCCTGAGCATACATGCGTGTATATAACCAGTGAAAAACGGTGTGGCAATGTGGACTATGGCAGTTGGAAAAGTTTCAACTGTCCCACCGAATGTCACACATTTTACCATATTACAGATGGATGAACTAGTGACTGTCTAATCCCAACAGTCGTGCATCCCGAATCAAAGAGTACTGAGGCAGGATTACTATTCACAAATCCCTTGTGTAGTGTTAAAGAGCCTGATCCGTCATGTGCAGACACGGCTGATGTTAAGTCATGATTCTGAGGGGGAGTTAAGTGTTATGGATTATTATGTACGGGGCTGATTTTTGTTAGTAAGCACGTTTAAAGTCATGAGATAGATTTTTTATTTGGGTACTTTGTGTACCATTATTTTGGAACATAGCTCTACTGAGTCTGTGTTAGTTTAAAAAAAACTGTTCTAATGTTCTTAGTAGTAGGGGGAAGAGACGGATGAGCTGAGCTCACATGTCAAGCAGTTAGTTCTCGCATGAGCGACTTTACTGAGCTGTACTGAGAAACTATAATCTCAGTCATTAAGTATCTGGCAGGGCTTTGAGATCGTTGTTTGTCTCGCTAGTGTGACCAGAGTATGTTATTGAAGGGAAGAGTTTTTTCAAGATTGTATTCAAATGCAATGGATTATATCGGCTCACATTATGTATGACGAATTGCTATGTATGCAATCCCTTTTCCTTTGATGGATGTTTTTTCTATGGATATTTGCTGTACTGAGAGTTGCTGTGTATGCAACCAATTTATGGATATTAGCTGTACTTACCTATGACGAATTGCTACGTATGCAATCCTTTTCCTTTGATGGATGTTTTTTCTATGGATATTTGCTGTACTGAGAGTTGCTGTGTATGCAACCAATTTATGGATATTTGCTGTACTTACCTATGACAAATTGCTATGTATGCAACCCTTTTTCCTTTGATGGATGTTTTGTCTATGGATATTTGCTGTACCGTGGGTTGCTGTGTATGCAACCAATTTCTGGATATTTGCTTTCTTCTGCAACATATTTGCCATGGATTTTGTACGCTGTAGTAACCTGTGACAATGTACTACCTGTGATGTCTATTTTAATGTGATAAATAAACTGTGTATGAGTTGGATACGAACTTGTCTTACCCGTTGGTCTATTCCTGACCTACGTTACTGTTGAGTGGGTGGTACCAGAGACTTACATACATAATTTAAGAATTCACGACATTCGCTCATTGCATATTATACAACTGTCGGACACTGCTGTAAGCCTGACATTAATAACAACAACAGTAGAAGCTTCCAGCACAATCTACACTTAACAGAAGTGACAGCCCAAAAGAAACAATTACCCAGTGTGGTGGGTTTTGATGTTAAAGGAAAGTAGTTAGTATGTGTCTACAGAGTGAGGTCAGCTATGCAAGTCCCTGAGTCTAATAGTTGAGTATGAAGTTCACAGGGTACCTGACTGCTATCACCCTACGATCTCACTCTGTGGTTTAATTTGGGTATCTAGTGTTTGTGATGTTATTTATATGGCTGGATGTCTAGGGTAATGAAAATATAGTGATAAATGCGTTAAACAAATACAATTTAATTCACTAACATCGAATAATCAAGACTGGGTTCAAAGTTATGATATATATGTATATACAATTTAATTTCCTGTCCCTCAAATTTTCTAGGACCGGAATGTTTAACTTAAAATGAAATTATGGTTTTATATCAAATTAATTACACAAGAAGGACATTAGTCCAATATATCTCTTAATATGTTAATGTTTATACACGTTTATTCCCTGGTGGAGACTACTGTTATCTGAAGAGTCACTATCGGGAAAAACCGGTATTCACATCATATCACAAACTGTTACTGAATAGGGTGGAGATCGAACATATTTGAGCTAGCATGTAAGCCCTGAAGATTTAGGCTTATCTTAGAATCCGTGTAGACCCTGGATGACTGGGTTGAGAAAACTGCACACGATCCACTGCCGTGTATTCTGGAGTCTGCTATTACTTGTATGCTTTGATAAAGAAACAACCGGTAGGTTGCCTCACCTTCTGCAGCTCCGACTTCTGACCAATTTGAACTGGGTGATGTAACCCTGAAACCAGAGGAACAAGCCTCCCTAAGTCTCCAGCTGATTATCTCCACCACTACCAATTTAACATCATTAAACAAATATTGTGATCAGATAAAATAGCTAACTAAATTAGCTACAGTCTTCAACTTTATTGTGACTTGTTCATAACAGTGGGTATCTTCTTTTCCACATAGTCTCAACGCCCCTGTCAATATACATAATCTTCTTCTTCAGCTGAAATACAATCTTTTCTTTTCTTCAAAGTTAATATACCAATAGGCCTGCCAGTGACTTTCTGGTCTTACCGTCAAAATATGTATGACAATATTCAACTCAAATTTTAGTGTAATTTGCCTCCTAAGTCTGCTTAGACATGCCTCTGCTCCTAGTATGTCGTAATCTTTCACAAAGGCAAAATGTCGTACACACACAATGTTATAGCGCCTTATCTGGGTTGGCCTCTATACATAATAATGTATTAAAAAGGTTATTCATCTTACCGCAATCAATGAAATAATCACACACTATGTTAAGGTTTAACAGGCTGTCAATGGTCACTTTTAGACAGCTGCTTCTATAGAAGCAACGGCAATTTGGTCATTAATTGCTCTGCTTGAAACCTTGCTTGTATAAAAAATCTCTATCAAGTGGCACCCTTGTTACGGCAGATTTATTGGCATGGTCTGCTAGAGGTTAACAGCATCTGATTTTAGGGGTTACAACGTGTAATGTAATGTAAAAGTATTATTGGTCTAGTGAACGCTGTGACGTTTCAGCGTTAGTTGTCACGCACGGTGACCAAGAGACGAGACCCTTTTCTAGACGACCGTCGAACCGATAAGACGTGTCCTTGGAATGTTTTATTGCCGGGCTTATATTGCCGCACAATTATAGTACATTAAATAATGGACATGGGTCAGTCCAATGTGATAACGAAGAAAGATGAAGGTACAGGTTAGTAATTGACTAAACCTTGTCAACGTGAATATATAGTCCGCCTTAGTTATTCTAATGCCAGACGCATAATCTCACTGTCGGTGTATTGGATTTTCCAACCACGCGTGCATACAGTTATGCGGTTCTGACTACTATGTTTTCAAGCTAGGAGACAAAGGACTGATTTGTAAAGGAATAATATTTGAAGTATGAACTGCAACTTATTATTTATAATTCTTCATGATGACCATGTGTAAACTGTTCTTGTATGGAATCGATATAATAAATGTTTGTGGACTCGAGAAAGGACTTATCAAATCTATAACGTCAGAATTTGACTGTATGATGAAGTTGTCAATATTATATCCCACCTTCGCGTACTTCACCATCAAGAGCACGATCTCATAATTTACTGAGAAAAGACAATGGATAATTATATGTAAACGTAAATAGAAGAGCCAGTATAAACCAGCCCCATTAACAGTGTTAACGGCAACAGTGAGAAGCCAACGGTAACAGTGGTTGGCCATCGCGGGGACGAAAAAAAAAAAAGATTTTCTTGTTTACATGTGTTGCCAACTGTTTACCATTACAAGCAAGTCACATGATCTGCATAACACTACGTTGAACACATGACTACGCAATGCAAACTCTGACGTCACTACATCGTGCGTAGATGCCGCGCTTCGAAAGGAACAACCGTCAACTCATTCCAGTTTTGATTAATATTTGCTTAATCAAGAAGACCAGACAAGAGAATACTGTGATCAGCCAATCATGAGCAAACAGTACTAGGCACTAGTCTAGTCCGTTGACGAATTTGCCATCGCCGGAGCCTTCAAAAGATAAGTTTAGACCTAGGACGATTGTCATTCATTAACACACTAACGAGTCCATACCATTTTGCAGGCATGTCCTCTCTATTAATTGTTTATCGATGTTCTATCTGTTTCTTTTTGTCCGTTGATGTTGTCCGTTATTTGCGGGTATGGATGGGCGGCGGTTCATAATGAATAAAAATGGCTCTCAGGATGCCGATATTCATTTTGAATGTTCCTAAGGCTGTGAATTAATAGCACCTCGCGAAGAAAGCGTCGAATTATCGTTATCGGTGATCGTTCGGGTTCGGTCTTGCATTAATTCACTTTGCATGTTAGGTGTATAGTCATGTTTTAACTGTTGTTTTCATGTGTATTTGGTTCTTGGATTTTATTCATTTGCAGTCCTATGTTCGTAAGCTATCTTGTTATTCTGATCTAGCTATCTTTTATTTTAATTAAATGTATTGTATTAACGTCAAATGAGTCCTGTGACGTCATCTTTCATAGTACAAAATATGTTCGTTTCCTCAGTTAACCTTCACCCTTCTACATTTCCGGTTAGTACACTTGGTTTTATAATAGCATTTATTTTTGTGAAAATGTCACTTTTGTATTGTGCTCCTGTTCTGTAATCCTTGGTTAACCCATTTGTATTGTTTGTATTCATTACATATTTTATTAATTTAATATTAATGCTATAATTTCTTCATTAATTATAGTGTAGATGAATATGATGAAATTTTTATAAGCTTTGATGAGGAATTAGGGACTTTGCACATATTTGCAGTAGTGGTCCTAGAAATGGGCAATGCACTTTATGCCTCATGATTAAGGCATAAATTATAATGATTAATTATTAAAACTTTATAACATATTAATACATATCTAATATAACTTAGTACACTTTCTCAGTACTATATTGTGAACTTAGTGACAATTAAGACTAATTATTTGGGGATAATACACATAATTATTAATATTAAGCGCTTGATATAATTTCAGCAGCTTATATAATTAACTATCATAACTATTTATGATAGATATTCAGTGAGTATATATATAATATTTCTACAAAATATTATAGTTTGTGGAACTTATACATAGCAATACAGTAATATTATTATCGACATAGATTACATTGTCGATTACAAGACATAAGTAATTAAATACTTAAATAATTAAACTCCAAGAATGCTTACCTTGGACCATTTCATTAAAATTGGAAAAGATTGTAATAAAAAGGGAGAGGCACTCCTTGAATTTGCTGAACAACAACTGTCAAGATATAAGGCAGAGATGGAAGAACTTGAAAGAAAGGAGGCTGAAAAGAAAGCTGAATTAAGACAAGAAGAAGAAAGAAAGGTGGCAAGAGATGAAATCCTACGGATTGAAGAAGAGAATAAATTGAAACGACAAGAAATCATACTGCAGCAAGAAATGGAACTGCAACGGCTTAAATTGGAAACAGCAAAACTTAATTCGCAGAGTGCTGCATCAAGCCAAAATGATAATGCTCAATCTGGATCTTCATCCACCCGACTTAAGGGCAATTATTACTTTAAACTACCACCATTCAAGTTACACATGGATGACCTTTCATCGTGGCTGGCGCGCTTTGAGGATATATGTAAAGTCAATAACCTTGACAAAACTGCATGGGCACTTAAACTTAAGGAATTTCTGGATGGCGAACCTGCAAGTGCAGCACAAAATA
This sequence comes from Oreohelix idahoensis, assembly GCA_024509875.1. Classification (NCBI taxonomy): domain Eukaryota; kingdom Metazoa; phylum Mollusca; class Gastropoda; order Stylommatophora; family Oreohelicidae; genus Oreohelix; species Oreohelix idahoensis. Next base: position 50,550 of record JAMPIV010015679.1, read on the forward strand.
TAGATCCAACATTATCCACAGACTATGAGGCCATTAAGACGTTGTTATTACGCCGTTTCCACTTGAACGAAGAGTCATGTAGATTACGTTTTAAAAGTTTGTTGCCAGATAACAATAAAGATTTCACAGGTTTTATTGCTAACATACGCAATACTTTTAACAGATGGGCTGAACTGGCAGGTGTCAACAAATCTTACGACAAGTTAGTCGATTTGTTATTGAGGGATAAAGTATTATCTTCTGTCAGCCCACCATTCTTTGCTTATCTGCAAGAAAGAAAACCAGAATCTATTGATGAGTTAGAAAAAATTTCTTTAAATTACTGCACAGCTCATCCGAATGCTAATATTTCTGGCTCGTTGACAAGAGAACCACTTCCTGTAGCCTCCAATATGGCATATCATAATCATAACAAACCTAGAACACACAGTGTGGACAGAGGTAGGTTCAAAGGAAACTATGACATTAATTTTCATAAGGGACAGAATAACTTTAACAATAACTTTAATAGAGGAAGACAACAAACCAGAAATTATTCACCTCAGTCAAGATACAACAGTAATCCACGTAACTCAAGTTATAATCGTTCATATAATTATAATAATGGTAACAAGTGGAACAATAGCGATAATTATAACTCGAGACATCGAGATAACAGTTACAATAGAGGACAACGGGATAATTCATCTAATTATTCTCGTCATCGTTCTCATTCTCATAGATCGACAAATTATAACCATAATACAGGGGCAGCCGTTACTACTGCTACAACCCCTGGTGTTGAGAGTTCACCTACTGATAACAAAATACAGTCTTCATCTACTTGTTTTGCAATGAATTATAACGTGGCAAATAGTTGCCCAACATGTAATCTTATATTTCAGAAAGCAAAAGAGACAGTTCTGAACTGCGGACACATTCTACCAGAAGTCAGTCTAGCAGTCAATGATGGAACAGGCTCGCTGATCTTCAACAGAGGAAAAGTTAATGGATCCATCGTCTCAGTCTTAAGAGATTCGGGATCGACCACGATCGGAATCCGTCAGACACTTGTTCATCCGAATTGTGCAACTGGAGAACATGTCAGGTGTATGACCTTTGGTGGAACCATAGAATGTTATCCAACTGCTATTATCTATCTTGAAACACCCTTTTTCACAGGCAACGTTAAAGCATGCATGTTAAGAAACCCAATTGCCGACCTTATGGTGGGATGCATACACGGGAGTAAAGATTGCACACCAGAAGAGATTATTGAATGGGAAAAAAATAATCTATGCATCGGAAATGCAGCAATAACCAGAGCACATACAAAAAAATTAGAGACTATGGACACTGAAAACAAGGAAACAGACGATCATGAAAGTATCGAGATTCATTCTGCTATTGACCGAGTATCCTTTGCTGCAAAACAGAGGGAAGACAGGTCACTAACAAAATTTTTTTCACTGGTCAACAAAGCTGACAATCTTGCTATGAACAAAAATAATAGTCATTGGTTTAGCATTAAAAATGACATTTTATTAAGATGTTTTATGGATAAAACTCAGATAAGACAACAAGTCATGGTACCTTTTGCTTTTAGACGGTACATACTTCAACACGCACATGATTCTAAGTGTGCAGGTCACATGGGTTATACTCGTACACGTTCGCGAGTATTATCGTCTTTTTTTTGGCCGGGAGTATCACGAGATATTTCACAGTACGTACGCTCCTGTACGATATGCCAAGAAGTGAAAGCACGGGGAGCCTTTCACACGGCGCCTATTCAGGCTTGTGACATATCTGTGAGACCTTTCGACAAAATGGCCATTGATATCATTGGCCCACTTTTACCATCAGCCAGAGGACATAGATTTATTCTCACTTGCATCGATTTATGCACACGATGGCCAGAAGCCATCCCATTAAAAACAACCAACACCACAGATGTAGCTGATGCACTACACCTTATCTTTTCTAGAGTAGGTTTTCCTAGAAAACTTTTGTCAGATCATGGTTCTCAATTTATATCTGAGACTATGACAGAGGTAATGAAGACTTGGCAAATAGATAGAAATCTCAGCAGCATTTATCACCCAATGAGTAATGGTGCTGTAGAAAGACTTAACCGCACACTCAAACAAATGTTACATAAAGTTACAGTTAACCATCCACACGACTGGGACAGAGTTCTACCAGCTGTGTTATTCGCTTATCGAGAGGTGCCACATGAACAAACTGGCTTCTCTCCATTTCAACTAGTCTTTGGCGCTCCACCAAGAGGTCCTATGGGACTAATAAAAGACTTATTGATTGACTCCGAGATGACTCAGGATACCCAGTCATCCTATGAGTATGTAATTAATCTCCGGAATAACATTATTGATGCCTGTAAAATGGCAACAGCTTCATCTGAGGCTGCGAAAGAGAAAGCTAGAACTTTCCAAAACAGTAATAGACGATTACGTCAATTATTTCCAGGAGATCAAGCTTATGTGTTATTGCCACATAACAATAATAAACTACTAATCTCGTGGAACGGTCCTTACCAGGTTATCAATAAGATTTCTGATGTTGATTATGTCCTGGACATTAAGGGACATCACAAAATATTTCACATAAATATGCTCAAGCAATTTCATACTCGACCTGAACATCTACAAGCTATTTTTCATGAACTAGATGACACTTTCGTACCTAGATGTCACTATTCTAATTTGTCTGTTATCCAGGAAGAAGAATCATCTTTTCCTGAGGTACAGTTAGCATTACCTGTACCTGTAGTACAGCCTAGTGAATCTTGGCGGGATGTAACCATCTCCTCGTCAGTTACACCGCAACAGCATCAACAGATAGCTGAACTTCTACAATCCTATCAAGATGTGTTAACCGACATTCCAGGTCGCACATCAGTCATTAATCATGACATCACTCTTAATGATGATACTCCAATTCGGGTACATCCATATTCTGTTCCTCTACACTTTCTTACTAAAACTACTAAGGAACTTGAACAGATGTTATCTTTAGGAATTATCGAAACTAGTAATTCCCCATTTTCTTCTCCATTAGTTATTGTCCGAAAGAAGGACAATAACATTAGACTATGCGTCGACTATAGAAAATTAAATGCACAAACGATAGTTGATAGCGAACCACATCCACTTCTCGATGACTTACTGCCACGTCTATCGACAGCAACTATATTCACTAAGATAGACTTAACTAAAGGTTATTGGCAGATACCACTAACCGAAAAAGCTAAATACTACACAGCGTTTTCAACTCCGCTAGGTCTATACCAGTGGAATGTGATGCCTTTTGGGCTTGTTAACGCTCCAGCTACCTTTGTTCGCATGATGCGACACATTTTTTCAGGTAGACCAGACATTATTACATACATAGATGACATATGCTTATTTAGTTCATCTTTTGAGGAACATGTTTTGGGTCTCGAATACGTTTTGGATACATTAAGAAATAACAATTTAACTGCTAAACCCACAAAATTACAAGTAGCGTTTCACGAAATAACTTTTTTGGGTCACATTATTGGAGCAGGATATATCCGAACACTACCCAGTACAGTTTCAAAAATTTTAAACATTTCCGTTCCTCAAACGAAGAAACAGGTTAGAAGCTTGTTAGGTCTAGTCCAATATTACAGTAGATTCGTACCTAACCTGTCATCCATCACGGCTGTATTGTCCTCATTACTGAGGAAGGACATGCCAGTGAAGGTGACATGGACTAATGAGTGTAATAATGTATACCTTAATATTATTAATATCTTTTCAAACCCACCTATTTTGAGACTTGTTGATGCTTCCAAAAAGTTTATTCTCCGCACAGATGCGAGTAACTACGGAATTGGCGCATGTTTGCTCCAATACCATGACGACATCCTCCATCCAAACTTGTACGTGTCACGAAAACTGAAACCACCAGAAGTGAAATACTCTACCGTTGACCGCGAACTTTTAGCCGTCGTGTGGGCGATAACCAAACTTGAGAAATTTCTACTGGGAGCCCCTTTCGTAGTACAAACTGATCAAAGGGCCGTAGCATCACTACGACGGGCGAATCATAAAAGTCCAAAGCTCACCAGATACTCTATTCTCCTTCAACCATTCAACTTTACGATTGAGTACATCTATGGGACAGACAATATCGTCGCAGACGCACTATCTAGAAATCCTTTGGATGTATAGCAATCAACACTGACACTTTTCTAATACGTCAACCGAAATTACGTGTCACAGAAGAATGAATCCTATCGCGAAATTCTTAACATGGAGATAAACCTTTGCTTACAATTCAACTAAATAACTTGTACAGACGATTGCGAAAACGAAATGAACTAAATCAAATGACACTATGGTCGTATTTACACCAGAACTTTGTGTGAATTTCATTTATGACAAAACTATTGGACACATTTCCTTGCATCAAGTGAAAATAATAGAAAACACTATCAAAGTAACTCAGTATGCGACATGAACAATTGTCAATAGCTTCGATTCTCATGAACTGAAACATTTAAATATTTGTTTGTTAATCGGAATTCACAATGATCAAGCCTACGTATGGATCATCATATCCAACTTTCATTAATTTTAGTTAATTACGTTAAAATAATGGAAAATAAAATAAAAAGGTGAGATAAATATGAAAAAAATGAAATGAAATTTGAAGATGAAAAAAAATTTTGAAAGAAGAAAAAAAATAAGATCTCACATGATTCTTAGATAATGTTATTGTATGTAACTATTATGTTTATTAATTAGGTTGATACATTACATACTATATTATTGTTTAAATTAGTTAGATAGGTTTTAACAACTTAATACTACACTTATTTAATTTCCAACACACATAATTAAGTTAAATTTATACATTACTGTCTTTCGCTACTTTATTTTTCATTTATTTATTTTTTCTACTTAACATATCCCTTCAGTTCTCTCACATTAGATTTGCAATAACTTTATTTTGATTACACACTCAATATAATTAATTAATTAAATTTTAACTCGTTAAATTAGTCTGACATGACAGTTCATTGCGACATATTTTAATTTAATTATTTAATAGATATCAACATTAGTCATTTATGTATAACACTTATGTATAATATGATTATTAATATATTAGATGACTGTTACTGAGTCGACATGACCACGACACTGTTCTAGACAGAACATCGTAGTCCATATGCCGCATTGTTGGTTAAATTTTTCGATATTGTTAAATTTTTTTTTTTGGTATTCATTCAGATAGGTTTTTGAAAAAAAAAAAAAAAATCTATCTAATAGATTTTTTTTTTTTCCCCAGTGGACAGGGAATTGTTACGGCAGATTTATTGGCATGGTCTGCTAGAGGTTAACAGCATCTGATTTTAGGGGTTACAACGTGTAATGTAATGTAAAAGTATTATTGGTCTAGTGAACGCTGTGACGTTTCAGCGTTAGTTGTCACGCACGGTGACCAAGAGACGAGACCCTTTTCTAGACGACCGTCGAACCGATAAGACGTGTCCTTGGAATGTTTTATTGCCGGGCTTATATTGCCGCACAATTATAGTACATTAAATAATGGACATGGGTCAGTCCAATGTGATAACGAAGAAAGATGAAGGTACAGGTTAGTAATTGACTAAACCTTGTCAACGTGAATATATAGTCCGCCTTAGTTATTCTAATGCCAGACGCATAATCTCACTGTCGGTGTATTGGATTTTCCAACCACGCGTGCATACAGTTATGCGGTTCTGACTACTATGTTTTCAAGCTAGGAGACAAAGGACTGATTTGTAAAGGAATAATATTTGAAGTATGAACTGCAACTTATTATTTATAATTCTTCATGATGACCATGTGTAAACTGTTCTTGTATGGAATCGATATAATAAATGTTTGTGGACTCGAGAAAGGACTTATCAAATCTATAACGTCAGAATTTGACTGTATGATGAAGTTGTCAATATTATATCCCACCTTCGCGTACTTCACCATCAAGAGCACGATCTCATAATTTACTGAGAAAAGACAATGGATAATTATATGTAAACGTAAATAGAAGAGCCAGTATAAACCAGCCCCATTAACAGTGTTAACGGCAACAGTGAGAAGCCAACGGTAACAACCCTGCATAGCAGATGCGGTAGTTTTATTCTCTCTATGTCTATCCTAACATTAACCAATCAGTTTAAACTACACCGATTTGACTCTTTTTTTGAAAATCTCAAACATTTTTTTTTGAAAATAAGTTCGTCAGTCGCTTTAGGCTGGCAAAATACCAAAGTTACCTCTCCCTCCTCCTAGTAGTGTCTATCAAATGAGGCAAGCCAATGTGACTTGTTTCCAAGCAACGACTAGAAAAATGTTACTTTTAAACTGAGATGGGATATCAGTGTGATCGTCTGTATGTGTCGTCTAGTTTTATTTTATGCGATAACTCAGTCACTTTTGACGCTATCTAAGAGATGAAAAGTGATTATTAATCAGGCTAATGTCCTTTATCTGGCCAGTATATTTTCATCTACGTCTTTATCTAAGTTTTCATCTTTGTACTTTTCTCTTTATTTATAAGTCTAGATACGTTTTTTGGGGGAAATTGTATAGTATTGAATAAACAACATTGTCGCTTTTAATTCCATTCTGTCTTTTCCTTTTTATTCATCCTTCTATAAAATGCATAACATTATCTACGTTTTTTGTTTTTCTTTAGTCCCATTCGCTCTCCCCTGCACTCATGTGTTCGTTAGTTCAGTTTGAAAAATACCCAAGTTGGTTTTGCCTTTTTCCATACTAACCCTCTCTGTCTCCCGTCTTTTTTAGAAGGCAAAACACGTGTTGGCCTCTTGCCAAAACGGTTTCATGTTATATTAAAAAAATTAGTACGGAGCAACGAAAAAGCCTTTGGTAAGGGGATGGGTACCCTCACGTGGCGTTAATAGTTTCAAATCGCATGCCTCTCGCTGGCGTTTTTGAAAATGCGACGTTCTGAAAAAAAAACGACGTCTAACGGCAACTGTCGCATGTTGTAACTAATAATAGATTCTTAGAATACGTTAGTTAAAAAAAATTCAAGGAGTGTCCAATATTTTGCATTAGATTTTATCGTCCTTGACAATTTTCAAATTCTTATAGTAGCGGTTATAAACGGCAACTTTACGTCACTAGAATTGGACTTTTGAAAAATATGAGTAGGGTAGGGCAATGGTAGCTATCTTGGTATATTGGAACAAAATTCAAATACAGTATTATCATTATAATTTGAGAGGGAGGGTTAAAAACGGTGCATTTTAATACACACCTCCCCTCTTAAAAGGATGCATCCCAATGCATCTTTATAATCCGTGTTAACAATCCTGATCAAATTAACTCAACTAAGCCCTATGACTATCCTGGGTTTCTGCAGGTGGGTGCCTACTCAAAAAAATCTGCCCCAACATTCTGCGATCCAGGAATGTAGTCAATGGTAAACGAGTACGGTTGAATGAGCAAAGACCACCTTAACAAACTGACATTTCCATGTTTTCCCTGGGCAAAAATACTAATTGCTGATGATCTGATTGTACCACGAATGTTCTACCATATAAATAGATCTGGAACTTCTTGATCGCCCAGACTAAAGCTAAACATTCTTTTTCAATTGTTGAGTAATTTTGTTCCGCTCGGTTTAATTTGCGACTGTCATAAGCATTTGGGTTCAATTCCCCAGCAGGTGAAGAGGACCTTTGTAACACAGTGGCCCCCAAGCCCACATTACAAGCGTCCGTTCGTACCACAAATTCCTGACTCAAATCAGGTAATGTCAATATAGGCTTGCTGGTGAGTTTTTTCTTTAACTCATTATATGCCAATTCACATTCTGCCGACCATTCAATTTTATCCGGTTTTCCTTTGCGAGTTTAATCCGTCAGAGGCGCACACACAGATTTAAATTTTTTAATGTATTTTTGATAAAGCCACAAAGTGACACAAAGGATCGCACATCCTTTTTAGTCTGTGGTCTCGGTGCTTTCTGTAATTTCTCCAGGTTCTTGGGGTCAGGGGTCATGCTACCCTGATGTACCGTATGTCCCAAGAATTCCAATTCCTTGCATTCAATACAACATGTTGTTTGTCTAGCAGACAAATTTGCCTCTCTGAGTCTATCAAATAGCATATTCAAAGAGCTAACGTGTTCTTCAAATGTTTCCGTAGCGATGAGGATATCATCCATGAAATTTGTTATACATGGGTTTTTCAGTGGATCCAACAATTTTCACATCATTCTGGAAAACACACTCGGGGCATTCTTCAATCCAAACGGTAACATGTTAAACTCATAGTGCCCTTCCGATGTGCTAAACGCCAGATAAGGTCGGATCTCAAGTTTCACTGGAATTTGGTAATATCTCTTGCTGAGATCTACCTTGGAAAAATATTTTGCCTTGTTCAACCTGGCAAACAGTTGGTTAGTATCAGGTAAAGGATCCACCTGACTTTCTGTGACAGCATTCAGTTTCCTGTAATCTATGCACAGTCTATGTTCCCTAGAGGGCTTCGTCAACAATACCACACTTGAGCTATACGGAGATTCACTGTGAGAAATGATTCCTTCTTGTAACTATCTCCTCTTTCAAAGCTTTCTCTTTTGCGAATGGGATAGTATAGGCTCTCATACAGATGGGTGTTGGGTCTAGTAGTTTCATGTCATATTCCAACAAGTTTGTGTGCCCTGGTTTATCCGTTAACACGTCTGTATGGTTCTCCAGAACCTTTTGAATTTTCTCCCTCTGCCCTTTTGTCAGTTGTTTATTGATCTTTACCTGTGCAGGAGTCTCACAGGGTTTCAGTGGGTATTCAACAGAGGTGAGAGGTTCATTCTTCATCTCCGTGGCTATGGCTAAGGTCATTAAGTGTGTTCGTTCCACATTGTTTCTCTCATTGTATTTCTTTAGAAGGTTCACGTGATAGACTTTTTCCTTCCCTTTCTTGTCTATCTTGTAGTTAGTTCTAGATACCTTTTCCAAAACTGTGTATTGACCTTGCCATCCAATTTGAAGTTTGTTGCTGCTGCCGGGTAGTAGAAGAAGCATCTTCTCTCCCACAGCTAGCTCCATATCCTTCGCTTTCTTATTGTAATATGCAGCATGTTTCTTCCTGGCTTGTCTTAGGTTATCATTTGCAAGTTTCCAGCCAGTTTTTAAGCGAGTGGTCAGCTCGTTTACATACTGATATGATGAGGTAACAGTCTCCTCTGCCTTCTCATCTGTCCAAGTCCTCAATAAGGCTTCCAATGGACCTTTTATTGGTCTTGTTAATTTTGGTTGGCTATTCGGCTGACCAATGTTTCATGGCACCGGTAATTATCATGTAACTGGAAGTATGGTGGTGGTGATCTTCCTCCCTTTTGTTTGTAATCACACACGAACCATCCACTACCAATTCATTTCCTGGGGTTTTCCCGCAGTTTCAGTTTCAAAGTGAGGGGACTTCCCTCTCTTCTATTTTCATCCAGTTCCCGGAATTCCGACCAAGGGATTGTCGGGTGGGACTGGGGTGCGGTCACTTTTTGTTCAATACGCATAGTGGCCATTCTAACTGATTTATTAGAAGACTGGGTGTGAAAAAGGGGTTTTCCTATCCACCGTGTCTACCTTAACATATTTATTTTTCCTTTTATTTTCAGGCCGGTTATCACCGTAGTGCTTTCGTAGGTCCTGATCATTTTCCCATCGTGTGGGCTTTCCCTTGTGACATTGGTCACAGGCCTCCACCAATTCTGCAACGTCTGCAGCTACGCCTGGCCAAAAGAATGACATAGATACTTTTTGACCTGTAGTACATATTTTCTCATGTACACCGCCTCATTTAACATGTGATCTCTTTATCACTTTCACCCCATATGAAGTGGGAAGAACCAGCAGTCCATGACCAGTGAAACCGGTTCCAGCCTTCCTATACATGAGTTTATTCTTCATATAAAATTCTCCTTTGTTTGGAGGTGTATGGCATTTTGGGAGATTCTTGAAACACGGCTTTAGGTGACCTATCCTCAGCCTGTGCTGTCCTCATCTCCTCTGGATGAGTATTTATTGGGTTTTCATCCTCCTTCCTTGCTTGTGATCTGGTCTTTACTGTTGCCATAATCACAGGTATTTTGGGGTTTCCCAAAAAGACGTATCTACACCCCAATATTAGAGGGTAGAGTGGTTCGTTTATCACTGCTGCTCTAATCACTCCTTCCACATAGCGTGTTTTTACACTGATTCGTGCTATGGGAAGTGTCGTAGTTGCTACTTCCTTGGTTGCCGCTTGTATTTCCACTGTTTATGTGGTATACTGATCTGGGTGAACCAGGTGAGAACATACGACTGAGTCAAAATCCAATCCAGTATCATAAAGGCACCTGATGGTGGCCCTATTACATACTACATCTTCACATACAGGGGGATGATAAGGTTCCTGCTGTCCAGTAGGTTTACCTTTTTGTCCCTTGTTTCCTGTTTTAAGGCATGCAGCGTGGTAAGGAGGAATATTTTTCTTCCTACAGTCTTTTGTATTATGGTTATTCATTCTACAAAATTTGCAATATTTATTTTCCGGTCTGTAGGGTTTCCTCTCATTGAATTGCGGGTTTATATCTCGAGGGTCAAACCTGGGTCTATCATAGTTGGGTTTACCCCTGTTACCCTGATCTCTAATGTCAAACTTATTATGGGGTGGAGGAGCTTTATTATTGTCTACCTGTTTCTTTTTAGCGCCAGCTACTTCTGCCTGGGCTGCCTGATACCTCTCAGCAACATTGAGCACATCATCTAATCTCTCCGCACCCTGTTCCATGAGAAACTTTCTCATGTCTGGAGCCATGGACTCTCTCACCTGCTCTATCATAATCATTTCCTTTAAGTCTTGGGTTTTCCCCAGAGCAGTCCATTTCTCCAAATAGTTTCCAACCTTGCAGAGAATTGATGATATGTCTCCCCAGACAGGAGCTTAGCATTTCTAAATCTCTTTCTATAAAACTCCCCATTCTTCTCGTATCTAATTAAAAGAGCCTGTTTTAATATGTCATAGTCGTCCTGATCTTCCCGGCTCAATTTGGAAAATACCTCATACGAGGTTCCCCTAAGTCCTTGAGATACCTTCAAGCGCCACCTTTCCCTCTCTAAACCATAACTTGTAGCTAACCTTTCAAATCTAGAGAGGAATGACTCAATGTCCTCCTCTTTTTTTACAAAGTGGTCTAGATAAAACCCCATGGCTGAGTTGGAGGCCCCATGACTGGCAGTAGCATCAGAGGTAGATGGGCTGTTACCAATTTCAGGAGCATGGCCTTGCAATTCTAACTCCCTTAGTCGTAACTCATGTTCCCTTTGTAACCGTTTGTCTTCTGCTTCCTTTTCTGCAACCTGTCTTTTTTCTTCCTTTTCAGGCTCTAATCTCTTTTCTTCTTTTTCCTTTTCGGCCGCTAATCTCTTTTCTTCTGTTTCCTTTTCTGCCTCTAATCTCTTTTCTTCTTTTTTCCTTTTCAGCGCTAATCTATTTTCTTCTTTTTTCCTTTTCTGCCTCTAATCTCTTTTCTTCCAGTTGTAATCGTTTTTTTCAGCCTCCTGCTCAGCCTCTAAGTTCCTAGCCTCTCTAGCATCTTCTAATTGTAACCTCTTTTCTTCAATTAACCTCTTATCTTCTCTCTCAATGAACTTATCGCATTCTGATGTTACATATTGAACCAGAACTTGCCCCTCCATTCCCATTTCCTTTGCAATCTGTAGAGCAGCCGATCTAAATTTGGCCAAATCTGCCATCTTTTGTACCAAGTTATATTTACTCTAACTAAAACAACTAACAAATGCTATGACTAACTAATTAATTACGGTCTATGCCAACTCAAACAATTCTCCACCTTATAAATATTATTAATTTTATTACTATTAAAAATCCCGGGACGGGACCCCAATATATGTGGTGGGTTTTGATGTTAAAGGAAAGTAGTTAGTATGTGTCTACAGAGTGAGGTCAGCTATGTAAGTCCCTGAGTCTAATAGTTGAGTATAATGTTCTCAGGGTACCTGACTGCTACCACCCTACGATCTCACTCTGCGATTTATTTTGGGTGTTTGTGATGTTATTTATATGGCTGGATGTCTAGGGTAATGGAAATGTAGTGATAAATGCGTTAAACAAATACAATTTAATTCGCTAACATCGAATAAACAAGACTGGGTTTAAAGTTATGATATATATGTATATACAATTTAATTTCCTGTCCCTCAAATTTTCTAGGATAGGAATGTTTAACTTAAAATGAAATTATGGTTTTATATCAAAATAGTTACACAAGAAGGACATTAGTCCAATATATCTCTTAATATGTTAATGTTTATACACGTTTATTCCCTGGTGGAGACTACTGTTTTCTGAAGAGTCTCTATCGAGAAAAACTAGTATTCACATCATATCACAAACTGTTACTGAATAGGGTGGAGATCGAACATATTTGAGCTAGCATGTAAGCCCTGAAGATTTAGGCTTATCTTAGAATCTGTGTAGACCCTGGATGACTGGGTTGAGAAAACTGCACACGATCCACTGTCGTGTATTCTGGAGTCTGCTATTACTTGTATGCTTTGATAAAGAAACAACCGGTAGGTTGCCTCAACTTCTGCAGCTCCGAACTCTGACCAACTTGAACTGGGTGATGTAACCCTGAAACAAGAGGAACAAGCCTCCCTAAGTCTCCAGCTGACTATCTCCACCACTACCAATTTAACATCATTAAACAAATATTGTGATCAGATAAAATAGCTAACTAAATTAGCTACAGTCTTCAACTTTATTGTGACTTGTTCATAACAGTGGGTATCTTCTTTTCCACATAGTCTCAACGCCCCTTTAAATACACATCATCTTCTTCTTCAGCTGAAATACAATCTTTTCTTTTCTTCAAAGTTAATATACTAATAGGCCTGCCACTGACTTTCTGGTCTTACAGTCAAAATATGTATGACAATATTCAACTCAAATTTTAGTGTGATTTGCTTCCTAAGTCTGCTTAGACATGCCTCTGCTCCTAGAATGTCGCAATCTTCCACAAAGGCAAAAGGTCGTACACAAACAATGTTATGGTGCCCTATCTGGGTTGGCCTCTACCTAAGGTTTAACAGGCTGTCAATGGTCACTTTTAGACAGCTGCTTCTATAGACGCAACGGCAATATGGTCATTAATTGCTCTGCTTGAAACCTTGCTTGTATGAAAGATCTCTATCAAGTGGCACCCTGCATAGCAGATGCGGTAGTGTTATTCTCCCTATGTCTATCCTAACATTAACCAATCAGTTTAAACTACACCGATTTGACTCTTTTTTTGAAAATCCCAAACATTTATTTTTGAAAATAAGTTCGCCAGTCGCTTTGGGCTGGCAAAATTCCAATGTTACCTCTCCCTCCTCCTAGTAGTGTCTATCAAATGAGGTAAGCCAATGTGACTTGTTTCCAACAACGACTAGAAAAATGTTACTTTTAAAATGAGCTGGGATATCAGTGTGATCGTCTGTATGTGTCGTCAAGTTTTATTTTATGCGATAACTCAGTCACTTTTGACGCTATCTAAGAGATGAAAAGTGATTATTTATCAAGCCAATATCCTTTATCTAGCCAGTATATTTTCTTCTACGTCTTTATCTAAGTTTTCATCTTTGTACTTTTCTCTTTATTTATAAGTCTAGATACGTTTTTTTTGGGGAAATACTATAGTATTGAATAAACAACATTATCGCGTTTTATTCCATTCTGTCTTTTCCTTTTTATTCATCCTTCTATAAAATGCATAACATTATCACTGTTTCTTGTCTTTCTTTAGTCCCATTCGCTCTCCCCTGCACTCATGTGTTCGTTAGTTCAGTTTGAAAAATACCCAAGTGGGTTTTGACTTTTTCCATACTAACCCCCTCTCTCTCCCATCTTTTTTTGAAGACGAAACACGTGTTGGCCTCTTGCCAAAACGGTTTCATGTTATATTTAATAAATTAGTACGGAGCAACGAAAAAGCCTTTAATAAGAGGATGGGTACCCTCGCGGGGCGTTAATAGTTTCAAATCGCATGCCTCTCGCTGGCGTTTTTGAAAATGCGACATTCTGAAAAAAACTACGTCTAACGGCAACTGTCGCATGTTGTAACTAATAATAGATTCTTAGAATACGTCAGTTAAAAAAATTCAAGGAGTGTCCAATATTTTGCATTAGATTTTATCGTTCTTGACAATTTTCAAATTCTTATAGTAGCGCTTATAAACGGTAACTTTACGTCACTAGAATTGGACTTTTGAAAAATATGAGTTGGGTAGGGCAATGGTAGCTATCTTTGCGTATTGGAACAAAATTCAAATACAGAATTATCATTATAATTTGAGAAGGAGGGTTAAAAACGGTGCATTTTACTACACCCAGTAACAGAAGACATTTACACAGTAACAGCTGAAATAGTCGGAATAGTAGGTAGAGGATGATCACAACTCAAGGTAGTCACCGCTGTAGGCTGGAATAAAGTTGTGCATTCAGGGCACTGAGATGCTCGATTGAAATCGAAAGCAGAACAAGCAGTAGCATTAGAGACATTATTGTTATTGTTACCCTGATTAACAATAACCTGAGGATCCTATTGAGCAGAGTTAGCATGGCGATGTGATCTATCATTTGGAGATCTAACACTATATTGAGATCGATCACAACTATTATCTCTATTGTTCACATTATTATTTCCTCTATTGGGACCATTATTCTGATTTGAACCCCAGTTAGCATTGTTGCGATTACTTTTTCCTCTTGGATAAAAATATCTATTAGATGAATTTTGTTGCCTTCAAGAAAAATTACTGTAAGGTTTATAATCCCTAGTGTAGCTATCCCTACCATAATTTCCAGAATTATTGGAACCAAAATGTTGAGGACCATTAAATTGTCTACAGTTTCTTGGAGAAGGAGAATTACTACGTGATGGACTCCCTTGGTATTGTCTAAAATCAATATAATCTCCCTTACCAAAATTGCGATCAACACTTTGTGATGTATGGCGAAAATTAGGACCATATGGTAATGCCGAAGCCACGGGTAAACCTTCTCTGACTTGAGAGTGGCTCACAATCATATTTGGGTGTGCTGTTACGTATTATCGACAATATTGTTCCAAATCGTTCGAGTTTGTAGGCTTTCGCTCATGTAGAAAGGAAAGAAAAGAAGTGTTAACTGACGACAAGACTTTGTCACGAAGCAATAAGTCCATGAAGGCTTCATATGTGTGCCCAATTTTAAAGAGTTCATACCAACGTGAAAACTTAAGACGTATATTTGCTATAATCACTGAAAAATCGTTTCCAGTCTTCGGCAATAGAGATTTAAAGCGGAGACGATAGTCTACATCAAATTGGTATTTTTTTAATAAGACAGCTCTAAAAGTATCGTAATTATTCTTATTAGGTCCTTCCAACATACTTACAGCTGTCATAGCTTCACCTGAAAGTAGTTCCATAAGTCGTGTACAGTATTCCGACTTATCTATTTTGTGAGACTCACGAGTGAGTTCAAATCTATTCAGGTAGAATAAGACGTCATCGGAGATAGGTCTAAAAGGAGGCAATCTGATCTTATAGAAATTAGACTTGGTCCTATGTGAAGTTGTTTGAGTGTCCGTAGCGTTTTGTGTATTACTTTCATTCATTACCTTCATTTTCTCAAGTTCCATAGAGAACAACTTTTGCTCGTGAAGTCTACGGTTTTCGTTCTCAGTAGCTTCCATTTGAAGTTTATATTTTTCCATTTGGAGTTTTTTATCTTCAGCTTCCATCTGAAGTTTCTGAGCTTCCTGTACTTTTGCATACTCAACAAGTGCAAATTTTTTCAACTCTTTATGCTCCATACCAAGCGCCTTCCCTTGCTTGATGAAATAGTTCAAACTAGATAGTATGTCTAATTCTATAAGTTGTTAACTTAACTAAGATATTTTGTAAGAAATTAACCTTATCCCTACTTAGTGGGTGGCAAGTGCTTGTTAATAGAACTTGTATACAAATATAGCATATAATTATAAATCAATCATTAAGTGTATAACATTAAGACAAGAAATACACGATGACGGTACGGAAAATGACAAAAACCAAGACGAAATATCCAAGACAAATGATAACGTTCGCAGAATCAAATAAACAAGAAAGCATAACTAAAGAAAAAATATTGCAAAGAATGCAATGACACTGCGAGAGGAGTGACAAGGCAGGCAACAGCACAGTGTATAAACAAATAATTTGTATAGAAATAAATGATAGTAAGATTGAGAATGACAATCACAAAATATTAATAAACAAAACTAAGGCACAGAGAAAAAAAATACCACAATAACGACAATAAAACAGTTCGTCACACCTAAACAATGGTGTCACAGATCACCGAACACAGTGGACTGAAATACTTCAGCTAAAATTCGCTGGAATTTTCCACTGCGGGAAATCCGCAAGAGTGTCCCTAAAGAACGCTTACCTAGGCCCTTGAATGAAAAACTGGGATGTGTCCTACCGTAAGTCACCTCCAAACCAAACCCGCTTAAAACATGGAAAATAGAACAATAAATAGAAAACTTGGTACACATTATAAAGAAAGGCTCACTAACGCATACAGTGGCACAGTGCACATACATAAAACCACTTATCTGCAAAAAAGAATTCCCCCCCCCTTCGCGACAACGACAACGATGGGCATCGGGTGTCACAATGTACGTTGCAGTCCAACGTTGATAGGTACTGGAACTCCTCGTTGCTAAAGTCTTGAAATGTAACAGTTGACGTCTAGTTGAAACTTGTTCACGAAAACTCGCACTGGCAACACTGTGTATCTTGACCTTTACACTACAAAAAATGCTGTTAGTGGATGTTCTAAGGAATGCTGTTGAACGTCTGTAGATGATATCCTTCTGTTAAATCCTATTTCTGTTTTTGGTATCGAAACCACATATCACTGGAGACACCACTTCTGTTAATAGGTACAGGAGCTCCTAGTTGATAATGGAATTCAATTGAAATACTTGACATCTAGTCTTGACATTGGACGCTGAGGTCTTGACTTGACAACCTTGTACTTCTAGATTTTTGTATCGTACCCAAATCACTGGAGCCACCACTTCTGTTACTGTGTGTAGATTCGTACAAGCTGTTCTGTTAGTGTTTCTGTTATTGTTGATTGTTTGTGGTGGGTGTTGTGGTGGGTATTGTGGTGTAGTAATGTCAGTAATGTCGGGCTTACAGTAGTGGCCGACAACTGTATAATATGTAAGCGAATGTCGTGAGTTCTTTAGGTTTGTTTATATTCCGTTTTCACCCACACAACAGTAACGTCAGGTCAGGGATAGACCAACGGGTAAGACGAGTGTGTTTCCAACTCATACACAGTTTATTGACGCCAGCTACATAAACATCAGGAACAGTACACTGTCACAAGTTATAATGGCAAACATGTGGTAATATTCCATGGCAGTAGGCTGCAGAAAAATAGCAACTCATCACAAATCATCGTCAGAAAATTGGTTACATTAATAGCAATTCCCTGTCACAAGTTATAATGGCAAACATGTGGTAATAATCCATGGCAGTAGGTTGAAGAAAAATAGCAACTCATCACAAATCATCCATCAGAAAATTGGTTACATTAATAGCAATTCCCTGCCACAAGTTATAATGGCAAACATGTGGTGATAATCCATGGCAGTGACGCCAGCAACATAAACACCAGGAACAGTACCCTGTCACAAGTTATAATGGCAAACATGTGGTAATAATCCATGGCAGAAGGTTGCAGAAAAATAACAACTCATCACAAATCATCCATCAGAAAATTGGTTACATTAATAGCAATTCCTTATAAATGATGATGGCCGGTATAATCCATGGCCTTAAGAATATCTTCAATCTCTAATTGGTTGCATACACAGCAACTCATCCAAAAACACTCTTTACACACTAGAGAGACTATCAAAACCGTCTCGAAGCTCTCCCAGATACTTAATGACCGAGATTATAGTTTCTCAAAAAAAAACTCAGTTAACGTTCGCTCAAGCGCGGTCTAGCAGCTTGAGGTAGCTCAACCGTATCTCTCCCCCAACTTCTCAGAAGATTTGAACACTTTCTTTATATTTAAAAAAACTTACCCCTACTCAGTTGAGCTATGTTAAAAAAATATAGCGTACAAAGCACCCAAGTAAAAAATCATCTCATAACTTTAAACGTGCTTACTCGCGTGTCTATAAAAAAATCAGACTCGTACGTAAGAATCTCAAACACTTAACTCCTACTCAAATACATGACTTAACAAGCTGAAACACGTTTTGTAGTCAACGTTTCTGTCTTAGTTGGAAGAGCAGAAACACGTTTTGTAGTCAACGTTTCTGTCTTAGTTGGTAGAACTGAAATACGTTTTGTAGTCAACGATTCTGTCTTAGTTGGTAGAGCTGAATCACGTTTTGTAGTCAACGTTTCTGTCTTAGTTTGTAGAGCAGAAACACGTTTTGTAGTCAACGTTTCTGTCTTAGTTGGTAGAACTGAAACACGTTTTGTAGTCAACGAATCTGTCTTAGTTGGTAGAGCTGAAACACGTTTTGTAGTCAACGTTTCTGTCTTAGTTTGTAGAGCAGAAACACGTTTTGTAGTCAACGATTCTGTCTTAGTTGGTAGAACTGAAACACGTTTCGCAGTCAACGTTTCTGTCTTAGTTGGTAGAGCTGAAACACGTTTTGTAGTCAACGTTTCCACAGGGAACTTTAAACGCTAGAAGAATAGGCAGTCACCGAGAGCTGCTAATTCTCTACGGTGGCCAAAATGCGTTTATTAAAAAGTTGGTAGAACAAGACAAATAGTCATAAGTTTAAGAAAAACATTTTTTTTGTCAGCGGCTTGTTTGCACTGTTCTAATATGGCTACCGGGTTTGCTTCCAGCAGATGGAATATAATTGATGGAAATTGTTTTCAGAACCAGTGGCTCCTATTGATGGCATACTTCTCCCCCCTCCCACGATCTGTTAGGTAATGGATCGGATACATAGCTTTCTCGGATAATGGCGAAAAAAAAGAATGTCCTGTGTGCAAGTTGCGCAAGTTAAAAATCCATGTGCAGTTGGAAATCCTAAAGAATAGGCCATATGGCCGCTGCCCGGGAAATGTAAAAAATTAGGAAACCTACCCAGCGCAAACACATTTATAGGATGACTGATTCCTGTATACACACATTGCGATCCTCCTCGGTGCTACAAAGTGTGTGCACTGTGCTGAAATCCTCCTTGTTTGATCTATGGGATGAGATCGGGGCACTAATGGAGTTGTCAGTGTGCAAAAATGAAAATAATACTTATAAAAAAACTACATATTTGTTAATGTATATGAGTGTATATGTATGTATATGTGTGTATATGTATGTATATGTGTGTATATGTATATATATGTATGTATATGTATGTATATGTGTGTATATGTATATGTGTGTATATGTATGTATATGTGTGTATATGTATGTATATGTATGTATATGTGTGTATATGTATGTATATGTGTGTATATGTATGTATATGTATGTATATGTATGTATATGTGTGTATATGTATGTATATGTGTGTATATGTATGTATATGTGTGTATATGTGTGTATATGTGTGTATATGTATGTATATGTGTGTATATGTATGTATATGTGTGTATATTTATGTATATGTGTGTATATGTATGTATATGTGTGTATATGTGTGTATATGTGTGTATATGTGTGTATATGTATGTATATGTATGTATATGTGTGTATATGTATGTATATGTGTGTATATGTATGTATATGTGTGTATATGTATGTATATGTGTGTATATGTATGTATATGTGTGTATATGTATGTATATGTGTGTATATGTATGTATATGTGTGTATATGTATGTATATGTGTGTATATGTATGTATATGTGTGTATATGTATGTATATGTGTGTATGTATATGTGTGTATATGTATGTATATGTGTGTATTTGTATGTATATGTGTGTATATGTATGTATATGAGTGTATATGTATGTATATGTGTGTATATGTCTGTGTATTATGGATGTATTATTTATGTATGCATATAGGTTATGAATGAAGCTGTATTTCTACCTGTAAAATATATTAAAGCATCAACAACACCTGCTCAAGCACTAAGACTGAAAGGTAAAATAAAACAAAATCGTGACTGAAGTCACATAAGGGATGTAACCTGACATCTGTTTGTCTTAAATGACAAGGTAATCATTTTCAGGGTCAGTCTTTGTATCTCTGTCTGTAGATCTTTTTTATACTTGTAATTTTTTTTTTTAAATATATACACACAGAAATAAACCCAAGTACACTAATTCATAACAAGAATCGTGATTTTCAAACAGACACAAATACAAAACGTGACAGATAAGTTTATTTTGGTCTTATTTAAATGACAATAAACAGGCACCGTTTTCATTTATAAAAAAAAGAATGAATTTTTTTACAGATCACAAAGATATTCGTTTATAAAAAGAATATTAAAAACGAACTCGGATACTATATAAAGTTGACGAAAAGCAGTATTGTGACAAACGATCTCTAAGAAAGGAAAACCCGGATGTTCAAATTGCCTTTTCTCAAGACGTCTAACAAAATTATGTCACTCCATATTGAACGTTCGATTTTATGTCTCCTCATGACATGTCTGCATAATATTCAAGGTGATCTTTTGTTTTAAATGTTAC
This sequence comes from Oreohelix idahoensis, assembly GCA_024509875.1. Taxonomy (NCBI): domain Eukaryota; kingdom Metazoa; phylum Mollusca; class Gastropoda; order Stylommatophora; family Oreohelicidae; genus Oreohelix; species Oreohelix idahoensis. The sequence goes on from JAMPIV010015679.1 coordinate 71,307, forward strand.
TTACTACAGTTTTTAATTTGTAATACTTATTAGCCTTATTTTCTGCACGTACACACCTTCCAACCATATGCGATTAGTCTTTAGTTATATTCTGATCAGGTAATGTTTAGTCTAAAGTAAGATTTCCACCTAGTTATAGAAGTGAGTTGTGTGTGTACATTGTTCACCATTGTGTTGTACTATTTTACGATATCATATTATGTTCACAACAATAATCGTTTCGTTTTACTGTTATGAAGTTATTACACTTGTTCTCAAGATTGTATTTACCATTGCCTGCTTTCATTATGATCAGCTGCCATCTCCGCAGCAAAGGTCAGGTGGAATGTATCTCCAACGTCTTCTGTCTCTTGTCTTCATTGTACACTTTGATAGACGCGTTTCTGTCCATCTCTTGATGTTATCTTCACACATTTAGCACTGTCTTCCCCTTGAACGTTTACCTTCTATTCTGCCTTTTTTACGGTCTTCTGCAAGATGTGTTGGTGGTGTAGATTGTTGCGATATAGTTGAGTTGACGAACTCTAGTAAGCTGCAAGAATAGTAAGTTGAAAAGGTGGATCACACAATATGTGACTTTGAGTGCTTTAAGACATCCAGTAAGTTAAATTTTACTTTTCTTTCCCTCATGGTCCTCGCAAATATTCTTGAACAATCAAACATTCTCTCAGTCTCTACTCATAGAAAAGAACAGAAAGACTTTCAAGGCACATATTATACTGAAAGTCAAGAACAGCAAGTTTATCGAAAGAGTTTATTTGTATAGGGAGGGATCCCGTTTACACGCCCATTAAGGAATATTGGGAATATGGTGTTAGGCCCATATTTTATTAGCCATCGCCACACTAGGAAAGATAGGGTCAGCATCATTTCGGCCGCTTTAACCTTCCCAGAATTGCTCTGGTGCCTAATTGATGAGGCTGGGTCGACCCAATAGCTGTTTGTGATCTAACAAAATCCAACCTCAATTGGGGATCGAACCATGAACCACCTAGCTTGGAAACCAGTGCAATAACCACTGTGCTACCATGGCTGCTTTATTTGTATAGACGTCACTAAAATTGTACTCTTCATAACTAAAACAAAAGACCACGCATTTTCACAAGTGAAAACAACATTCTGCTTGTTGACATCATACACACTAAAAATAAACACTATAATAATAGTATTACACAACGTAAAATCTAAGTGATAACGCGGTGTTTACCCCTGGGGATATCCAAACAATAGCACACAAACAATTTAAAACCCCAGTCTATGCGAAGTCTTCCCTGTCAATTTGAGATTATTGGGTATCCTTCCCGGCAAATTCACTGCGTGTGGGAAGGTTTGTAATGAGAGTCAGAAAGGAGAGCTGCGGTTATACTATTGTTGTTGCTAATTTATTTAGCTGAGTCGCTGCTTAGTCACTACCGATATGCTGGTGGTGTTCCTGGACTATTACTGGAGCAGTGGATTACGCCTCAGTGCCCTGCCCACTTTCGCAGCAGTAATACTGAAATACGAAAACCATGTGGGGGAGCCGGGTGTGTACATATTGCTAGTTTACTGCTAGCATCCGATGATGAGTTGATTTGACTCGAGTGGACCACCACTGTGAGGAATTGTGGTCAAATGAAGCTGATGTACAGCAAGGTAATCGTGCTGTGTGCGAGATCAAACAACTGATGTACAGCTAGGTAATCGGGCTGTGTGCGAGATCAAACAACTGATGTACAGCTAGGTAATCGGACTGTGTGCGAGATCAAACAACTGATGTACAGCTAGGTAATCGGGCTGTGTGCGAGATCAAACAACTGATGTACAGCTAGGTAATCGTGCTGTGTGCGAGATCAAACAACTGATGTACAGCTAGGTAATCGTGCTGTGTGCGAGATAAAACAACTGATGTACAGCTAGGTAATTGGGCTGGGTGCGAGATCAAACAACTGATGTACAGCTAGGTAATCGTGCTGTGTGCGAGATCAAACAACTGATGTACAGCTAGGTAATCGTGCTGTGTGCGAGATCAAACAACTGATGTACAGCTAGGTAATCGTGCTGTGTGCGAGATCAAACAACTGATGTACAGCTAAGTAATCGTGCTGTGTGCGAGATCAAACAACTGATGTACAGCTAGGTAATCGTGCTGTGTGCGAGATCAAACAACTGATGTACAGCTAGGTAATCGGGCTGTGTGCGAGATCAAACAACTGATGTACAGCTAGGTAATCGGGCTGTGTGCGAGATTAAACAACTGATGTACAGTTGTGGTTACTAGAAATGTAACAGTTAGTTGGTGAAAATTATACACATTAAACTTCACTCTGCGCAAAAGGATGTAGTGAAGTCATAAAATAAGTGAAGAAATGTGAAATGAGGTATCTGAGGAAAGTGGTTGAAGTAACAAGAAGAGACATGGTCCGCAACCAGACGATCCGTCAAGGCCTTAAATCCCATCCGCTGCAGACCCAAATAGAACAGTCCCAACTAAGATGGTTTGGCCATGTCTGCAGAATGGGAGAAGATCGGCTACCACGACAAGCATGGGAAACAAAGAGCCAGGGATCCAGACCTCCAGGACGACCCAGAGTCCGCTGGGAGGACAACATTAGACAATCTTTGAAGGACCGAGGACTAGAATGGAACCAGGTCAGGAAGAAGACAGCTGATAGAATGGTCTGGCGCTCTCTCTTCCAAACCTCTACACCTCACGGTAGAAGGGGAACGACTAAGTAAGTAAGTAAGTAAGTAATCACTAGGTGGCAGATGGCAGGCCTAGTTATATAAATCAAGTTACAAATCTTTTTTATTTATCTTCCAAGTTATTTATGGCGGGGGGGGGGGGGAGGGGCACGGACTGGAGTACTGGCCATCACCGCCAGAGATGATGATTCCTTGATGAGATATGGTCCTTCTCTTTAACCCAAAGCCCGTTCCATTCCTTCTTTGTTGTTACTAGTGACTGATCTCGTATAGTGGTTTTTGCTTTTCATCCTAGACACAGCCTACATACAACAACTCTCACAGATTGAGCCAAACTTGTGTGGTATCCAGCAAAACTGTTTATTAACACATGTTTAATTCCCTCAACAAAGCAATGTATTTAGCATAGAACCAATTAGTAAATAGGTGTATGTTGGACTCCCTTTCAGTTATATCATAATTGCCTTATGCGCGACCTTTGACTCATGTATATACATATTCTCCTCTTTCACCAATTCAAATCAGTTCCAACTGGCCTATTTCTACCGTGCTTCAAACCTTCCCCTGATTTGTCTAAGCACCTCAATAACTCATATCAACACTTCCCATTTAAGGTGTTGGTGCTTTCATTCATTATTATCAATCTCGACGTATCCTCCTCTGATACTGATACGATGAGCATAACTTAGTTTGTTATATTTTCCTTGTTGTTTTTCTAGTGTCTCCAACTCAACATATTTATGTCTTTATTCCCTCTGACTAATCTTGTCAGGTCTATCTCCATTACTGTACCTGTAATCTTAACATAATTCATATACAGGTGCCAAACCTCAGATATATATGCAGAGGTATCAATATATACTTACATTTGAAAGCACATGAGCAATTTTATAGTCGTAATGTTTACAAGTTCCTTACTGTTGTGTGCAGTTTCCTAGCTAGTAATTTAGTCTGTCTGTATACTTGTTTATGTTTGAAAATATTTTGTAATAAGATTTTGGGTCTAAGGTATTTTTCGTTAGAACCCTAATCAAAGGGCAGATACTCATTTTTTGCTTTGAGTGAAAGTAAATATGTGGTTGCCTCCTCTTGTCTATTAGTCAAAGCGTTCGATTCTTAGAACCGAACTTAGGCCTAGTGTTAAGTTTATTTTCTTCTTTCCACTCTGTAAAGTGTCAGTCGGTATGCTCTGTAAGGAAGAGTGGTGTGTTGTTGAGATCAGGCATGCTGCAGTCTACCCAGCTGTAAATGGGTAACTCACCCTAGTCCTGAGTTAGGGAATGCAACGGCTCCAGGGGAAGCAGGCCCTAAACTTGGTCACTCCAACCGACGCAGGATGGTGTATGTATGGAGTAGAAATGTAGAGTGTGATTGACGCGAATGGTGTACCGTTCGTGTGCTGACCAATATAACCACTCATACACTTGTGTCTACAAGGCACCAATGCAGACTGCTGGAATCTTTGTTTACTCAATTTATTCAGACGTACACACTGGGACATACGAGTACATCATGGTATGTTGACATATCAATTTGTAGGTATACATAGCAGATCTGAAGTCATGACACATTCAGAAATAATGGGCAGTACATCAAAAGTTCAATGTCATGATACATTATGGCCGCATCCCCCTATCTGACTAAACGCGTCAGTGAAGGCAGATCGGTAAATAACTAAAGTTACTTGACGTCCATAGTTTGTAGTATATATTATGAAACCACGAAGGGGGGTTTCTAGCAAGATTGAGATCTCCCTGTCACTGTCCGATAATAGGATAAATAATCTGTTCTCTTGGCAGTGATCAAAACATATGATGACCGAAATCTAACATGGCTGCCTCCCTGAGTTGTCGTTCACTCATTCATAGGAAGGAGAATATAAGCCAGAGTTAATTTATAATGGGTATATAAATGATTTCATAAATGTTCCCATACAGCTCTACGGTGATCAGGTTAATTCACGTAGCCATAACCGCTGTAGGAAAGTCTGTCATCTTTGTCGATACAAAACACGACCCTAGCGATACGAAGCACAATGTTCCATCTAGGTGGAATCGACATGAGATCATCAAAATAGGGTCTGGCAATACATGGAGTCCGAATTATACATTGTACCGTACCTTAGGAGAGTCTCTAACATAAACTATAGTAGAGATACCATCTCCTTTAGAAGAAAACCACTTCATGAATCATATTTCCTTAAGAATCTACCAGCCCTTTGAAAAGTGCGTACCCGCCATTATCACGGTACATCGGAACTCATCACGACTTGTCAAGACAACTCATACTTCCGCTAGACCGGAATAACAAGAATCTAGTCCCGCCTACCCATCCAAAATATACAATATAGGACTGATTCTACTTGTACTAATAATATGTAATACATATGAATTCAGGCCATAAACATAATAAGCAAATTAATCTATTTTCTGGCCCTAAAAATAAGTACAAATATAAAAGCAATATCCTTGCGCCGGATCAATATCAAGAACGATTACTCCTATAATCAAAAGTGTGAATCAAACATGGATTCTCTCGCTTTTACCATAGACAGCATTTTCATACACAAATGAATGAATGTCTATATTTTTTCCATATTAAATAGCCATATCGATTTTTTGTAATATGTGCGTCAAAATATGCACGCAACAGATTACCACACCCCTCGGGAAAAAAAAAATGGTACATTTTTTTTTTTTTGAAACACATCTAGGAGCAACATACAATAGGCTCACAACGCACCAATAACAATGCGCAGATGATAAGCATAAGTTTTATGACCTTAGAGAAAGTACTTCTCTAAGTATAAATATTTCCAGAGAGGTGTCACCAACGCATACTACAAGATTAGCAATGACACAATTTCCACATTAGTTTATACATAAATTTCATCTAAGATATCTTAACATCATGATCATCAAAGACGAAAAACATTGAAAGATCAGCGGTGAATAAATATCAATGAACCGCTAAGTAGTGTTACAATCAATATATGATATATTACATATGTGTACACATTTCAACATAGAAACAACTGTATCAAAGTTGTATAACAGTTATGAATCATGTGGGCATCTAGACAAAATATCTGCCATCACATTTTCTGACCCACGGATAGCTCGCACCGAAAAATGAAATGGCTGTAGAGCAATCGCGTATCGCGTTGATCTCGCGCTCTTCAGATTTTTACTCTGAATAGCCGTAAGAGCTTTCTGGTCAGTTTCCACAATGAAATGCGCGCCCAGAAGAAATCTTTGCAGTTTAAGGATTGACCAAACCATAGCCAATAATTCACGGTCTAGGACCGAGTAATTCTTCTCTGCGGCATTTAATTTCCGAGAAATATACATCACAGGATGCAGAGTTCCAGAGTACTCTTGCATTAGTGCAGCTCCAATCCCGGTGGATGAAGCGTCACTACGAAGAATAAATGTCTTATCCTTAGAAGGCAATACTAGGATAGGTGAAGTAGAAAACATAGTTTTAACCTTATCCAAAGAGGATTGACATTCTTGAGTCCAATGGACTACATTAGGAGACCCTTTCTTTAGCAAGGAAGAAAGAGGTGACATAATGGAGGACAGATTCGGGATGAATCGTCCATAAAATTGTATTAGACCTAAGAGACTTCGTACTTGCTTTTTAGTCTTAGGAATAGAAATGTTAAGTATCTTACTTGTATTATGGTCTTCTGTTTTTAGGAACCCATGACCAACACGGTGTCCTAAGAAAGATATTTCGCTAAAACCAATACATGCTTTCGATGGTTTCGCTGTCAGGTTATGCTCGCGTAAGATAGACAATAGTTCATTTATACCATTATAGTGATCGTTCCAAGTATCACTGAAAAGACAGATGTCATCAAGATACGCAATGACATCTGAGCGATGAGATAGGATTCGACGCATCATGCGTACAAATGTAGCAGGGGCGTTCATAAGACCGAAAGGCATGAAATTCCATTGGAATAGACCCCTAGGCGTCGAAAAAGCAGTAAACGGTTTGGCGTGTTCGGATAGTGGAACTTGCCAATATCCCTTAGACAAATCGAGTTTAGTAAAGAAGTGAGAATTCGATAGTCTCGTAAGTAGCTCTTCTAGTAAAGGCATAGGTTCAGCATCAAATTTAGTCACTTGATTCAATTTGCGATAATCCACGCAAAGACGTATGTTATTGTCTTTTTTTCGTACTATAACCATCGGCGAAGAATATGCTGATGTGGATGGTTCAATAATTTTTAACTCTATCATCTCATCTAACTCTTTCTCTACCTGTGCTTGAAAATGTATCGGGATAGGATACGGTCTGACTCTTATAGGACTATGGTCAGTAAGAATAATGTCATGTTGAATGACATCCGTTTGACCAGGAATGTCAGTAAGGACATCCTGAAATTGTTCTAACATAGTAGAAACTTGTTTCTGCTCTCCTGGAGATAATTCTGGAGAAATTGCAACATCTTTCCATGATTCATTAGAGTGAAGAGGAATCATTGGAAAAGGTAAATTTACATCCGAGAAACTCGTTTCCTCATCCTGTATTACTGACAGAGATGAGTACTGTCCATGTTGGACTGGAAAATCGTCCGTTGCCTGGAAAACAGGTTGTAAATAATCAGGACGTTCATGGAATTCCGTGAGCATGTTGATGTGGAAGGTTTTACGCTTCCCGTCAATATCGACGATATAGTCAACATCGGAAACTTTTGATATTATATCGTACGGACCTTTCCAAGAAATAAGAAGTCTATTTTCCCTACAAGGTAGCAAGACAAATGCTTTGTCACCTGGACAAAGTTGTCGCAAACATCTCTTTTTATTGGCAAATTCCCTTGCCTTCTGTTTCGCAAATTCAGAAGAAGCAGTTGCCAGTTTGCATGCTTCAATAATCTTGTGTCTAAGTGCGATGACATATTCATAAGAGGATTTTGTGTCATCGACAATATTATCAGCAGTTATAAGATCATGAAGTAAGGACATAGGACCTCGCGGTTTCGCGCCAAAGACAAGTTACAAGGGAGAAAATCCTGTATGTTCGTTGGCGACCTCTCTATATGCAAAGAGAGCCGCGGGTAAAACCCTATCCCAATCCTGAGGATGATCTTCTGTTATCTTACCTAGTAGGTTTTTCAGAGTTCTATTCAAACGTTCCACCATCCCATTGGACATAGGATGATAAATACTACTCAGCGATCTCTCTATCTTCAGAGTCGACATTACTTGAGACATGGTATCCGATATGAGTTGGGTACCATGGTCGGATAATATTTCTGCTGGAAATCCCAGACGAGAAAATATTAACCAAAGAGCATCTGCGACATCAGCAGTAGTTATGCTCTTTAGAGGAACAGCCTCCGGCCAACGTGTGCACATATCACCACACGTCAAAATAAATTGGTGTCCTCTAGCAGACTTTATCTTAAATGGACCAATGATGTCTATCGCCATTTTTTGAAATGGCCGAATGGGAATGTCTGCAGCCTGAATAGGTGCATCATGGCGTGGACCTCTGGATTTAATCTCTTGACATACTTTACAAGATCGACAATAGATTCGTATGTCCTTATTCACAGCAGGCCAAAAGAAAGATTGAAGAACTCTAGCTTTAGTACGGGAAAAACCCATATGTCCAGCACACTGCGAATCATGAGCGTGCTGTAAGATTTTAACTCTCATATTTTTAGGCACAAGGATTTGAGAATGAATGGACTTAGCGGAGTCTTGTACCATACGTACAAGTACGCCATTCTTCATCGTAATCCAAGATTTACGATTTGTATCCTTATTCGGATCACCTTTTGTTGCCAGAGTAAAGAATTTCTTTAGAGTAGGATCATCTTCCTGCTGTTTGATAAAGGAATCGTGGGAAATCTCCAAGGGATCATCTTGGATCTGCGCATCATTATCTTCAGAATGTGAAGATTGTGGCATATTAAGAGCTTGAGCCCTAGTGATTACTGCATTAGCAGATTGCATATTAACATTTTCCCAATTAGAAATTTGCTGTGGAGTGCATTCTTTCACTCCATGAATGCGACCGATGATAAGATCAGCGATCGGATTCGGCAAGAGACATGCTTGCACCTCTCCTGTAAAGAAAGGCGTAGCAATATTGATAATGGCAGTGGAGTACTTCTCCAATGTGCCACCAAATGTTACACATTTGACTATATTGCCTGTAGCTCGAGAAGGATTTACGAGTGATTGCCTCACTCCAATGGTAGTGCACCCCGAATCGAAAAGAATTGATACCGGAGTACCATCTATTAGGCCCCTATTAAAGACAAGAGCACCCCTTCCATTATGCGCAATTGACGCATGGAGAGCGGGAAGCGGGTGACCGCAGCTTAAAGTAGACACTGTGGTTGGATCGAATAATGTTTTGCATTGCGAACACTCAGATGCTCTAGCAAAATCGAAAGCGGAATTTGCTACACTGTTGGAGTCTTTTTTATCATTATTCTGATTATCGGTGTCGTGGAACTCCTGTTGTGCAGAGTTAGCCTGGTAATAAGATTTACCATGTCTTTTGTGTTGTGATCTACCTCGGTTATAATTGTCTCTATAATTATTATTGCCTCTGTTATAACCCCTATTTGGGTTTGAATCATAATATTCATGATCATAATCATCATGCTCATTATATTGAGTATCCCTGTAATATTGTTTCTTTTGTCTCCATGAAGCACTTGGGTAGTTCCTATAGCTACTCCCTTTTCGAGAATTTCTAACATTATGGGTACCCCTCGCGTGTCGAGGACTATCAGCCCGATTCCAGTTCTTCGAAGAAGAACCTGATTTGAGTGGTTATCTTGGTTTTGATACTTATTCCAATTAACCTTTTTATCAAATTTATTTTTAGCTCCTTGGAATTTGTGTGAGTAATTCTGATTATATTCTGTTGCCGAAGCAACTGGCATACTCTCTTTAATGTTAGAGTTACTAAGAATCATGTCAGGGTGTGCCGTGGCATACTGGTCACAATATTCTTCCATTTGCTTTATTGTACCAGGTTTACGCTCATGTAAGAACTCTAGGAATGATTTATTTACAGAAGACATGACCTTGTCTCTTAGCAATAAATCCGTAAGACCATCAAATGTTTTCTCTGTTTTGGATAATTCAATCCATCGTGAAAGTGTAATTCGTGCTTTTGAGATGAAATCTGAGAATTCTACACCTACCTCAGGTCTCATTGTTTTAAACAAAAGACGGTAACCTTCCTCAGACAGCTGATATCTCTTTATCAAAGCTGCCCTAACAGCATCATAATTATCTTTGTCGGCCTCTTCAACAAAATATAACTTACTCAGGGACTCCCCTTTTAGATTTTCAGACAACTGATTCACATACTGTGATTTGTCAACATTATGAGATCGACAAGCCCGTTCAAATCTAGAAAGCCAAAATGTTATGTCATCACTGGTAGGGTTAAACGCTGGTACCTTGACCTTGTACACAAAGGGTTTACCATTACCACCAGATGCCTGATTAACATTACTCATACATGTCAATTTTAATTTCTCTAATTCAAACTCATGTTCTCTTATTGCTTTTCTCTCTTCAGCTTCTCTATCTAATCTTTTCTGTTCTGCAGCAGCAGCAGCTTCTAATTTTTTCTGTTCTGCAGCAGCAGCAACTTCTAATTTTTTCTGTTCTGCAGCAGCAGCAACTTCTAATTTTTTTCTGTTCTGCAGCAGCTTCCAATTTTTTCTGTTCTGCAGCAGCAGCAACTTCTAATTTTTTCTGTTCTGCAGCAGCTTCCAATTTTTTCTGTTCTGCAGCAGCAGCAACTTCTAATTTTTTCTGTTCTGCATCAGCTTCTAATTTCTTCTGTTCTGCCTCAAATCTCCTTTCCTCCACTTGCATCTGCAATTTCTTAAGTTCAGCAGCAGTATCAGCTTCTTTTTCTAATCTTTTTTCTTCAGCTAGAGCTTTCCTTTCTTCTGCAGCAGCTTTTTTTTCTTCTATTTGAAGTTTTCTCTCCTCAGCCGCAGCTTTTTTTTCCTCAGCAGCAGCTTTTCTTTCTTCAACAGCAGCAGCAGTTTTTTTCTCTTCTGCAGCTAATGCTTTGTCATATTGAGCAACAGCCCATTGTTCTAAGTCTTTTCCAGTCTTATCAAGAGATTTTCCTTGTGCAATGAAATAATCTAATGTAGACATATTGTCTTCTTAAATCAGAAACCTGAAAAAGTAAATAAATTACCCTATTTCACTTTAATGGGAGACAAGTCTATACCATAGACTTAGTCTTAGTCCAAACTTGTATGGTTTATAATAACCAATGATAACTTGAGTACCTGTGGACAACAATAACTGTATCTCAAATACTGTGGGAGACAAGCCTTACAAAGGTCTTGTATACCTCAATGTAATCAAAGATCACTTGAGTACCTGTGGAAAAAATATTTCCCTTTACCAATCACTTTGGGAGACAAGCCTTACAAAGGTCTTGTACATTTTGTTTTATAACAATAACAATCATAAAGTACTGATCTGTACTATACTATCAGTGTATACCACTATAACTCCTATGTCATATGTCAACTAAAGACATTACAAAGGACAAACAAGAAAAGACAATATGAAAACATTTGCAGAGATCAAATTAAATTAAATAGGAGAAATGAAAAAAAATGATCACAGAATCCGTGATGATAACTGCAATAAGATAACAAGACAAATAACGCCACAGTGTATAAACATAAGGGTGTAAAGAAATCAAAAATAGAAAAGATGAGACCTACAATTATACAAACAAATCAAACAAAACTAAGGAACACAAAATTATTAACAAAAACAACGAAGAAAAGAACACCTCATCACAACTAACAGAAATAGCAGCAAATTGTTGCTAACAAATTTCCAATTAAGAAAATGTGTACCTATAGAATACTAGTACCAGACCAATGTCACTCGGCATACCTTGTACTAGTCACACAGAACAAAAACTAATTTAATACATAACAAATAACATGTAAGCATAAATAGCATATAGCATACAATATAATTTATGTCATGAATGGAATGTGTTGCAGGTATAGTGTTGTAAAGCAGGCACAGTTTATTTTAATACTAATAACTTGCCACTTTATTCAGTAATAGATTTAATTTTAAACTATTACACTGTCAATTTTTCTCTGTTGAGCATATGAAGATCCAACGATGAACTATGCACTTTATGTTCAACAACACTGTGATTCTTCTGTACGTTGAGAAATGTCAACAATACTGCTCCAGATATTTTCTACACTTGATACCACTGTCCTGTGTAATACTGTCTGTACAGCGAAAAACTGTCAACAAGCGCTGACCTAGATACAGCATCCTATCGGTAATACAGGTCAAGCTGACATCGACTGTATAGCTGTCCTACTGGTGTTGATGTGTTCAAACAAATGTTCTTTCAGCTGTAAACTGTGATTCTCAATACAAAACTGCGTAAGCTGGACCCAGGAATCTGGCTCGCCACTGTAAAGTTTTTTTTCTTCTTTCCACTCTGTAAACTGTCAGTCGGTATGCTCTGTAAGGAAGAGTGGTGTGTTGTTGAGATCAGGCATGCTGCAGTCTACCCAGCTGTAAATGGGTAACTCACCCTAGTCCTGAGTTAGGGAAGGCAAAGGCTCCAGGGGAAGCAGGCCCTAAACTTGGTCACTCCAACCGACGCAGGATGGTGTATGTATGGAGTAGAAATGTAGAGTGTGATTGACGCGAATGGTGTAACGTTCGTGTGCTGACCAATATAACCACTCATACACTTGTGTCTACAAGGCACCAATGCAGACTGCTGGAATCTTTGTTTACTCAATTTATTCAGACGTACACACTGGGACATACGAGTACATCATGGTATGTTGACATATCAATTTGTAGGTATACATAGCAGATCTGAAGTCATGACACATTCAGAAATAATGGGCAGTACATCAAAAGTTCAATGTCATGATACATTATGGCCGCATCCCCCTATCTGACTAAACGCGTCAGTGAAGGCAGATCGGTAAATAACTAAAGTTACTTGACGTCCATAGTTTGTAGTATATATTATGAAACCACGAAGGGGGGTTTCTAGCAAGATTGAGATCTCCCTGTCACTGTCCGATAATAGGATAAATAATCTGTTCTCTTGGCAGTGATCAAAACATATGATGACCGAAATCTAACATGGCTGCCTCCCTGAGTTGTCGTTCACTCATTCATAGGAAGGAGAATATAAGCCAGAGTTAATTTATAATGGGTATATAAATGATTTCATAAATGTTCCCATACAGCTCTACGGTGATCAGGTTAATTCACGTAGCCATAACCGCTGTAGGAAAGTCTGTCATCTTTGTCGATACAAAACACGACCCTAGCGATACGAAGCACAATGTTCCATCGAGGTCGAATCGACATGAGATCATCAAAATAGGGCCTGGCAATACATGGAGTCCGAATTATACATTGTACCGTACCTTAGGAGAGTCTCTAACATAAACTATAGTAGAGATACCATCTCCTTTAGAAGAAAACCACTTCATGAATCATATTTCCTTAAGAATCTACCAGCCCTTTGAAAATTGCGTACCCGCCATTATCACGGTACATCGGAACTCATCACGACTTGTCAAGACAACTCATACTTCCACTAGACCGGAATAACAAGAATCTAGTCCCGCCTACCCATCCAAAATATACAATATAGGACTGATTCTACTTGTACTAATAATATGTAATACATATGAATTCAGGCCATAAACATAATAAGCAAATTAATCTATTTTCTGGCCCTAAAAATAAGTACAAATATAAAAGCAATATCCTTGCGCCGGATCAATATCCAGAACGATTACTCCTATAATCAAAAGTGTGAATCAAACATGGATTATCTCGCTTTCCCCATAGACAGCATTTTCATACACAAATGAATGAATGTCTATATCTTTTCCATATTAAATAGCCATATCGATTTTTTGTAATATGTGCGTCAAAATATGCACGCAACACCTAGCTGGCCATATAAGGATTCTATAATTGACTTGATAGTTCAGAGGTTAAGCGTATATAGCGCATGCTCGAACTGGGAGTTTTGTTGGGGAAGAGACTTCCTGTGCGTGAAGTTGATCTGGGTTCTTCAGACAATAATGTCTGTTGTTTCTCTCTGCATTACCTTTGGGGATGGAAACTCTTCCACTTGTTATTTAAGGTTCCCCTGTGTTATTCTGTTTGTCAGGAAAGCGACAGTTGTTATTAAGTTGTGATAGAAATTCGAAGCAAGGTAAAAATGAACTTTAAAACTTCCTTCGTTCGCAGCGTTTGCAGAACATATTTTGAGTCAAACTGTGAGAAGAAGCTCACGGAGGTTTGAAATGCAGAGCACTTTACTTGCTATGCTCGGTGGAGCCAATTAAGACTGTTAGTCTTAGATTTACACAGAAACCCAGGAGAATAGATATTATTCTGAAAAAACCCGCATGTTAGCGGTATATTTTGAACATGGACGATTATGTCTATGTTTGAGGAATCCACAGTGTTTACTGTTTCATAGAGGCCTAATATAACTATCTGGAGTGGAAGACCAGATGAGTTACAAGTTATTGTTATTATAACTATGGTGATGAAAACTCGCCTTGTGTACGAGGGAGTTATTTGAAGTACCTGACGCGCTGAGTCAGTGGTACCATTAATGTTATAATACTATCTTCGAAAGGACAGATCATTGTCGATTCGTCCGACTAGAGGGATGGACTATGCTATTTCATCGCCCGCCATGTTTGGGGTCGACGGGAGACTTAAGAAGATATCTGACATGGTGAAGTCAGAATGAAATTGATGGATGTTTATACAGCTATTAATTGGAGTCAGCAACATATTGATATACGAATATTTATTGAACTTGTTTCCATGCAATCGTAGTGAACTGTCTTCACGTCCGCCATGTTCCTGTGTCATTCTTATATGAACTTGTCTACGTTGTCTTGTCGCTGTGACTAAAATAAATGGTTGAAATGTCAACAGCTATTCACCTATATTTTTGACTCCATGCCTGTGACACGTACGATATATGGTTCTACCAACTCAACATCTACACCTCTATATGTGATGAATGCTACACACTCTCATATGTTATGTATTGTTAGACAAGTGTTTACTGCTGCATAGACGTCTACCTTGTCGAACTTTCTAACACGCATTCGCGCTATGTTGACATCACAAAGCACCCTACCTTACCAGCCACTAATAATAATAATAATAATAACCCCTTCAGTCATAACTGACTATGGGAATGCGCCCCTGAGGTGACAGCCCTCAGCTGCTTATTTTCCTGGTGCTCCTTTCGACGTTTTCTCCTCACCTCCGCTTCTTGTGTGAGCCTCTCTTCGCCCAATCTGAGGTGGCGCCGTAAATAGCATCGCCACTTAGTGCGATCGGCAGCTTCATCCTCCCATGTTGCTGGATCCATGTCCAGTGCCCTCATATCTCTCTTGCACATATCTTTGAACCTCAGCTGTGGTCGCCCAACTGTTCTCTTGCCATCTGCTAATTGTCCGTAGAAGATATCTTTTGGGATGCGACCATCTTCCATGCGGCAAACATGGCCAAGCCAGCGAAGTCTGCGCTGTCTAAGAAGCGTATACATACTTTGAAGGCCAGCACGTGACAACACCTCGACATTTGTCACTTTATCTTTCCACGAGATGCCGAGGATGCGGCGTAGACACCGCAAATGGAAGGTATTGAGCCTTCTTTCTTGCTTAGCATAGGTCGTCCAGGTCTCGCTGCCATATAGGAGTGTGCTGGTGACGCAGGCATTATATACCGCAGCTTTGGTCTTCATTGTGAGTTTAGAGTTTCCCCAAACACGCGATGTGAGGCGGGCAAAGGTAGCTGCAGCTTTGCCAATGCGGCTGTCGATTTCTGTATCCAGTGAGAGTTTGTCATTGATGGTAGATCCTAGGTATGTGAAGTGGTGCACCACTGCCAATTCATAGTTATCGATAGTGATAACTGGTGCAGCACCCACATCCTGACTCAGCACATTCGTTTTCTTTAGACTTATTGTGAGGCCAAAGTCCTTGCATGCTTTAGTGAAGCGATTCATCAAGCTCTGAAGCTCCTGTTGGCTTTAAGTGATAACTGCAGCATCATCAGCAAACAACAAGTCTCTTATAGTGACCCTTCTGATTTTTGTTTTTGCCTTTAGCCTTGAAAGATTAAACAGACGGCCATCTGACCTAGTGTGAAGGCATATTCCTTCAGTTGCATCTCTGAATGCATGTTTCAAGAGTAAGGCAAAGAAGATTCCGAAGAAAGTCGGAGCCAGAACACAGCCTTGTTTAACGCCACTTCGTATATCAAAGGGCTGTGACGTGCTTCCAGCATATTGGACTGTTCCCTTCATGCCGTCATGGAATGACTTTATCATTTCCAGCATTTTAGAAGGGCAGCCTATTTTCAGGAGGATTTTGAAGAGTCCATCCCTACTAACCAGGTCGAATGCTTTTGTGAGGTCTATAAAGGCCATATATAATGGTCTTTTCTGCTCTCTTGATTTTTCCTGAAGCTGGCGGAGAGAGAAGATCTTGTCTGTTGTTGATCTGCCAGCTCGGAATCCACACTGTGACTCTGGATATATGCGCTCAACCAGCCACTACAACTATAGCATTATACCAGTATCAGTTAGTGAGGTACCAGACAACCTGTATCAGTAGTGACCAACCAGCAGGTATCACTTACTTGCCGTACTTATTGCTAACCACAAGTGATAGTTCATTTGTCATGAGCCCACCATGAAAAATATGACTCTCCTCGTTGAAATAAGTCTTCATTCCCTTATGCATCTATAGTCATAGCAAGCTTGACCATCAGCTTATTTACTTAGTCAACCAAGTTATCCACCTTTATAACTTCTCATCTTGTCTTCTGCAACATCTTCAATAAATACATGTGGTTCATGTTTATAATAGCAAGCTTGAACATCAGCTTATTTACTTAGTCAATCAAGTTATCCACCTTTATAATTTCTCATCTTGACTTCTGCAACATCTTCAATAAATACCTGTGGTTCATGTTTATAATAGCAAGCTTGAACATCAGCTTATTTACTTAGTCAATCAAGTTATCCACCTTTATAACTTCTAATCTTGACTTCTGCAACATCTTCAATAAATACATGTGATTCATGTTCATAATAA
The DNA here is from genome assembly GCA_024509875.1 of Oreohelix idahoensis. NCBI lineage: Eukaryota > Metazoa > Mollusca > Gastropoda > Stylommatophora > Oreohelicidae > Oreohelix > Oreohelix idahoensis. The sequence goes on from JAMPIV010015679.1 coordinate 88,165, forward strand.
ATGTAAATTATACTTGATTGCAGATTTATTATTAAGAAATGATGAGAATCTCACTTAGTTATTATGCATTTTTAGAAAGAACCAAAATTTTGGTATTATATAAGATGGTTATCTTTAGCAGTTACCATGGGAATTTTAATATGGAAAATTGAATGACTTAACAACATAACTAAGAGACTTATTAATGCAGTCTTAGCCTCTATGAGAACAAAAACAAAAGTGCACCATTGTTTTAATTGTTGATGTTGTCAGCAATAAAATTAATGATGAATCATGGTATCTTCTATTAAAAGAAATTGAAAAGAAAATTATTCCCGTGAAATAGCTTTCCTGTGACGTGAAAAAAATTATGTTGTTAGTTGTATCGTTATAAGTTGCGTCAGTGAAACCTGTGTAATAAAATAATTCCTGTTCAAAGAAACATGAGAGTCTGGAAATGGAGGTTCTTTCAGACGAGCAGACGGCCAATAACAATGCAGGTGTTTACCTGCTACCACCTCGACACTAAAAACATTACGGTCACATAAAAAACCAATAACACGGTCAACTTTCAGCTTGGAACATTGTGAGAAACATAGTTGTCGAAGTCTGAAAAAAAGCGTACACTGTTACGTAGATTGGAAATAGTGCAAAGCATAAGGCGCTATCACTTAAGAATAATAACATTATTGTAGTGCCTTTAGTATAGAAGACAAAACTTTCCACGTAACATTTTGTAACACATTGAGGACTAAGGAACTGAATCACAATAGAACCGTAATATTTTACTAACTTTTACAATGACACTCTACCTTTGTTTCGAGAACTGCTACACAGATTGATAACTGGTGCGTTCTACAGCTGTACAGATTGAAAGTAAAACACTCCACCCTGTTTCAACGGTGACAGGTCTTTCGAACAATAGTCTTGAGCAAAAGTGCACATAACTCACCGACTATATCATGAAATAAGAGAGAACAAATACCCTCCTGAGTATTGGGTTTCCTGACACGACAATCACGTGTCCCCGCTTTACATTCCTCTACCCCATTTCTCTGAGCATTACTGTTAATCCTAGTGAACGGAAAACATCCATTGCATTTATATTGAACATGTTTACATTTACATATGCACTGACTGAAAACTCAATATAATAAGTATCAACATCAGTTCTATCATCATCAACTCCCTGCTCCACTTGCAACTTATGACTACGTCTGCGTTTGGTTCTCTGTGAGAAACCCGCATAAAGCAGTCACCATCATTTGTAGGGGTGGTTCATGAAATCTTCATTCTATATGCTGAGTTTGCCAGCTTCGTATGACTTGGACATCCACTAGTAATTTTCACATGGCATAAATGCAACATGTAGAATTTAAAATGTACAACTCACCTCAAAGTCTCTGTGGACAATTCAAACTTCTGGCTCAGTGAAATAGTTTCAGAAACTTGATTAAGATGTCTCTTACACGAGTTATGGGGTTACTTTCACTGGCTACTTTCACAAGTGCCTCCAGATGACAGGAAATAAGAGTGGACTTGAAAGCTACAACCAAAGTTAAATGGGTTCAATTCTCTGCACTAAACAACAGGAGGCTTACACTTGGGAGTCATGACACAAGTGGGCCCGCCCCTTTAGAGTGTAAAGGAGATTAAAAGGCCGAAAAACGTGATTGACGGAGTGGGTTTACTTCTGATGATCAGATTGCCTCCTGTTTTATCGATCTGTATAGAGTTTCCTATGATAATCACATTGTTAGACCATTGACAAACGGGAAAGGATCCATGGACGTCTGGAAAGACAGATAACACTGGGAAACACTAGAAACTGGCTGACCGAGTTGGCATCCTGTAAGCTTAACCGACCGCCATAAGATCCATACAATATAGATGCCCCCAGGATTCACTGAAAGATGGGAGAGGAGGGAGAGAATGATTATTCTACAGGTGCCTTATTGGAATCAACCAGAACCGTTACTAACAACGGCTGGCATTTCCACGTGCCTGTGGTAGGACGTTCTCTGCTCAGAGATGAATGAAATTCCACAGAACGAAGAAGTGGTGTAGGAGCTCATCAGATGTAGATCAGCTACACTACATTACGACAGGTAACACGTAAGAAGACCTCAGCCAGGAGTCAATCCACAGTGCGGAGAATATTCAAGTTTAGCTGCCTGATGATGATCTCACACATTTCTTGGACGGGAAAAGAGAAACAATCAAGTTTCCACCTGCCAGTGCAAAAGGACTTTGGGTACAGCTGGACGAAGCCTTATCAAAAGAGTTAGATAACAACCGGAAGCAGATAACCTTGGAGAAAAAATGGAAATCTTCAGCGACATAATCACTTCCAAAGTGTTCGGAGTCAGGAAGGCAGTAGAGCGTAACCCACCACAAAAAATTAGAAGACAAATCGAAATGGAAGAGATCAAGAAACAGAAGAAGCATACCCAAAACAGTTGAAAAACGCAGTGGACACAGAGAAAGAAGGATTACGACAGGTTTGGTATCACCTGAAAGGCCCACATAATGCTCTTTGTAGGGTAAGAAAACGAAGATGGCTGTATACCTCTCCACCTATGTCCCAGTCTTGACATATTGAAGCGAGTCATGGACAATGACTACAACCCACAAAAGATAGATCCAAACCTCAGAAATTAGGTATCTGAGGAAGGTGGTTGAAGTAACAAGAAGAGACATGGTCCGCAATCAGACGATACGTTAAAGCTTAAAATGCCACCCCCTGCAGACCCAAGTAGAACAGTCCCAACTAAGACGGTTTGGCCATGTCTGCAGAATGGGAGAAGGTCGGCTACGAAGACAAGCATGGGAAACAAAGAGCCATGTATCCAGACCCGCAGCACGACCCAGAGTCCGCTGGGAGGACAACATTAGACAATCTTTGAAGGTCTGAGGATTAGAATGGAACCAGGCCAAGAGTAAGACAGCCGATAGGATAGTCTGGCGCTCTCTCTTCCAAACCTATACACCTCACGGTAGAAGGGGAATGACTAAGTAAGTAAGTAAGTAGGGTAAGTAAATAAATTAAGGAGCTGCTGTAAAACAGGTAATGAATATAAGTATATAAACCAATAAATAAGGGATAAAACGGTAGGAAGTGAATATATGTTATATATATATATATATATATATATATATATATATATATATATATATATATATATATATATATATATATATATATATATATATGTAGTGGATTTGATGGTACTGTATGGTTGTGATATTACCTAGTGTGATGCATGAGGTCAGCTGTGAAGGCTCCTGAGATAAATGTAGCTGTGAATTTACAGAAGGCCCTTCTTGCTACCACTTACGACCTCACACATATCTTTTTTTTACTAATGAATGTGGCTACGTTAAAAATCTAGGGTACTGAAATGTAAGGTGTTGTATTAGTATATACAAACACACACACAGATATTTAATAAGTCTAATAATATTAATAAACTTTATAACACACTGAACTAACTCAAGTTGTTTAAAATTTTGATATTAAATTTTCTTTAAGTTTATTTGTTCTGAACCAAGGTTTTATTTTGGTCAGAACATATGAAAGGTTTTGAAATTATGAATGAAATGCATGAATATATGGCATAATAAATGAAAGGTGTGTACATATGTATTTTACAAGACTAGTTAATATTACTACTGTTTATATTTGTAATTTATCTGGGAGAACGATTAATGGATGTGCTGTTGGGGTGACTTCATCACTCCCAGTCTATGACTACCAAACATTGTCCATTTACTGATGGGAAACATACAAGTTTATTTCCCAACATGGTATGTTCTAGTTGATGGGAATATAATTGGGTGTTAGTTATTAAATAAGTTGGTGAATGTCCAGCAGGCCAGACGCTCACGTATCTTTGACTGAGTAGTTCTGGTGCTGGAATCTGGTGGCCCCACCTCTCCGTGCTTGGGGGCAATCTCAGGCTGCTCTGCCAAAATATTAGACTGCACGGGTCCTCACTTGTATTTTACAACACAGCATTTGACACCACTTTGGCGCCAAATAAAAAACTCACAGTTCAGAATTATGAATAGAGAACACAGTTATATGCTAGCAAAACTCAGCTGAGCTGCTGGCTCTAGTATGGCGTCCCTCTAAATATTGCAATTAGCTTCTGGGAATCACACCACTGAAGAATTACTGTGTCTACTACTGGACAACTTATGATGAATGGCAAAATTGCGCGTCTGAGCGCCGATAATATGTTTATCTGTGGCCAATCACCGCCTTTTTTCCTTTTCAAATTTCAAACCTCCTACCAAAAGTCAATTTCAGTCATACCTCAGTCATGTATGTATTATTGTCTGTTGGTCCGTCTGTCTCTACTTGCGTTTTTTACAAAAACACACTTGTTTATACATGCATTTCCTACACGAATCTTCCTCTAGAGTTATTTTTAGCCACAACTTTCCACTAATTCCCCCTCTCTTTCATTCATCTAGATTTTAGCACTTGAGTCTCAAGGCCGCAATTTTTTGAAAATTAGTGACATGTTTTTGTTTCAATGCAGTCGCTCGCTGATATGAACAACACAGTCTTTTGTCAATATCTTCATTATTATCTATCCGTCTGTATAAATGAAAGCATATTATTTCTCTGCTCAAGATGGGCCATCAGGTTTTATATTCCTAACATTATTATTAAGAAAAAGTTACTTTTCAAGGTTAGTTGGTTTTTTGAAATATGTTCGAGCATCTTCTGTAATGCGTTTGCCGCGGAATTCAAATAAAAGGACTAAGTATCGCAAAAGCGTCCAAGAAATGACTGTTGCGTATAATAGCTAAGGTCCCTTTTGTCAATTTCTTTACCTTGTGTCAACTTGGGGACGTGAATTTTTTTTCTTTCCCCACCAATTGCGTCTTTTTAGCCTTGCTAGTTTCAAGCACGTGTTCAGTCATATTTTTCTTTTTGATCTCCGTTCTCATCCCGTCCCAAGGGTAAACGTTTTGCCTTCACGTTTAACAAGTTAATTTCCATGGCGGGTAGTGACCCGCGGCCTGGGCGATCATGTCTTCTATTAGCTTACGCATTATTTTTATCCCTACATTTTATCTTTGGAGATATTTTAACGTTGTATCACGGTTAATTTTATCACACATCTCCCCACTTGAAAACATGCCTACGGCAAGTTCCAAAACCAGTGATACACATAGATAAAATTACTCCTCACGCCTGCCACTACTCTAATTTTGATCACAGGGGTGCCGACTGAGGAAATCTGCACCGACATTCAATTTGCCTGGGATATATTGGATACTAAACTGATAAGGTTGAAGCAATAAAGACCACCACAGCAATCTTGCGTTTTCATGCTTAGCCTGAGATAAGAATACGAGGGGCTGTTGATCCGTCTGGACCACAAAAGTCCTACCATACAGATAGATTTGAAACTTCTTTATTGCCCAGATTAACGCTCAAGCATTCTTTTTCGCTTGTGGAATATCCTTGTTCCGCCTTATTCAATTTGCGGCTTGCATAAGCGACTGGGTTCAGTTCCCCATCAGGTGAAGATGATCTTTGCAACAAAGCCGCCCCGAGTCCTACATTACTTGCATCTGTTCTTACGACAAAGTCCTGTGTCAAATCAGGCAGTTTGAGAATAGGCTTGCTAGTGAGTTTTTCCTTTAAGTCTTGGAACGCTAATTCACTTTGCGCAGTCCAAATAATTTTATCTGGAAGTCCCTTGCGAGTCAGATCAGTCAGAGGAGCACAAATAGAGTTAAAATTTTTGATGTATTTTTGATAAAATTCGCATAACGACACGAATGATCGCACGTCCTTTTTTGTTTGTGGTCTAGGTGCTCTCTGCAGTTTTTCCGAGTTCTTGGGATCAGGGGTCATGTTACCCTGATATACAGTGTGTCCCAAGAATTCCAACTCTTTGCATCCAATACAACATTTTGTTGGCCTAGCAGTTAAGTTCGCCTCCCTAAGCCTTTTAAATAACATTTTTAGAGCGTCAATGTGTTCTTCAAATGTCTCTGTGGCGACGAGAATATCATCCATGAAATTCGTGATACATGGGTTATTCAGGGGATCTAACAATTTGCGCATCATCCTTGAAAATACACTCGGAGCATTTTTCAGTCCGAATGGTAGCATGTTGAATTCATAATGTCCATCCGAAGTGCTAAAAGCCAAATAAGGTCTCACTTCAGGCTTCACTGGAATCTGGTAATAGCCTTTACTAAGATCCACCTTTGAAAAGTATTTTGCCTTGTTTAATCTGGCAAATAACTGTTTTGTGTCTGGTAATGGATCCACTTGTCCTTCTGTGACAGCATTCAGTTTCCTATAATCTATGCACAGTCGGTGTTCCCCAGACGGTTTCCTCAACAAAACGACACTGGAACTAAAAGATGATTCACTGTGTGAAATAATCCCCTCCTTCAACAAATAATCTATTTCTTCCTTCAATGCCTTCTCCTTCGCGAACGGAATAGAATAGGCTCTCATACAGATTGGGTTTGAGTCTACCAGTTTCATGTCATACTGTAGCAAATTTGTATGGCCTGGTTTATCTGTTAATACATCTGTATGTTCCTCCAGAACCTGTTGAACTCTCTCCCTCTGATTTTTAGTCAGGTGCTTACTGACTTTTACCTGTGCCGCTGTTTCACAAGGATGTAATGGGTATTCATGTGAGGTGAGTGGTTCCTTTTGCATTTGAGTTGCGATAGCCAAGGTCAGTAAGGGGGTGCTTTCCTGGAGTGGTCTGTCCCGATACTTCTTTAACAGGTTTACATGATAAACTTTCTCCTTCCCCTTTTTGTCAATTTTATAGTTTGTTCTAGACACCTTCTCTAGAACCGTATATGGACCTTGCCATCCAATTTGTAATTTATTCTGGCTGCCGGGTAGTAGAAGCAGCACCTTCTCTCCCACAGCTAGTTCTCTGTCCTTTGCCTTCCTATTAAAATATGCTGCATGTTTCTTCCTGGCTTGTTTCAAATTATCATTTGCCAGTTTCCATCCAGCTTTCAGACGAGTGGTCAGTTCGTTCACGTATTGATAAGATGAGGTAACAGTCTCTTCCGCCTTCTCATCTGTCCAGGTCCTTAATAGTGCTACATCTGGGCCTTTAATTTATCATACTTTTTTTCATGGAACCCGTCGGGTCCCTTCCATTAGAAGCACTATAGTGAGGACTTTTCTTCCTAGAATCGTCACTCACAAATCTACCACTACCAATTTTTTCTTGGGTTTATCACCCCACTTTAGATTGCTTGTGAGAGATCTTCGCCCTCTTTTCTGTTCTTCCAGTTTATATAATCCTGACCGAGGGATTGTCAGCTTATTCTGGGTTAAATTTCTTCTTTGTACTCGTCGCATAGTGGCCATGTTAATCCATTCAAGTGAAGACTGGGTGTGAAAAGGGGGCTCCCATTGCACTTTGTCTACCTGAGTATAATTAGTTTTCCTTCCAGGCCTAATTTTGCCCCGTGGCGTTTCTAGGTCCTGCACATATTTTCCCTTTGTGGGTGTTCCCTCATGAAATACGCCACATGCTTCTACAAAGTTTTCAATATCGACATTTACGTCGGGCCAATAGTATTTTCGAGCAACCTTTTGGCAGATGGTACCGACTTTCTCATGGTCCCCATCTTTTCCAACATGTAAGCTCCTTATTCAGCTCCCGGCCTTCACGTGTGGCTCAATTTGAGCCCGGCGGAACTGTTTCCACTGACGGGAGAAGGGGCAAAGGCGAGCGACTGGCGCCTTAAAACCAGCAGCTTCGGGCAGATAGGGCTCGTGATCCTTGGTTGGTAGCTTATCTAAGAGAAGGAACTCTGAATTCAAACCACCGTTGCCTTGCGGGAATATCCATTTGTGGAATTGGCTTCGGGAGTAAACCCTGAGGATAAATCCGGTTCCGGAGTCCCTAAGGCAGTCTAATGTTGATTCGACATTATTCTGGCAACTCCTGCGACATGGCTGGTACCAAACTGTATCGGCTACTGCCGTTCCTTTGGATCTACCGGCTGTGTTGAGAGGGGGAACATGCTGCATGGGCAACAGCTTGATCTCCATATAACTGTGCCCAAGCTCGCGCCCTGGAGAGGACACTCCAGCTTCACCCTATAGGTGTCGGCAAAACACGGGAAGTAGCAGTTACCGGTTATAAGCCTTTTGCCCAATTGGCGTAGGGCATGGCGCCAGGGGCTACTTCCGACAGTGGGAGAGGTTCTAGGATCTCACTGGACAGCTACCGCCCGCTTCAAACTGGGCAGCCCCCAGTCAATAAGGTGTTGTCCCGCCACTGTCTGCTTTCCCCATTGGGTGCATGGGGATTAGGGTCAAACCCGAACTGTGGACAGAAAATTTTGCACCAAGCAATTATCGAAAAAATAGAAATAAGCAAACTCTCAGATTGGGATGCTGGAACGTCCGGACTATGTTGACTGGACTATCCGAAAACCTACAGGATGTAAACGATGTAAGGAAGACAGCCATAATTAATGATGAGCTTAAACGACTTAGGTGGATATAGCTGCACTTCAGGAAACGCGCCTGGCGGGCTCTGGAACGGTGAGCGAGAAGGACTACACATTTTATTGGCAAGGGAAAGATCTTAATAAAGCTAGAGAACACGGAGTAGGTTTTGCGGTCAAAAAATCGCTAACTAACATGGTTGAACCAGGCGAGAATGGATCAGAACGCCTGTTAACGCTCCGCCTGCAAACTAGCACAGGTCCCATCACCCTTGTCAGTGTGTATGCTCCTACTCTGTACTCTGCCTCAGAAGCTAAAGATGAGTTCTACGAGAATCTAGCAGCAGTAATCAAAAGCATACCTAGGCAAGAACAGCTTGTTCTCCTTGGTGACTTTAACGCTAGAGTGGGTGCCGATAATGTTTCATGGCCTTCATGTCTGGGCAGGTTTGGTATTGGCAAGATGAATGAAAATGGACAACGGCTCTTAGAGTTGTGCGTCCACCATGATCTCTGCGTGACCAACAACTACTTTGAGACAAACCCCAGCATAAGGTGACATGGAGACACCCACGATCCAAGCAATGGCACCAACTTGACCTGATTCTCGTCAGAAGGCCACTCCTCAGGTCTGTGCTCTCCACGCGCTCGTACCATAGTGCAGTCTGTGACACAGATCACTCCTTGGTTTGCTGCAAAATCAGAGCACAACCAAAAAAACTCTATCGTGTAAGACATGAATGGAAACCACGCATTGATACCAGCAAGATGTCAGACCCTTTCATGATCGCTCAATTCACTGCGACCTTCAAGAAAGTGCTCAGTAGCCCTCAGCATGGTGATACTATTACAGAGAACTGGGAGCATCTACGGAACACCATTCAAAGTACTGCACTTGCCACCTTTGGTAAGAAAACAGCAAAGTCAAATGACTGGTTTGACGCTTCATCAGATGTGATGGCACCTGTTATTGAAGCTAAGCGCAGTGCTATGAATGAATACAAACGTTCACCGAGTGCCAGAACCCTACAGATCCTGAGGGCTACGAGAAGCAAAGTTCAACAAACTGCTCGACGCTGTGCAAATGACTATTGGCTCCAGCTCAGTGAGAGCATCCAGATCGCAGCGCAAACAGGCAACATTAGACAAATGTATGACGGTATAAAGAAAGCACTTGGCCCCCATAAAAGTAAGACGGCACCGCTAAAAACCATCAGCGGAGAGAAGCTAACCGATAAGGGTAAGCAGATGGAGAGGTGGGTCGAGCACTACTCTGAGCTTTACGCTAGAGACAATACCGTTACGCCTGCAGCCCTTGATGCTGTCAATAGTCTGCCAACTATGGAGGAGCTGGATGCCGAACCAACATTAGAGGAACTCAGTAAGGCCATTGATAGCTTGGCCTCTGGCAAAGCACCAGGCAGTGATGGGATTCCTCCTGATTTAATCAAATGCTGTAAGAGCACGCTATTACATCCCCTGCATAGGATGCTGTGCCAGTGCTGGGAAGAGACAACTATTCCTCAAGACATGCGAGATGCCAAGATTGTAACACTGTATAAAAATAAAGGAGACAGAAGTGATTGCAATAACTACAGAGGCATCTCTCTTCTTAGTATTGTTGGTAAGGTTTTTGCCAAAGTCATCTTAATGCGACTACACAAGTTAGCTGAGCGCATATATCCAGAGGCACAGTGTGGATTCCGAGCTGGCAGATCAACAACAGACATGATCTTCTCTCTCCGCCAGCTTCAGGAAAAATCAAGAGAGCAGAAAAGACCATTATATATCGCCTTTATAGACCTCACAAAAGCATTCGACCTGGTTAGTAGGGATGGACTCTTTAAAATCCTCCTGAAAATAGGCTGCCCTTCTAAAATGCTGGAAATGATAAAGTCATTCCATGACGACATGAAGGGAACAGTCCAATATGCTGGAAGCACGTCACAGCCCTTTGATATACGAAGTGGCGTTAAACAAGGCTGTGTTCTGGCTCCGACCCTCTTCGGAATCTTCTTTGCCTTACTCTTGAAACATGCATTCAGAGATGCAACTGAAGGAATATGCCTTCACACTAGGTCAGATGGCCGTCTGTTTAATCTTTCAAGGCTGAAGGCAAAAACAAAAATCAGAAGGGTCACTATAAGAGACTTGTTGTTCGCTGATGATGCTGCAGTCGTCACTCAAAGCCAACAGGAGCTTCAGAGCTTGATGAATCGCTTCACTAAAGCATGCAAGGACTTTGGCCTCACAATAAGTCTAAAGAAAACGAATGTGCTGAGTCAGGATGTGGGTGCTGCACCAGTTATCACTATCGATAACTATGAATTGGCAGTGGTGCACCACTTCACATACCTAGGGTCTACCATCAATGACAAACTCTCACTGGATACAGAAATCGACAGCCGCATTGGCAAAGCTGCAGCTACCTTTGCCCGCCTCACATCGCGTGTTTGGGGAAACTCTAAACTCACAATGAAGACCAAAGCTGCGGTATATAATGCCTGCGTCACCAGCACACTCCTATATGGCAGCGAGACCTGGACGACCTATGCTAAGCAAGAAAGAAGGCTCAATACCTTCCATTTGCGGTGTCTACGCCGCATCCTCGGCATCTCGTGGAAAGATAAAGTGACAAATGTCGAGGTGTTGTCACGTGCTGGCCTTCAAAGTATGTATACGCTGCTTAGACAGCGCAGACTTCGCTGGCTTGGCCATGTTCGCCGCATGGAAGATGGTCGCATCCCAAAAGATATCTTCTACGGACAATTAGCAGATGGCAAGAGAACAGTTGGGCGACCACAGCTGAGGTTCAAAGATATGTGCAAGAGAGATATGAGGGCACTGGACATGGATCCAGCAACATGGGAGGATGAAGCTGCCGATCGCACAAAGTGGCGATGCTATTTACGGCACCACCTCAGATTGGGCGAAGAGAGGCTCACACAAGAAGCACAGGTGAGGAGAAAACGTCGAAAATAAGCAGTTGAGGGCTGTCTCCTCAGGGGCGCATTCCCATAGTCAGTTATGACTGAAGCGGCTATTATTATTATAAGCTCCTTATTAAAATTGGCCCTATATACCTTGGGAAGAACCAACTGTCCGTGACCAGTGGATCTAGTTCCTGTCTTCCTATATATCAATCTGTCCTTCATAAAATATTCCCCCTTGCTCGTAGGTGTGTGGCATGTGGGCAATTTTTTAAAACATGGCTTGAGTGTCCTATCCTCAGCCTGCGCCTTCCTCATCTCCTCTGGATGAGCATTTATAGGTTCACCTTCTTCCTCCTTCTTCTGTGACCTGGTCTGCACTGTCGCCATGATCACAGGTCTCTCGGGATTCCCCAAGAAGACGTATCTACACCCCAATATCAGAGGGTAGATTGGTTCATCTGTCACTGCTGCTCTGATTTCTCCTTCCACATAGCGAGTTTTCACCGTTATCCTTGCGATGGGAAGTGTCATGAGTGGTATGTCCTTAGTTGCCCCTTGTATTTCCACTGTTTCTGTGGTATACTGACTTGGGTCCACTAGGCTAGACTTCACAACTGAATCATAATCCAAACCTGTATCATAAAGGCACCTTATGGTGACCCCATTACAAATAACATCCTCACAAACTGGGGGGTGATAAGGTTCCTGCTGTCCATTAGGATTAACCTTTAATCTTTGAGTCCCCGACTTCATTGCAGCAATGTTTGAAGGTTTCCTTCTACAAAATTCGGTGTTATGGTTATCTTTCTTGCACCATTTACACCATATTTTCCTTGGTTAAACGGTTTACTTTCATTGGATTTTTGGTCATTGAACTGTGAGTTTCTGTCTCGATAGTCATTTCTTGGCCGTTCAAAGTTTGTCCTGCCTTTATTACCCTGTTCTCTATTTTCAAATTTATTAAATGGCTGTGGAGCTTTAAAAGTTTCTATGTGCTTCTTTTTAGAGCCACTTACCTCTGCCTGGGCTGCCTGATACCTCTCAGCGACCTTTAAAACCTCCCCCAACTTCTCTGCACCTTGTTCTATGAGAAATTTTCTCATGTCTGGAGCCATGGACTCTCTCAATTGCTCTATCATGATCATCTCTTTAAGATCTTGGGTCTTCCCCAGAGCCGTCCATTTCTCCAAATAGGTTTCCAGTCTGGCAGAGAATTGGTGGTATGTCTCCCCAGACAACAGTTTGGCATTTCTAAATTTCTTACGATAAAATTCACCATTTTTTTCGTACCTTAATAACAAAGCCTGCTTTAACATGTCATAATTGTCCTCATCTTCTCTGTTCATTTTTGCGAAGACTTCATAAGAAGTGCCTCTCAGTCCCTGTGATAACTTTAAACTCCACCTCTCTCTCTCTAACCCATATGTAGTAGCTAATAACTCAAAACGTCCGAGGTACCCCTCGATGTCATCGTCTTTTTCAACAAAATGGTCTAAATGAAACCCCATAGCTGATGTTGAGGCTCCCAGACTGGGCGTAGCATCTGAGGCAAAAGGGATGGCACCATTTTCAGGAGCCTGGCCTTGTTGCTCCACCTCCCTTAGTCGTAATTCGTGCTCCCTTTGCAACCTTCTATCTTCTGCCTCCCTTTCGGCCTTTTTATATTCTGCCTCCCTTTCGGCCTTTTTATCTTCTGCCTCCCTTTGCTGTCGTTTTTCTTCTGCCTCTAATGCTTTAGCCTCTTTGTCAGCCTTAATCTGCAGCCTCTTAGTCTCAGCTTCAATTTGTAGCCTCTTCTCTTCAGCTAATCTTTCAGACTCTAATTTTCTTTCAGCCTCTTTTTCTAATCTTCTTTCTTCCCGTTCAATATACTTATCACATTTAGCCGTTACATATTGAATTAAAACCTGACCATCCATTCCCATATCCTTTGCCGTTAGCACAGCAGCTGATCTGAACTTAGCTAGCTCCGCCATCACATAAAATACAATGATCAAGGTAAAATTTCCAACCACTAAAGTAATTCTAATTACTATAGTCTAAAGTAATTCTAATTAGCTAGTTAACTAATTAATTACCACTGGCTGTGAAGATTCACCAACTTTTAATTTCACTTTTAATTTAAAGGGACACTTTTAATTTTTATAATTTGTTCCCCTAATTTTAATTCTCCCACCAGGAGATCCTAATATTATTGATAGGCTAATTATCCCGGGACAAGAGACCCCAATATATGTAGTGGATTTGATGGTACTGTATGGTTGTGATATTACCTAGTATGAAGCATGAGGTCAGCTGTGAAGGCTCCTGAGATAAATGTAGCTGTGAATTTACAGAAGGCCCTTCTTGCTACCACTTACGACCTCACACATATCTTTTTTTACTAATGAATGTGGCTATGTTAAAAATCTAGGGTACTGAAATGTAAGGTGTTGTATTAGTATACACAAACACACACACACACAGATATTTAATAAGTCTAATAATATTAATAAACTTTATAACACACTGAACTAACTCAAGTTGTTTAAAACTTTGATATTAAATTTTCTTTAAGTTTATTTGTTCTGAACCAAGGTTTTATTTTGGTCAGAACATATGAAAGGTTTTGAAATTATGAATGAAATGCATGAATATATGGCATAATAAATGAAAGGTGTGTACATATGTATTTTACAAGACTAGTTAATATTACTGTTTATATTTGTAATTTATCTGGGAGAACGATTAATGGATGTGCTGTTGGGGTGACTTCATCACTCCCAGTCTATGACTACCAAACATTGTCCATTTACTGATGGGAAACATACAAGTTTATTTCAAAACATGGTATGTTCTAGTTGATGGGAATATAATTGGGTGTTAGTTATTAAATAAGTTGGTGAATGTCCAGCAGGCCAGACGCTCACGTATCTTTGACTGAGTAGTTCTGGTGCTGGAATCTGGTGGCCCCACCTCTCCGTGCTTGGGGGCAATCTCAGGCTGCTCTGCCAAAATATTAGACTGCACGGATCCTCACTTGTATTTTACAACACAGCATTTGACACCACTTTGGTGCCAAATAAAAAACGCACAGTTCAGAATTATGAATAGGGAACACAGTTATATGCTAGCAAAACTCAGCTGAGCTGCTGGCTCTAGTATGGCGTCCCTCTAAATATTGCAATTAGCTTCTGGGAATCACACCACTGAAGAATTACTGTGTCTACTACTGGACAACTTATGATGAATGGCAAAATTGCGCGTTTGAGCGCCGATAATATGTTTATCTGTGGCCAATCACCGCCTTTTTTCCTTTTCAAATTTCAAACCTCCTACCAAAAGTCAGTTTCAGTCATACCTCAGTCAAGTATGTATTATTGTCTGTTGGTCCGTCTGTCTCTAGTTGCGTTTTTTACAAAAACACACTTGTTTATACATGCATTTCCTACACGAATCTGCCTCTAGAGTTATTTTTAGCCACAACTTTCCACTAATTCCCCCTCTCTTTCATTCATCTAGATTTTAGCAATTGAGTCTCAAGGCCGCAATTTTTTGAAAATTAGTGACTTGTTTATGTTTCAATGCAGTCGCTCGCTGATATGAACAACACAGTCTTTTGTCAATATCTTCATTATTATCTATCCGTCTGTATAAATGAAAGCATATTATTTCTCTGCTCAAGATGGGCCATCAGGCCAGCTAGGTTTTATATTCGTAACATTATTATTAAGAAAAAGTTACTTTTCAAGGTTAGTTGGTTTTTTGAAATATGTTCGAGCATCTTCTGCAATGCGTTTGCCGCGGAATTCAAATAAAAGGACTAAGTATCGCAAAAGCGTCCAAGAAATGACTGTTGTGTATAATAGCTAAGGTCCCTTTTGTCAATTTCTTTACCTTGTGTCAACTTGGGGACGTGAATTTTTTTTCTTTCCCCACCAATTGCGTCTTTTTAGCCTTGCTAGTTTCAAGCACGTGTTCAGTCATATTTTTCTTTTTGATCTCCGTTCTCATCCCGTCCCAAGGGTAAACGTTTTACCTTCACGTCTAACAAATTAATTTTCATGGCGGGTAGTGACCCGCAGCCTGGGCGATCATGTCTTCTATTAGCTTACGCATTATTTTTATCCCTACATTTTATCTTTGGAGATATTTTAACGTTGTATCACGGTTATATATATATATATATATATATATATATATATATGTATATATATATATGTATATATATATATATATATATATATATATATATATATATATATATATATATATATATATATATATATAAGAGAATTCCTTAGACGACGTCTTGGACAAAGTACATCAGTGTTCAATTCCAAGCATCTACGGATTTAGCTAAGTGACCTTTTACTTGTTCCGAAGTTTTGTTCTTTCTTTTCTTCGTTTAGTTGATTAATTACTTTTTTGTTTCGGTATTTCTTTCAGGTTTTACGATTTTCTTGCATTATTATTGTTCTTTTTTCGCTCATCACTGTGATTGTTTACTTTTTCCATCCGCTTGTATCGCTCATTTCCTGTATGTTTCTCATCATCGTATGTTTTTGTAGTACCTATATGTAATTCTTGTCCTTGTCACCTGTTTGTAACTGTGGCTGACGAAGAGCAAAACCCGAAACGTCCCTTGCTTCATGTGAACCGTTATTTGTAGAACTGATTCAATTCCGTTGTATTGGTTTATTTACTTATATTCTTTGTAGGGTAGACAGGCTGTGCAGGAAGAGAAAGAAAACACGGAGGGATAGGGACAGATTCTTCAGGAGGCACTTCAAGTTGGCCAAGAACTGGTTGAACAAAATTCAATTGACATCAGTTAGTTCAGGCCAATTTCACTACTTAATGTGGAAGGGAAGATATTCTTCTCAGTGATGGCTGGTTTAAAGGCTCACCACTGTCGTGAAAATTTTGAATTTGTATGACACTACGCTCAAATTCCCCGCTCAAAAACTAGCTATAATATTTGAACCCAAATTAACCATAGTATTTTAACGTAGTCTAAGACCCCAGACAAATTTACCGCCTAAAATTTATCTAGTGTATTTGAATTTTTATAGGAACCAAGTCAAAATCTACCGACAACCAAAATTATCGAAGAGCCTAGTACAAATTTAACAACCAATCAAAGTGCTTTTTTTTTTTTGTTGTTGGTAAGGATAAAGAAACCTTTTAACTTGGTAACAATGCCCATTTTGTGTTTTTGACCGAACGAAGATATTTTATTTATTTACAACTAAAGATAGTTAAACAGAAGGAAATATCTCAAATTATAGCGATGATATTGCTTAACACATAAGCAAAAATATTCACGCATGATACAATTTTATTGTAGTAGAAAAATTTATTTTAGTGATATTTTCACATCAGGGTAATGTCAAATTTAATTACTTAAAAATTACCCAGATTTAAATGCAAAGAAATAACTAAGAAATATCCATATAGAACGATAGAGAATAATTGGCCGTTTAATTATCACTTTTGATAATTAAAATCGATCCACTAATAACTATAATATAAAATATTTAAAATTAATCAGATTATACAAACACGCTCTGAACAGCATAAATCTCAAGTCTCAAAAATTAACTTTTTGACTTTTCCTCTGGGCGGATGTAGTTCTATAAATATTAACAAAGTGGTACTATCGGGGCCATTAGATTCAACAATTTACACTGAGCTGACAGCAGTGGAAAGACAGAAAGATCAAAGTTTTGCATTCTGTTCTGAAAGCAGTTCTAAGATCCCCTAGAAGGCCAGTTCAGCTTGAGTGTGAGAATATATTTACCTGAGGGTTATATCACGAAATTACCTCGTGGCTGTATTTACTTGAGAGGTAGTGTGTGGGGATGAGAGCTCCTCATACATCTGGAGCCAGACCCCATCTTCTCAGTCAGGAGCTACTACGTTTGTGGTCCGGCAGTGGTATATGAATAGCAGCATCAACATTCGAAGATAAGTCTTTTATAAAGGCCAGTGTCAGAACATCCAATCATTCACCCAAGAGAAATAAAACTAGAGTTCAAAAACTTTTATGATGACTAGACAAGACCATCAAAATATTCAAGAGACCCAACAGTATAGTAATAGCAGACGTTATCACTCATAGGAACAGAAACTGTATGTGTAGTTATTTCAGTGGACACTCCACATCAATGGAACAGTTTTTCCAATATATTTATTTTAATGTGTAAATATTATTTTATTGCTTTTTAGTATTTCTGACCTGAAAAGATTGAGGTTCAGGACAATTAAATTGTAAATAAAACTTCATACAGTCTTGCTTAATAATTTTATTAAAGTTAAAGTTCTGTTTTGAAATTAATAACTGTTATAATAAATAAATTACCCTAGACAATTTGCCAAAGAACACAGGTAATCTTTAATCCTTGTGGGATCTAAAGAGGTAGCAGTTAGGGACTCAGAGTACTATATCATCATCATCATCATCTTCTCTGAGAACTTACATAGTGTAATAGTTCCATTGATTCTCAAACCAACTTCTAACCCAGGTTCTTTTGCTTGTGTGATTGATGTTACGTTGACCCTTGTGTATGTTCTCGACTTAGTGTACCCTTGTCTTATGTTCACTGGCTGTAATTGTAGTCGCCGTACCTTTGTGGCCTACCTTGTTCCTATGACCACTGAATGAGATCAAATTATCTTACCAATATAATACTTGGAAGGACTTAACGACTCAGAGCTGACAACAAAAGTTCTTTATTAGTTGTCAAGGAACATATTTACAACTTGGCTACCTCCGAGCCTGATTATCAATAAATAGACATATGAAACTTCATTGATGACACTCCTACATCACGTACTGCACTGGTCAAGAACTAATGTTATTATCTCTTGATTAGCTCAGGATCTCTGCTGTCTACTTTGTTATTCTATCCACCCATCACTACTACACATCAGTACTGATTAATGGGCTGTTCTCCATCTTTTAAATTTGTTTCGAAGTATTGTCTGGGTCACTACCAGTGCTGGTAATTTCTTCGTAGCTATAAACTATTCTTTGTACTACCTGCTCTATGCGTCCGACGCTGGACCACTGCTGCAACACTTGTCCTTGTCTATCTGCTCTCAGCTAATTACACGAGTGTTTACATACCAGAATAAAACTGCTGGCAATATCTGCTGGACACAGCTCGACATGAAAAACTATTTGTTATGAAAATATCTTTCATCAGTCTTCTTCTCTTCTTCTCTGCACACTGCAGCAGTACCATAAGCAACATGGCACCTCAGCTGTCCATAACATGGTAGAAGGTCGTACGGTTAGTCTAATTTCTAATCTGCTCTCAGCTGACGACCATTGAAGAGTGTTCTCAACTCTTTTCTCCCCCCGCGGGTTTCTCGTGACACAATCGTGACCTAAAACCAAGTCCCACTACTCATAAGTTATTCTTACATATTCCTATCCCAGTTCTCTCCCTTTCCTATCGACATAGCTTGACCACACTTTGATGTCTATACACCCTTGCTATTTTCAGAGAATGGGGTATTATTTATAAGACCAGTCTCTTATCTGGCACTATCCTGGTATCATCTGATACACCTAATTGTCCAGGATATTTCATACTTTAGTAACATCAAAACCTCTTATGACAACCACATACCTCCTGGAGAATGGATACCTTGATACCATTCAGAAAGTAGATAACCCAGGAACACCAGGGTGTCTAGAGCATTCCACAATGATATGGGAAGAAATTCAAAAGGTTAAGTCTGACAGAACAAATTTCGTGTAATCTGGTTGGATCTAGCTAATGCGTATGGATCCATTCCACAGCAGATGTTGTGGCAGGCCCTAGAAATGTATCATGTTCCACAGGAAATTACAGCAATGCTGAAACTGTATTTCTCAGCGTTCTCTATCAGATTTTCAACCAGAGAGTACCCAACGAGGTGGATTGACCTACACGTTTGAATTGCGATGGAATGTACTATTCGTGTTGGCTATGCAGGTAATCCTCAAAGTGGCTGAAGGATCCACAATAGGTCCAAAGCTCAATGGAAGGTGTCATATGCCACAGCTTAAATCATTCATGGATAACACAACAATTCTGACATCAGATGAACAGCTTGCCCGCAGAATGTTACCACGCCTTGATGAATTAGTCAGCTGGTGCAGAATGAGCTTCAGGCCTAAGAAGTCGTGAAGCTTATAAGTCAGGTGAGGGAAGATAGGTGAGGTCACATTCATGGTTTCAAACGAAAGAATCCCTACTGTCATTGAGGAGCCTGTTAAAAGTATTAGCAGGGTATATGATGCCTCATTAAAAGACTTAAAGGCAGTTCAACAGACAGTAGAAATGGCAGACAGAGGACTAAAGATCATAGACCAAAGCAGACTTCTAGGAAAGTTGAAACTGTGGTGCCTCAAGTTCATGTTGATACCTAAATTGCTATAGCTACTGCTTATATATATATATGACTTAAGCACCAGTTCAGTGGAAGCCATAGAGCAAAAGGTCGACAAGTTCATGAGGAAATGGCTTTGAGTGCCACCAGATCTGTCAGACGTAGCACTGTACCTCAAAAAGACACAGCGTGTGCTTCCTTTGAAGTCAGTTGTTGAAGAATACAAATTAGGAAAGGCAAGGCTCACGATGATTTTGTGCGAGTCAGCAAATGGCGTAGTTAAGACGATTCAACAAACACTAAAAACTGGAAGGAAGTGGACAGTGGATGAAGCTGTTGGTGCTGCCCAAGAGTCTCTCAAGCTGAGGGAGGTAATCCGATACACACAGACGAATAGACGGAGATTTGGCCATGGTGACATCCGTTGGTGGACCCATGCAACAAACATGGAACGCAGAGACATGGTAGTTCAGGAGATACGAGGAGCTGAGAATGATAAGAGGATACAAACAGCGGTGCAGCTGGTCCAACAAGGCCAATGGACTACAAAGGAAGGAGCCCTGCAAAGGTCTTAGGCATGAAATAATGTATGGCATATGGTACCGCTTAGACTCAGCTTCATTATTAGATCAATGTATGCCCTCCTGCCATTCTCTGCGAACCTTGTGAGATTGAGAAAGTCTGATGATGCTCAATGCCCCCTATGCTATGAGAGGCAGGCACTTGAATACTTGTTCTCAGCTTGCAAGGTTTCATTAGGGCAAGGGCGATACACATGGCGCCACAACAAAGTACTAAATGAGCTGGCTGCTACAGTAGACCTTGCAAGGGTGAAAGGGAACAGCAATGTCAGACCGATCACCGGAAAACATAATTTCTGAGAGCAGGAAAGTCAGCACATCCTAACCCAAGCAAATCAAGAAGCAGTTTACCATCTCTTCTTAACAGTGCAAATGACTGGGAGATGGCAGTAGACCTGACTGGGCTAGGGTCATATAAAGAGAGTATCAGTAGACCTCGAAGACGGCCAGAAACAACAGTTCTGCATTCCTCATCATCGCAGCTGATTATAATGACTTAGCTGATCGTACCATTGGAATCCAGATTGGACGCGCAACACTCATTCAACGTGGCCAAGTATAATGATCTGGCCACTGACTTGAGACACGGTGAGTTCTCTGCAAGGGTCGTGGCTGTTGAGGTGAGTGCAAGAGGTTTCTTGGCGGCTTCAGTGTATGCCTGAAACTGTTGGGGTTGATAGACAGTCAAGAGCAAGGACACTCAAGAGGATCAGCGAAACTGGGGAAAAGGCAGCATGCTGGCTGTGGTATAACCGCAATGGGCTATGGAAATCGGGACCACATATTGTTTTCTACATACGGGTTACTTTCACAATTGCCTCCAGCTGGCAGGAAATAGTAGGGACTTGAAAGTCGCAACTAAGGTGGAATGGGTTCAATACTCTGCACGAAACACCAGGAGGCTGACAATAGGGAGGCATGACCCAAGTGGCCCGCCTCTCCCCTTTAGAGTGTAAAGGAAATTAAAGGGCTGAAGCACTTGATCGACGAGGTACGACTTCTGATGATCAGATTGCCTCCTATTGTATCGCTCTTTATATAATATCCTATCTCAGACTTTCACTATGACTTAGTGTTCAGGTTCCTAGGATTATGGGCTTACCGTATTAATAAATGAATAGTTTTCTTGAGATTAAGTCCGTAAGATGCTCAAATACGTTGTCCGGTTCTTTAAAGTGGAATTCAGATCATATTGATTATGCTGGCCTGTCTGACTGTCTTCTTGACGAGTTAAGTTTCACAGTGCGGTAAACTCACAAGGCGCTAAATTAAAAGGCAACATTCAGCTCACATCCACACTGCTTCTATCTGACCATGCTCCAATCAGAAATGTTATATTTTTACATCTCAAATGCCGAACTAATCACATACAAGATGCGTATATTTCCCTTTCTCACACGAAAAATCTGGTGTAAAAAACGCAAAAATAAATATATTGTTTACAAGTCAACATATATAAAATGCCAACTCCGGTTTTTATCGATCATTTCTACACTCATGGCTTCATAATCGGTAACAATAAATCTCATTCAAAATGGATAATTATTCTTCAACTTGTCTTTTCGGAAATGGTTATCTCATTTACCCGGTCTCTCCTTCACATTTCACTCCACAGATTCAGGTGTCAATGGGTTCAAACCTAATTACCCTAATCAGCAAAAGATTTTCGCTGAAGTTCCGACATGACAAGAATTGAGGGAAGGGAGTGTAAACAATGATTAAGTACAGAAAATGAGACGTAGCGCATTAATGTAGGCGATACACATGAATGCTAAGAACAGAGAACGACCAATTCTGTCACAATATGGCAAACACCACGGAAGTGTAGTAGTGTGAGCGACAAAGATCCTTGACATCTGGTAACGTAGCCGGTATTTATCACGGAAGTGTAATAATGTGATCGACAAAGATCCTTGACATCTGGTAACGTAGCCGGTATTTATCACGGAAGTGTAATAATGAAGATGATACCCACTACGGACATGTCGTGTCCGTAGTGGGTATTATCTTTAGGAATTAGATGGACAACGTTTTCTACACTGGAAGACCTGGAATATGCAGATGACATTGCACTACTCGCACATTCACATCAACACATTCAAGACAAACCCGATAGACTGAATAAGTATGGCCAGCAGGTTGGCCTGAACATCAATCTGAAGAAGACAGAGGTCAGGACACTAAATGTGGGCAATCCGGAGCCAATAACAGTAAGGAACCAGAAGTTAGAACAGACAGACACATTTACTTACCTAGGATGCATAGTAACACCTGACGGTGGAACAAGCAAGGACATTAACAACAGAATGAATAAAGCGAGAACAGCCTTTACTATTCTCAGCAACATTTGGAAGTCTTCCCAATACAGCACAAACACCAAATTAAGACTGTATGAGAGCTATGTACTTTCTGTGCTTCTCTATGGTGCAGAATGTTGGAGAGTAACAGATTAACAGAGAAGAAAATGTCGAAACTGTCCTCCTTCCACACAATCTGCCTAAGGAAAATTCTCCGAATCTTTTGGCCAAACACCATCAGCAACCAAGAACTACTTATTCGGAGTAACCAGGAGGACATGCACACCATCATAGCTGGCAGATGCTGGAGTTGGGTTGGCCACGTCCTCAGAAGGGACCCTGATAGCATCTCAAGAACAGCTATGCTATGGACCCCCGAGGGAAAGCGAAAGAGAGGCCGACCAAAAACAACTTGGCGGAGAACTGTGGAAGCTGCAATGCAAAGAATCAACCAGAGTTGGGGCACTGTACGAAGGATGGCCGCCGACCGAGCAAAGTGGAATCAATTTGTTGCTGCCCTACAAGACGCCACCAGGCGTGATGGCCGCTGACTGCTTTGGCGGTTGGAGGTTAAGGATCAAAGAAGAAGAAGAAAACATTTCGTAATAAGAAAAATTGAAACAAAATCATAAACAATGTTCATCAAGGTCATGTAGCAATAGACACGATATTTATCACAGACAACTACTAATGTAGAACGTTCCTTTCATTCATTGGATGTAAATTGGTACCATGTAGTGATGTACGATACTATCATCGTTTGTATGTAATAATGGGGAACATAATTACCAAGAAAATGTAAATATGTAAGCGGTAATTACTGCAACAACTAATAATATTGAGTGTTTAAATCGTACGAAAAAAATTTGAGAGAGAGATAGATAGATAGATAGATAGATAGATAGATAGATAGATAGATAGATAGATAGATAGATAGATAGATAGATAGATAGATAGATAGATAGATAGATAGATAGATAGATAGATAGATAGATAGATAGATAGATAGATAGATAGGTAGATAGATAGATACATAGATACATAGATAGATAGATACATAGACAGGTAGAGTGAGAGAAAGTCAGAAAGAGTAAGAGTGAGTGAGCGAGAGAGATAAAGTTACAAGAACAGAAAGAAAAAAGATGAGCTGTACAATCATGTTGTGAAAGTAAGAACAACTTTAAAAATACGAGTAATACACTTATGTTTCGCAAGTAGAGAAAGAAAAACGTAATGCACCCACGTTGTGTAAGTAGACAAAAAAAAACAGATGACTAATGCACTCACGTTGTGTAAGTAGAGAAAGAAAAAACAGATGAGTAATGCACTCATGTTGTGTAAGTAGAGAAAGTAAAAACAGATGAGTAATGCACTCATGTTGTGTAAGTAGAGAAAGTAAAAACAGATGAGTAATGCACTCATGTTGTGTAAGTAGAGAAAGAAAAAACAGATGAGTAATGCACTCATGTTGTGTAAGTAGAGAAAGAAAAAACAGATGAGTAATGCACTCATGTTGTGTAAGTAGAGAAAGAAAAAACAGATGAGTAATGCACTCATGTTGTGTAAGTAGAGAAAGAAAAAACTGATGAGTAATGCACTCATGTTGTGTAAGTAGAGAAAGAAAAAACAGATGAGTAATGCACTCATGTTGTGTAAGTAGAGAAAGTAAAAACAGATGAGTAATGCACTCATGTTGTGTAAGTAGAGAAAGTAAAAACAGATGAGTAATGCACTCATGTTGTGTAAGTAGAGAAAGTAAAAACAGATGAGTAATGCACTCATGTTGTGTAAGTAGAGAAAGTAAAAACTGATGAGTAATGCACTCATGTTGTGTAAGTAGAGAAAGAAAAAACAGATGAGTAATGCACTCATGTTGTGTAAGTAGAGAAAGTAAAAAGAGATGAGTAATGCACCCACGTTGTGTAAGTAGAGAAAGAAAAAACAGATGAGTAATGCACCCACGTTGTGTAAGTAGAGAAAGAAAAAACAGATGAGTAATGCACTCATGTTGTGTAAGTAGAGAAAGAAAAAACAGATGAGTAATGCACTCATGTTGTGTAAGTAGAGAAAGAAAAAACAGATGAGTAATGCACCCACGTTGTGTAAGTAGAGAAAGAAAAAACAGATGAGTAATGCACTCATGTTGTGTAAGTAGAGAAAGAAAAAACAGATGAGTAATGCACTCATGTTGTGTAAGTAGAGAAAGAAAAAACAGATGAGTAATGCACCCATGTTGTGTAAGTAGAGAAAGAAAAAACAGATGAGTAATGCACTCATGTTGTGTAAGTAGAGAAAGAAAAAACAGATGAGTAATGCACTCATGTTGTGTAAGTAGAGAAAGAAAAAACAGATGAGTAATGCACCCATGTTGTGTAAGTAGAGAAAGAAAAAACAGATGAGTAATGCACTCATGTTGTGTAAGTAGAGAAAGAAAAAACTGATGAGTAATGCACCCACGTTGTGTCAGTAGAGAAAGAAAAAACAGATGAGTAATGCACCCACGTTGTGTAAGTAGAGAAAGAAAAAACAGATGAGTAATGCACTCATGTTGTGTAAGTAGAGAAAAAAAACAGATGAGTAATGCACTCACGTTGTGTAAGTAGAGAAAGAAAAAAACAGATGAGTAATGCACTCATGTTGTGTAAGTAGAGAAAAAAAAACAGATGAGTAATGCACTCACGTTGTGTAAGTAGAGAAAGAAAAAACAGATGAGTAATGCACTCATGTTGTGTAAGTAGAGAAAAAAAAACAGATGAGTAATGCACCCACGTTGTGTAAGTAGAGAAAGAAAAAACAGATGAGTAATGCACTCACGTTGTGTAAGTAGAGAAAGAAAAAACAGATGAGTAATGCACTCATGTTGTGTAAGTAGAGAAAAAAAAAACAGATGAGTAATGCACTCACGTTGTGTAAGTAGAGAAAGAAAAAACAGATGAGTAATGCACTCATGTTGTGTAAGTAGAGAAAAAAAAACAGATGAGTAATGCACTCACGTTTTGTAAGTAGAGAAAGAAAAAACAGATGAGTAATGCACTCACGTTGTGTAAGTAGAGAAAGAAAAAACAGATGAGTAATGCACTCATGTTGTGTAAGTAGAGAAAAAAAAACAGATGAGTAATGCACTCATGTTGTGTAAGTAGAGAAAGAAAAAACTGATGAGTAATGCACTCATGTTGTGTAAGTAGAGAAAAAAAAACAGATGAGTAATGCACCCACGTTGTGTAAGTAGAGAAAGAAAAAACAGATGAGTAATGCACTCATGTTGTGTAAGTAGAGAAAAAAAACAGATGAGTAATGCACTCACGTTGTGTAAGTAGAGAAAGAAAAAACAGATGAGTAATGCACTCATGTTGTGTAAGTAGAGAAAGAAAAAACAGATGAGTAATGCACTCACGTTGTGTAAGTAGAGAAAAAAAAACAGATGAGTAATGCACTCACGTTGTGTAAGTAGAGAAAGAAAAAACAGATGAGTAATGCACTCATGTTGTGTAAGTAGAGAAAGAAAAAAACTGATGAGTAATGCTCTCATGTTGTGTAAGTAGAGAAAGAAAAAACAGATGAGTAATGCACTCATGTTGTGTAAATAGAGAAAGAAAAAACAGATGAGTAATGCACTCATGTTGTGTAAGTAGAGAAAGAAAAAAACTGATGAGTAATGCACTCATGTTGTGTAAGTAGAGAAAGAAAAAACAGATGAGTAATGCACTCATGTTGTGTAAGTAGAGAAAGAAAAAAACAGATGAGTAATGCACTCACGTTGTGTAATAGAGAAAGAAAAAACAGATGAGTAATGCACTTACGTTGTGTAAGTAGAGAAAGTAAAAACCGATGAGTAATGCACTCATGTTGTGTAAGTAGAGAAAGAAAAAACAGATGAGTAATGCTCTCACGTTGTGTAAGTAGAGAAAAAAAGCAGATGAGCTGTGCACTCATGTTGTGTAAGTAGAGAAAGAAAAAACAGATGAGTAATGCACTCACGTTGTGTAAGTAGAGAAAGAAAAAACAGATGAGCTGTGCACTCACGTTGTGTAAGTAGAGAAAGAAAAAACAGATGAGCTGTGCACTAACGTTGTGTAAGTAGAGAAAGAAAAAACAGATGAGTAATGCACTCATGTTGTGTAAGTAGAGAAAGAAAAAACAGATGAGTAATGCACTCATGTTGTGTAAGTAGAGAAAGTAAAAACAGATGAGTAATGCACTCATGTTGTGTAAGTAGAGAAAGTAAAAACAGATGAGTAATGCACTCACGTTGTGTAAGTAGAGAAAGAAAAAACAGATGAGTAATGCACTCATGTTGTGTAAGTAGAGAAAGAAAAAACAGATGAGTAATGCACTCACGTTGTGTAAGTAAAGAAAGAAAAAACTGATGAGTAATGCACTCATGTTGTGTAAGTAGAGAAAGTAAAAACAGATGAGTAATGCACTCATGTTGTGTAAGTAGAGAAAGAAAAAACTGATGAGTAATGCACTCATGTTGTGTAAGTAGAGAAAGTAAAAACAGATGAGTAATGCACTCACGTTGTGTAAGTAGAGAAAGAAAAACAGATGAGTAATGCACTCATGTTGTGTAAGTAGAGAAAGAAAAAACTGATGAGTAATGCAATCACGTTGTGTAAGTAGAGAAAATAAAAACAGATGAGTAATGCACTCATGTTGTGTAAGTAGAGAAAGAAAAAACTGATGAGTAATGCACTCACGTTGTGTAAGTAGAGAAAGGAAAAACTGATGAGTAATGCACTCACGTTGTGTAAGTAGAGAAAGAAAAAACTGATGAGTAATGCACTCATGTTGTGTAAGTAGAGAAAGAAAAAACAGATGAGTAATGCACTCATGTTGTGTAAGTAGAGAAAGAAAAACAGATGAGTAATGCACTCACGTTGTGTAAGTAGAGAAAGAAAAAACAGATGAGTAATGCACTCACGTTGTGTAAGTAGAGAAAGAAAAAACAGATGAGTAATGCACTCACGTTGTGTAAGTAGAGAAAGAAAAAACAGATGAGTAATGCACTCATGTTGTGTAAGTAGAGAAAGAAAAAACAGATGAGTAATGCACTCATGTTGTGTAAGTAAAGAAAGAAAAAACAGATGAGTAATGCACTCACGTTGTGTAATTAGAGAAAGAAAAAACAGATGAGTAATGCACTCACGTTGTGTAAGTAGAGAAAGAAAAAACAGATGAGTAATGCACTCATGTTGTGTAAGTAGAGAAAGAAAAAACAGATGAGTAATGCACTCACGTTGTGTAAGTAGAGAAAGAAAAAACAGATGAGTAATGCACTCACGTTGTGTAAGTAGAGAAAGAAAAAACAGATGAGTAATGCACTCACGTTGTGTAAGTAAAGAAAGAAAAAACTGATGAGTAATGCACTCATGTTGTGTAAGTAGAGAAAGTAAAAACTGATTAGTAATGCACTCATGTTGTGTAAGTAGAGAAAGAAAAAACTGATGAGTAATGCACTCATGTTGTGTAAGTAGAGAAAGTAAAAACAGATGAGTAATGCACTCACGTTGTGTAAGTAGAGAAAGAAAAAACAGATGAGTAATGCACTCACGTTGTGTAAGTAGAGAAAGAAAAAACAGATGAGTAATGCACTCACGTTGTGTAAGTAGAGAAAGAAAAAACTGATGAGTAATGCACTCACGTTGTGTAAGTAGAGAAAATAAAAACAGATGAGTAATGCACTGATGTTGTGTAAGTAGAGAAAGAAAAAACTGATGAGTAATGCACTCATGTTGTGTAAGTAGAGAAAGAAAAAACAGATGAGTAATGCACTCATGTTGTGTAAGTGATGAGTAATGCACTCACGTTGTGTAAGTAGAGAAAGAAAAAACAGATGAGTAATGCACTAACGTTGTGTAAGTAGAGAAAGAAAAAACAGATGAGTATTGCACTCACGTTGTGTAAGTAGAGAAAGAAAAAACTGATGAGTAATGCACTCATGTTGTGTAAGTAGAGAAAGAAAAAACTGATGAGTAATGCACTCACGTTGTGTAAGTAGAGAAAGGAAAAACTGATGAGTAATGCACTCACGTTGTGTAAGTAGAGAAAGAAAAAAACTGATGAGTAATAAATTCATGTTGTGTAAATAGAGAAAGAAAAAACAGATGAGTAATGCAATCATGTTGTGTAAGTAGAGAAAGAAAAAACTGATGAGTAATAAATTCATGTTGTGTAAGTAGAGAAAGAAAAAACAGATGAGTAATACACTCATGTTGTGTAAGTGATGAGTAATGCACTCACGTTGTGTAAGTAGAGAAAGAAAAAACTGATGAGTAATGCACTTATGTTGTGTAACTAGAGAAACAAAGAACAGATGAGTAATGCACTCATGTTGTGTAAGTGATGAGTAATGCACTCATGTTGTGTAAGTAGAGAAACAAAGAACAGATGAGTAATGCACTCACGTTGTGTAAGTAGAGAAAGAAAAAACAGATGAGTAATGCACTCACGTTGTGTAAGTAGAGAAAGAAAAAACAGATGAGTAATGCACTCATGTTGTGTAAGTAGAGAAACAAAGAACAGATGAGTAATGCACTCACGTTGTGTAAGTAGAGAAAGAAAAAACAGATGAGTAATGCACTCACGTTGTGTAAGTAGAGAAAGAAAAAACAGATGAGTAATGCACTCACGTTCTGTAAGTAGAGAAACAAAGAACAGATGAGTAATGCACTCATGTTGTGTAAGTAGAGAAAGAAAAAACAGATGAGTAATGCACTCATGTTGTGTAAGTGATGAGTAATGCACTCATGTTGTGTAAGTAGAGAAACAAAGAACAGATGAGTAATGCACTCACGTTGTGTAAGTAGAGAAAGAAAAAACAGATGAGTAATGCACTCACGTTGTGTAAGTAGAGAAACAAAGAACAGATGAGTAATGCACTCATGTTGTGTAAGTAGAGAAAGAAAAAACAGATGAGTAATGCACTCATGTTGTGTAAGTGATGAGTAATGCACTCATGTTGTGTAAGTAGAGAAAGAAAAAACAGATGAGTAATGCACTTATGTTGTGTAAGTAGAGAAAGAAAAAACTGATGAGTAATGCACTCATGTTGTGTAAGTAGAGAAAGTAAAAACAGATGAGTAATGCACTCATGTTGTGTAAGTAGAGAAAGTAAAAACAGATGAGTAATGCACTCATGTTGTGTAAGTAGAGAAAGAAAAAACAGATGAATAATGCACTCATGTTGTGTAAGTGATGAGTAATGCACTCATGTTGTGTAAGGGATGAGTAATACACCCATTTTGTGTAAGTGATGAGTAATGCACTCATGTTGTGTAAGTTGTTGAGATACCATTATCACATTCATTTTCTTTTTCGGTCCCCAAGGAGCATGTAGTCACTGCCGCAGTTGGTTCACTTGTAGGAAGCCAGTACAAAGCAATACAGTACTTGTCCAGCTGTATCAGTTTGTTTTGTATGGTGAGATTGTCAGATCCCATTCGCAACCTTATATTAGTAGCCTTAAACGACATGTGTTAGCCAACCGAGTCCTATTATTTCTTTGTTGCATCAGAAACTCAACAGAACGACATGGGACAGGTTGTATGGCTATACATAAATTAAATATATTAAACGGTACGAAGGTTAGATTTTAAAGTATTAAGTTAACATGCTGGAAATATTTATTTCATCTCCAGGACTCCATTTATCTATGACCAGGACTCCAGGTGATGTTTACTGTGGACACCTTCAGTGTTTGACCGACATCAACCAAACTGACATTCACATTTCGTCACTTATCGGACTCACCGTTTTTAACGTCACGCAGACCGATGTCGATGTCAAACTGGCATCTGTGTCAGTATTTACTCCAGACCCGTATGTAGAACAAACCAAATTCCAGGTCATAAACGCTTCTGGTAGCGTGTCTAAGTACCATGCATATCTAGCGTTAAGTTTCATGGCTGAAAACGACTGTCTGTATGGATCATTTTTGTGTGAGCTGGACTTTATGAATGTGAGCGGTCAGCCAGATGTCATCAGAAAAGTTGTGACTCCTGGGAGCAATCGAAACTGTGGTAAGGTTACATTATAATTATAGTTATTGAACATGTTATGTTTGTATAACGGTTGCCTTCTTCAGTCAATGGTAACAATGGAAATGATGCTCATGATACATCAGCTGCATTGTTTGCTTGGTCTTTCTTTCAGCGTGTTGTTTTCTCTTTAATATGTTTCATTGATGTAATTAACCACCTTTCCAAGTTCTGTCTTCAAATTTTTTTTATGGCATCCATGTCTATTGCAGCAAGGATATGGTGCTGGGAATCATAAATTCCAGATGGATGTTTTTCACACAGTCGGATTGAGGGTGAGCCGCACAGTAGTTAAGAAAAGGCAGAACATTTCGTGAGTTCCGCTGTAGTTCCACGTCCCACCTCTTTAGCTATTTTGTTTTTAAATTTCAGAGGTCATCCTTGCATTTCTGTTGGCATGGTACATAACTGGTAAACTTTCAATTCTAAGTCCCTGATAGCATCGAGGCTTAACGCTTTTCCCGGTAACCAACAGCTTTGGTTTATTATTTCGCATGTTTGAACAGCAATGTACAGAACGCGATCCATTGCTTTCTGTGAACCAAATAGTGTTGTATGTTTAGCTCAGGAAACCGTTCGGTGTGGCACGATAGAACAGGTCTGTTTCATCGTCGTTGTAGATATTACGTGCACACAATGTCTGAAGCAATTTGGGCAGTTTTGTGGATACTCACTGTTCAGCACTTACGGCATCAGCCCTGTAATTATTATTACATTATTGTACTTAAATATTTATAATCACACATATACATTGGCTGCAATGTAGACACTGCTTGAGGGACAGGCAATGATATCAGAATGCAACAGACTTGAGAAGTTTTCAGTCCATTGTGAAATATAAGGAGATTAAAAGAAATCTTATCCAGCACAAACATCAGAACTTTAAATGCAAATGCCGTCAGTCCTGTTGAATGGCTCTGAAACATTGAAGAACAACAAAAACAACACCCACAACAACTACATACTTGTATAAATGGGTGTTTGTGTCAAATAGAAGGTGCTTAGGTGGAACTTCTGGAACTGCTGACAAGAATCAGTCAAGTTCCAGTAGATCAAGAGATGAGAAGACACTGGAGGCGGATAGGACACCCGTTGAAGAAACCTGGTCATATTACAGCTATGACAACCATATTTAAGCCTAAATGGGACAGAGAACACCAAGGTAAAATAAAATATAATTCCCATCACCAGCTATCTAGGCGAGACCTGTTCATCATTTTCCGCTTACGTACTGGTCATAATAGGTTGAGGTACCACTATCACAAGTACAGGATTAGTCCAACAAATCTCTGCTCCTCTGGCACCAACCGAACATCTGCTCCAGTCCTGCCCAACTTACTGCAGTGAGCGGAGTGGCACATGGCAACAACTCACTTCCCTCCACGAAAAACTGTTTGGAGATGTCATGAATGTAGATGTTTGAGGGCGAACGAAGAAGAAATTCAAATTCACATTTCTCATGTCTATATCCATTTCTCGTTTTGGTGCACTGTATCCGGTGTTCAACAGGTAGCTTTAAATCTTTCTCTTTTTTTTAATTATGTGAGACAGGCTAATTTTTGTTGCCTTAATTGGTTCCATGTTTTTTCATAGTTCTTCCTGTGTTAGTGCTGTCGGCCCTAGCTTTATCCTTAAGGTGGAAGAAATGTTTCACTCCTCCTGGTCTGGCTTGCCTCTCACGAACTTTTAATTTTGTTGAAGCAGCAAGAACAGCAAAGCTGATACCAATACAGGTCATGGTTTCACTAAGGTTCGCAAGCCATCCTAACACATGGAGGTGGGAGACAGAGAAAGTTTATACTATTGCAAAATAGATGTTGTTTTTGATACACATTGATGATATTTTGTAACGCAAACATGATGTATCAAACACGTTTATCATAATTCATAACATAATATTCGCAGCAGCTACGTTGGAGATGAACACCGAGATGGTCAAACTAATCAAACAAGCAGACGATATGCAAAGAGAACTTAAAGAGCTGAGGCATCAAAACGAGGCTATGGAGACATGGTTGAACAAACTTTTTTTACAGCCCTCCATGTTTGATAAATCGTGGACATCATCAGGTACATTTTTCTTGCTTTTTTAGTTCTTGTTCTTCATAGTCCGTGACTTTCTATTTGCCATATTTCCTTTGTTTATGACATCTTGTGTTCTTTTCTGTCCAAGAACGTCATCACGAATTTAACATAATGTTTTCTGCATTTTGTACTAATAGTTATTTATAGTTTCCACCAAGAGGTTCTTCACGACTTCAAATCTATATAAATAAAAGGCAAAATACAGTTGTTTGCTTCCTTCTTTGTTTTTTAATTACAAATCTACATGCCTTATTATTTCTTATTGAATTTTGGCACAGTCTCTTTAGTTACTGCCAAGTAACGTCATGCAGTTATTTCATAATTTAATATTGCAATTATGACACTATGAGTAATTAAACTTTTCCGTAGAGAAATGTAAACAAATCAGAGGCTATAATCAAGTCAAATAAAATTTCAAGGGAAGTAATATTAATGTAAAAACTATTATTTTGTTCTTGTAACAACTGCCATAATTTTCCATATTTTACAAATAGTTCAAAACTATTAGCCATACACTTTTAACTGAAAGGGAAATTTTAAAAAAGCAGTGACGGTTCAATGTGGATTCATATCCAAATAAAATTAAGCACTCTCCGCGTGGTTTGCTTTATTTTTCTATGCGTAAAACAGGGCGTAATCAATATAAAATTTGAAAAGTATCTGGCTGAATCAAGGGAAGCAATCTAAACGGTAAAATTATGAGTCAAGGGAAACAATCAAAGTGATTAAATCAGTATTAAAATGTTGTAATTTACAATTCTACATCTATTTATTTTACATAAGAATTTAAACTATTTAAACAGATTCTAATGCTAAAAAAAATATTATTTTTACGTAGTGTTTAAGTAGCCATTACTGTTTATATCAAATTTAATTACATTTTAACAAGGAGTTTCTGTTTATTTAGCACATATTACATATTTTTTTCGAAGACCAAGGACTTCCTAAATGAAGTAGACTGCAGCATCTTTTGTAAAAGTAAAGAGTCTTTATCACATTGCTGGACCGAAGGGTATTGTATAATTGGACTTGTGTAAATCTTAAACGGGGAGCGCCTCGCCAAAATAAGGCGGTATTTAAGTTTTACATTTTAAATGTTTGGTCTTTAAAAAAGCAAGCTCAAAGCTAAACAATACACCAAAACGAAAGATCTTTATTTAGACATGTGTCCCAATATAGCAGACCGGTTGAATGGGTCATGTCTCATCGAAAAGAGACACTTCTTATTTATAAAATACAGCTCAACACAATCACTATGTCTTTTGTATTTGAAGTATGTATGACAGAAAATAACAACCATGTTTTTTTAAACAAGCAATAATGTTTTTATGTTTGAAAAGAACGTGCTACGAAAAACAGTAGTAAGAACGTTGAAAAAGGATGAGTCTGATTGTTCTTTCTTTGTGCGCCAGGTCGGAAAGGGACAATGTGTCTTATTAATTTGCTTCTTCCTAAAGCTCTGGAGCAGAATGAAATTGCTTTTGCGATTCCATCATAAGAAAAAAAGAGTATTTTGGTAAAACTCGGAAGCAAAGTGAAAAGGGAAGTGAAATCACTCTTCCGGTCGAACCATAAGGAATAACAGTATTTTGTGCGGCTTGCATTTGCAATTACTGTAAACAAGGCAAGATGATAGTCACTTAAAGCATTAGTCATTAACTTAAACGAAAATTCATTTTCACTCAAATATCAAAATATTGTAGTTTTATTTTGACATTTCATAGGTTTCCTAAACAGTTACTAAAAAAGCAATTTACAATTACTGTAAACAAGGCACGAGGGTAGTCACGTAAGCAGTAGTCATTAATTTAAACGAAAATTCATTTTCATGTAGTTTGATTTTGACATTTCATAAGTTTCCTAAACAGTTAAAATTGCACAGACTGGATCAGAACTCATGGCTTTGGAATGGGCATGCATGGAGAGCAAGGAGGAGAATTTGTACATTCCACTATTTCCAAAATTGAAAGACGCGCCAGCGGTATTAAAAATATAACTTCACAATTAAAATGTGTAATGGAAACTCATTTGTTACAAATTTCTCCATCTGTGAATGTACAGATTCATCCTATAAAAAAAGGAAGTGTGAATGATAATTGAGCAAAATTTTGGGGCTAGAGCAAATTATGGCAGTTTTTGCGTGAGAGTGACAGAATTAACAGAGTGTGGAAATCATTTAATAGATGTATTTATTAAATACACCTATTTATCTATTAAATTGAACATTTCGTTTTACTCATGACCATACTCATTTTTACATGACTATCGTGATGTATGATAATTGTTAGCTCTCATGTTTTGGGGTCAATTGGGTGTGTTATTTTAGGTAATAAATGTGGACTTGCAATTTAATGTTCCAATAATTAATGTTTGACGCACGAAACCAAAACAAAAAGTTTGATATCCATTTTCTGCAGGTTTTCTACTTTTAATTTCTGTAATTTGTTATGCATGTTGATTGTGACCGTTTTAGTGTAAATTGCATTAGATACAAACCATAACAAAATATTAAAAAAACGTAAATTTTACACTATTTCAGACTATTATATCTTCTGTTCTAATTGTGATAAAATGTTTGTTCTTGTTCTAAAATTTACTCTAACATTTTTAGTCTAGCTTTACGCAAAATTAAAGCCGGTATTTATAATAGTAAAGTAGCCTAAACGCATTAATTAAGCCCTATCAAAAGTAAACACCGCCACATTTTTTCCCCTTAGGAAGTTTACCACGTGACCTCTGTCACGTTAGCTATAAATAGCGCGGTCAGGGAAATCTGAAAGATCGCTGGCAAACAGCCGTGATGGGCCTCGCCAGAGGAAACAAGTTTTGCTAAATCCGTTTTGAGTCGTTTGAAGGAGTAAACATATCTAAAAGATAACCTTCTAAATGGATTTTCATTTCAGAAACTGTAATTTTGTTTTTAAATATATGCAAGCTACGTAACTATTTCTAATGAATGATCTCATTTACAGGCATAACTAATCACTGGTCTTGTTCCCATGCCATGGAAGAAGCAAGACATGATTAAATTGTATGATGTATATCATTATTGTTATTTGGGGATTTTATTTATTGAACCAAGCAGCACAGAAATCTAATAGTAATCCTTCTACTTTCCAATTCTCATAATGAATGTTCCTGCGTTCTTAGTCAAGACTTTCCAAAAGTGATAAGTGCGTTCTCAAACACACGTCTTATTCCTTTATCTCATTTAGGACATAATGTTTTCATCATGGAATAACCTTTGCCAGTATTTAATGTACTTCTATGCATACTTCATGATCTATTATGGATGGGTATGATAAAAAATCGATAAAAGGTGATTCGTCTTTCGAGGACAAAAGGGGTCGGAGTGGCTCAGCGGTATGGTGTCCGACTCGTATTCAAGAGGTACCGGGTTCGAATCCCTGTTGAGGGATTATAATTTATTGAAATTTTTTTTTTTTTCAGAACGAGTGGTCCTAATTACGTCATACTTTCTTCTGGTCTCACGGGCAGTGATATCGGATGCCTAGCCTTCTCGGATAAGGGCGAAACAATAGGAGGTCCCGTGTGCAAGTTGCGCACGTTAAAAAATCTCACTTCAGTTGGAAATCGTAAAGAGTAGGCTAACAGGCCGCTGCCCTGGCAAAATTTAAAAATTAGGAAACCTACGCACACAAAAGTATTTATAGAATGTGTGATTCCTATACAGCATATACAAACATTGGGATTCTCGCCGGTGCTACGGAGTTCGTACACTGCGCAGAAATCGTCCTTATGTGATCTAAGTGTGACAGCCTGGTCGCTGTATCATGAATCATATTATGTGGCAATGTCTGCCCAGGTTATTTTACCTCTTTAGCTAGCAATGACATGCTGTATAATTATAACAGTCTCACACACACACACACACACACACACACACACACACACACACACACACACACACACACACACACGCACACACACACACACACACACACACACACACACAGCACGTGATGCGATAACGCCATAGTAATTGAAACAATATTTATTTAGATATGAAAGGATCATTGCTGTCTGCTCTGACCTCCACATATGGTCCATCACAGAATATACAATGTATAAGTTCTTTCTCAATATTTATTCCTTCCCTCACTCTCTCTCTCTCTCTCTCGTTCAGTATTGAATCTACACCTTCTGATCTTTAACCATAGATGATCACTCAGGTGCTATAGTCTCTATTTATGTTCTTTCTTCCTTACAATTTCTTAGATTATTGTTATATATCTATCCTCTCAGTGTTCAGGTTATCTATTGATAGACCGGACCTCTCCGGGGTTGTTACTTTCCCTTTCATCACTGAAGAATAGGACTACTGTATGTCTATGTATTAGATTTAACTCTACAAACCTTTTCCTTTTCTGAATAAAATCTAACTCACACCGTTTCTCCTTCTAGACAAGAATTCTCACTATTCAATATTTCGGGTTAATCATTACCCAAACTACTTCTTGTCCATGAAATATTCATCACCTAAACTACTTGAATACTGCCTTCAACATGGCCACTAGCGTACGTGCTATCTGCACTCTAACTCACGCCTCTGGACTGCTGCTGAGAAAAGCGTGCTTCACTGGATTATCGTTCACCCCTTTCATGCGCATCATTGTTCGCGCATTCCCTTTTTGTACTCTATCTGAACCTTCCCATATCTGATTCTCATGATTCCTTCCCTTACTGCCACATAAGGGAGGAGATCAGAACACTGATGGCGTTGTCCGTGTGCAATGAAGATAGTCCTTAAAAACCAAACGAGGACAAAAGACAAAGAAAATAGCCAACTTTGCGGCCACAAGGCCTTAGTCGGGGAAAGGAAATAATGTGAGGGGTAGATGGGACACATACGAATTTAAATAAATATAAAAATAAAACCTGGGTACTTCTCTAAAGGCGGCTAAGAAAGAGCACGCCTGCTGAAGAGAGAGTGCGTCACAAGAAAAGGAAATGACTGCGACTTCCGGATGTAAACAGTACATACCAAGAAGCTAAAAAAGCGAAACTAGAAGAGCTCGGAGAACATCAGATTTGGGAATGGAGGTATACAGAGAACAGACGCCTAACATGAAAACCGACGGTAGGAGCGATTCTACTGAGAGTCGGATGGAGGAGCAAGTAATAAGAGCATGATTAATGTCTTTGACAAAGGAGGGAAGGTTCTCAACGATAGGCTGGAACATGCTATGTGTTCAGTAGGACAGGAACAGGCCGAAACAATGGGCCTGCCAGGGTTGTCGATTTTATAAATTTTGGGGAGCATAAAGAATACCGTCTTGCCCAAAGAATTTTCATGGATCCTAAGATGACATGCGCTGACGGATAGAGCCTTCCTGGTGATGAGCTGTTTAATAGTGTTGTGTACAATGCGATTGTTAGAGACAGTGGCATCGCTGGTCCTGGGCCTATATGAAGAGCCATTGGTCAGCTGGTTTTTACCTTCACTTAGGTACAAGTCCTTCTGCCAGACGACAATAACTTCTCCCTTGTCAGCCGGTTTGATGACAATTTCTTCTCTACGGCGAAGAAGGGAGAGAGCACGGGACTCTACAGAAGAGAGATTGTATATTGCGATCTACGAGGGTGGGGGCTGCTGAATGTCATTTATGGTGTTCTTGATATACAGTTCTACGGCGTGAGAAGCCCCAGGATTGAGTGTAAAGGGAGGTTTCCTTAAGTGGGAAAAACGTGCGAAGATGTCGGATTCAGCATATGACAGCGGAGTGCCGTCCTCCTGTCTAAAATGGAACTTCAGCCTCATGCGGTGGTGAAACAGATTAACATTCCAGAGGAGATTATATTGGTCTAGGGTCGGACGAAGAGGAACAAAATGTAGTCTTTACTGAGAACAAAGCGCTCTCCCTCAGAGAGCGGCAGATCTGAGGGGATGCAGACAACCTGAGTTCGGGATGGAGTAGAGGAGGGAATGGCAGCTTTAGGGGTAGATAGGAGACGGAATAGTTTATGATGTTTAGTAGTGGAAAGGGACTTTTGCAGCTGCCGGTTCAGTGTGTGGATAGTGGTGCGTATCATAGAATAGAGAGGGAAGTTGTTGGAGGTGAGACAACGTAAATGGAGCAGAAGCCGAGACTGTTGTGCACTCAGATCCGATAAGAGGCGGGAATGACTGGCAGCCACTACGCGCATACGTTGAAAGTCACACTTGGTCTCAATTCGTTGTTTGAGACGTTTTTCCTGGCAATTAAGTGTGCTAGCAGATGGATGAAAATTGTAAGAGAATCCATGGGGAAGAGTTTTATGGTGGAGGCAGGAATGAATAAAGTGGAGATGAGAGGTGAATCATGTTTTCTTGAAAGTCATGAATGCAAAGTCATTAGCGGCACGAGATATGACAGGAGGCATGTAGCTAAAGCTGGTAGTGACAGACACACCGAGAGAGTTGATAAAGTATTTCAGAGAGGGCAGAGTGGGGAAAGAAGCAGGAGAAAAGTGAATCGCCCAGAAAATAAAAAAAAGGCTGAATAAAAATTAAATAAATAAAAATGAATGTAGAATATAAGGTAGGAAGGAAGAGTATAGAAATAGGAAAATAAATAAATATGTACTATTATTGAAGAAGTGTTTTATTATCAGTTTTATATTTGATACTTCGGACATGAACTAGGACTATAAGAATGTATACAATTATGTATCCATTTAATGAATTTTCCACTTGATTGACGAAATGTAAACCAGTGGTCCTCAAGCCTTTGAAACCATGAGTACCCATAGAATGATTTAGTTCCGAAGTGGTAAAAATGTAAATCAGTGGTTCTTCAAACTTAGCAACAACGACCCTCAAAATGTTTTACTGCAGCATGGGAGACTATAACCAAGTGGTTCTCAAACCATTGGAGACAATGTCACCAAAATGGTTATACTGCTCTACAGGCAAATGGGATTCAGTAATTCGCAAAATCTTTGACGACCACAGCCCCAAACTGACTTCCCACATATGGAAAATCACTGCTGTAAACAAGCAGACAGCCAGATGTAGGTTGATATCACCGTATACGCTTATGCTGTCAGTTAAGACAGAGTATGTTATAGATAATAGATAACACCTTGTTATTGAATGTTAGCTATGATTGCTTTAATTTGATTTCTGGTGGACGCTTATCGCCCAGCTGACATAGGACATGATTTCTCTTGAAACACCCCTAATGGGACCTTAGTTGTTTAATCATCCAGTCCAACCAGGTTATCGTACCAGAGCACAATTCCAGGTTGTCATACAAGCTGTTACACTAGGTGACTATAACCTGAGTCAAATCCAGTAAGCAGAAGAGATATTCAGCAGTGCTGACTTACTCCATTTGTGTTTGTGATGTGCACTGAGCCCAGTAAAGCGAACTCTGCAATCCTCTGAAACCATAGAAACTGTTGTACGCTACGTGGAGTACTGTGACAGAGTAAACTAAAAAGAGTCAAAACAACTGTAACAGAAGTTGCACCCTCTAATAAGGAAGATGAGTATATGACTTACTAGGCAGAAAATCCCCGTCGAAAAGCTCATCTGGTCCAAATGATCCTACACAGAACTTATACACTTTTTTTCTCATTTGTAAAGTTTAATACTTGTGAGATTCTATAATTTTTTTTTTAAATTCAGTATATCGGAGTCTTTTTGTCATAAATCTACACACGGGAGGCTGAGCTGTAATTAAACTAACTAAATGTTTGTGTGGATATTTTATTTAACGTGGCTGGACACCAACAAATCTACTTTCTAAACCTTATGCACTCTCTATAGCTCATTTGTGGGATTCCTAGAAAATAATTTATAGTCCAGAAAATATCTTGTTTAGTCATGCGAATTCTCTCTCAATGAAGGATTTACTGTAGCATATTTCCCGAGAAAAAGGTAGTTCCTTCCAACTCGCAGACTTGTCACGTCAACATCGCAGTTTTTATTCTTTTATTCATTATATGTGTCACTCTCCTCCGTATTAACTGCCACATCTGTCAGCATTTTTATATCACACCACCCGCACGACCAGCTCCTATTTATGGCAACCTCATATACAGGGTGCGCAAGTGCTTTTGAAATCGCACCGTTTTAAATGGGCGAGAATGCAGGAAACGATGTAGTTTCTGAACGGAGAGCTTTTTATTAGATATCCAGGTTACTAATATCGTGAGCCCAGCAGCTGACCATTCGTGATGCAATGGGGTGGATCCTGTGGAACATTTTTAATGTAGTGAATTAGAGGATCGAAGCACATACGATATTATTAAACCCTACTATGTTTAACTGGGGCGAAAAGAAACGTAGTTATAAGTAATTGTACTTAACGACCAAAAGCTGCCCAGAGGGGTGAATGGTAAGCACGTTTGGATAGATATGAAATAAATCCATTATTAAATAATACGTGATTTACATCTTGAATACGTAAATCAATGATCATTAACAAGACATCAGTTGAAGAAGTAATGTTATTTTAATACAACATCAATGCTTGTATTCTGATCTATGCGAGCTTCACAATTTCTTATATACAATTTATCGTTCGTTGATTTTTACGCACTGCCGTTTTCACACTTCCCGCTTTAAAACAAGACAGAATGAATAATAATGACCTTCGAAACTCTTTATTAGCCTGTCTAACAAGTTGGGCCCCATGCTCCAAATATAGCTAGAAAAGACTATATCTTATAATTAGTATTTTCTAGCGTCCGTATTGAAACTGACAGCTACACTCTGGAAATCGCTCAATAATTTATTACCTTCATGATTAATCGCAATGCAATTAAATATTGTGACATATTATGATAATAGCTTTCATATTTCTATTTCATCATCTACATTTTTCTTTCATACGCACGTTTTGTTAACATAAAACCCTCATACAATCAGAGATCTGTCTCTTTTTCTAATTTAGCATGCCTAAATTATTTTCTCTTCTCTATTTCCTTTGATGGATGTTTACCAGCCGACCCTTTTAGCTAAC
This sequence comes from Oreohelix idahoensis, assembly GCA_024509875.1. Lineage (NCBI taxonomy): Eukaryota > Metazoa > Mollusca > Gastropoda > Stylommatophora > Oreohelicidae > Oreohelix > Oreohelix idahoensis. The sequence goes on from JAMPIV010015679.1 coordinate 129,881, forward strand.
GTTGAGCCGGTTACCTGTAATTAAACGCCAGCGATTGAAAATCGTCGTAATAGGATCAAAACAGGGAGAGACGGAACGCGTAGATAAGGTGTGGACCAGATCAAAGGACATTGCTCACTAGAATGGCCCATGCAAGCAGAGACGTGTAAAATTTGCACTGATTAGCAAATTACGTTACGCCGGATCTCAAGCGAGTCTGTACGCGGACAGAGAGAGAGTCTGGGGTCGGTCTAAAGTGTGAGAAAGTTCTTTGATTTACAAACTCGGTCGAAGAATTGAAAACTTACACTGATTAGCAAATTGCCGATGCCTGATCTAAGCGAGAGCGTGGGTTCTTTTTTCGGTTTTAGTGTGAAAAACGGCTTTGAATTCACGTATTCCCCAAGATCTGAGCAAAGGCGTTAAAAGTAACATGTCTGAGCGAATTTCTTCCAATTTAATATATATGATCCAGCTTTTAAAATCCATTATTCAGTACTCTTAAGATTTTAAAGACATCTAGCTTCGATTTCTAGAATCACTTGTATTAGTGGAGGTTCTTAGTTTCTCGATGGAGATAGTCTTATAGGTTTTGTGTGGAGATAATTATAGTTACTAGTAGTGTGAGTGATTAAAGGTTAAGTCCGTATTATATTTCTCTAAGATTTTTTGTGCAGAGTGATTTACTAGATAGGTCCGTCATTATATTTCTCTAGGATTTACTGTGGTACATCGGCTAGCAGAATAAATAATAATTTCTAGCTATGATGATAGGAAACTCTGTACAGAGCGATAAAACAGGAGGCAATCTGATCATAAGAAGAAGTCCACCATCGGACAAGTGTTTCGGCCCAGTATACTCCTTTACACTCTAAGGGGGGCAGGCCCACTTGGTTCATGACTCCCAAACGTCTCAGCCTCCTGTTGTCTTGTATCGAAAATGAACCCATTTCACTTATGGTTATCTCATCTCATTTCATCTCATAATCGGAACCTCTTCTACCCCGTGAAACGAAGTGTAGAGGGGACCCAAGTGCACAAGGCCCATGGGCAGGACATGTAATCGAAGTGACTTGGCAAACAGGTGATTAGCCTATTGTGCCCGAACTTGCCCTCATGTGTACTCATTTTCGCTATAAAACCACCGAACCATCGAGACGTCATTCCAGCCAAAATGGACAGAGCCTCACATACCCGAAGGTTTCGAGGGATGTCTGTGGCGCTGGCTATTGCACGCCACACGCCATAAACTAAACAAGATTTTGGTGCTGATGAGCGCTGCACGATAGTAATTTGTCGATATGTGTATTGCGCACATGACGTGAGCAGTGTGGAGGAAAAATGGACAGACCGTGTGTTGACCCTGAATGGGCGGCTTGTGTGTGTGTTCTGCCCAATGGTAGAAATATGGGAAATGTTAAAAGAGAAGTGTCTTGAAACATATTAATGTTTATTAAATACAACGAAAGGTAGGAAGAGGAATGAGGTAATGTTTATATGGACCTACGGATTAGAGAAGTTGCTGAATCTACCTAATTATGCATGCTGTGTAATGATGTATTGTCTACGTGAATAAATAATGGAATGTTACCAAAATATCCAGCTGTTATATTGATCGTTGTGTGGAATCTTCGAGATATAGAAAGTATCGTTAATGAACTATTGTGGCTGTCCTGAATCTTGTGGACCTATGATTTATAAACCTAGACACAGTGTGAAAACGAGCACAAACAATCAACTGAAGAATATAAACTTTTAACCCCACAGATATGGGAGGCTCGTTCCGTTGGAGAGGAATTAATTGTTTGGAATATGTACAATGCTGTACTGTGGAAAGTACGCAAGATATTAAGCACACGTATTTGTGGAATGAATAGAAATTGCAATTTTTCGTACGAGGTCATGCCAAGACCTTGGACTGTTGGGAAGACGTTATTACCAAACAACATATATTCTATTAAAGTCGCTGAACAGACATTTGACTGTCTACGAACAGATATGAAATTTCAACACAATATATTGCGGTCACAAGTTACTATGACGAATATTGTCACCTCGAGGCCATTTCGCGTTGAATCGTTGTAGTGAACCATTACACCAAGATCACCTGAACGGACTTGTAAATCCTAAAGTAAAGTTACCAGTGGACATTTATTATACCAATAATATGAATCGTGAGAATCATGACGGTATCCAGAACCAATCTTTTGGGTCTTTCAAGTCTGACAAGTCTTTCAACCCTGATGTCCGAGAAATCATTTCGGTTGTCTGCAATGGTCAAGAAGGATGATTTAATCTTTTACGTACGTCATCAAACAGATTTGCTGACCACTTGGATTTCGTAATCAGGAACATGGAACGTCTTGAACAGGACACTTATACGCGTTGAGCAACTCAGACTTTACATTCTTTCCTTGACCCGTGTTTATTGCATAGATTCAATGCTACTTTGCAAGGTTGATGCGTCTTGTCTACAACGAGGATTGGCGGTCGTTGATTTTAATCATATAAGTGAATATATGTTTGTAAGGTCATGGTCTCCGGTCCAAAAAATGTCAGGCACATCTTATTTTTGTGTATCTTTTATGTTTTATGTTTTCTTGTGGGCGACACTCAATTATATCTTTGGATGAATTTAGTTGTCGTCGTTCTATAGATTTTGATTGTATTGATCTCTTTCAGGGATTCATCATTTAGTGCTGTCGTATTTCCGCTCTGACTGAGATTAATATTTTCTTAGTTGTTTAGCTGTGCTGTCACGTAACATATTGTCGTGGAATTCTTATTTAGTTCAGTATGATTATGTTCGTACCTGTAGTTATTCTCTGACTTTCTTTTTAATATGTACAGCAGTTCTATGTGATTGTATCTCGTCCTGTACTGTTCATTGACGGTGGAAACAACTGTTTTATTATATTGTAGGATTTTATGACTTTCTACATTGTTGTCTTTTTCCTGATTTGTTTCCAGCGTTGTCTTTTAGTCTTTTGTCTAATGTGATGTTATGGCATGCTTTTACATAGGTATTAATGGTAATATTTATTACTTGCTTGTAATTATATGATATTGTTATTTGCTGATTAATATATGATGATTACAGATACTCTTTGAGAGTAGTTGATAAGTATCATATACTTCAGAGACAAGTATATCACACAAAACGAATAAATACTGTATATACAGTTGGTGTTGAAAAAGGTTTGAATTACCTTACGACTAAGTATAGTCATTGGGCAACAAGTGGGAGAGATATACATTTTGAATCTATAGCCCATTACTCTTTAATTTCATTATGGCTGACTTTGTGAAGGTTAAAGCGGGATTTATACAGAATGGGAAGGACTTGAATTTCTCGGGTGATGATCTTATAGCCTATGTAAATAAAGAAATAGCGGAATACAAAGAAGAGAAAGAAAAAGAAGAAAAAAGACAAGAGAAAGAAAGAGAAGAAAAAAGAGAAGAGAAAGAAAGAGAAGAAAAAAGAGAAGAGAAAGAAAAAGAAGAAAAAAGACAAGAGAAAGAAAGAGAAAGAGAAGAGAGGGAACATGAGAGAATGGAGAGAATTCGTTTAGCAGAAATTGCTGCAGAACAAGCGAAATTTGAAAGAGAAAAAACTTTTGAGTTAGAAAAATTGCGCTTACAATCTTCTTTTTCTAGGGAATCTTCTGGTACTGGATCGTCGAAGATCATTAATTTAAAATTACCAAATTTTTCTTCATTGCATGACGATATAGGATTCTTCCTTTTGAGATTTGAATCAAGAGTTACGGCTTTAAATTTACCTAAGGCCTCATGGCCTGAACATTTTGTCGGGTTACTTACTGGTGAAAGTTTACAAACTTTTTTTAACATTGCCGATGACAAAAGAAACGACTATGAATCCATAAAATCAGTATTTCTTCGCAAATATTGTTTAGACGAGGAAGGATATCGTTTAAAATTTAAATCGATGGGTCCTGTGGAAGGTAAGGATGTTGAAGACTTTGTGTCTTCAGTGAAGATGTGTCTAAACAGATGGATTGAACTGTCTAATATTACTAAATCTTTTGAAGGACTTTATGATCTCATCTTAAGAGACAAAATTTTATCTTCTGTGAATACGGAAATTTTCTCATTTCTTCAAGAAAGGAAGCCTACCGATATAGAAGAAATGGAAAAATTAGCTCAACAATTTTCGGTCGCACACCCAAACTTGCCTTTAGGTAAGACGAAGGTCCTAGAAACTTTGCCAGCTTGTGCGGTCACTCATGATAGATCACACACTGGCAGCATGGACCGACGGTATAGGGAAGACTATCAAAATTCCTATAGAGGTAGATATAATTTCCTTCATAATCATTCGCCCTCACGGGGTATAGAGAGACGCAACTTTAAAAATAATAATAAAAAGTCATGGCAAAGAAATAATCAATACTCCAATAATAATTACACTCACAAACATCATTTTTCGGCACCCTCGCGTAATGATTACAATAACAGTAATTACAATAACAAACATCATGTCTCACCACCATCTCGTGATGATTCTTCTCGCGCGGACAAAAAGGGGTACTATCGGTCTGACTGTCCAGTGGATCGAAGAGGAACACATTTTTCTAGGAGTCAAAGTAGAGGAAGATCACAAGCTCACGCTTGTCAGATTAACGTTGGTAATGATAATATTTCCAATAATGAGAATAATACTCACGCCAATGCATGTAGTTTTGATTTAGAAAATAGTGGTAATTGCACAGAATGTATGACTCTATTTCAACCTGGATCTACTCCACGTCTGAGATGTGGACATGCTCTGCCAGTTTTGTCTTTAAATGATGGGGTTGGCTCACTCGTGATCCATAGAGGTTTTGTTTTTGACACACCCGTTTCTATTTTACGTGACAGCGGATGCACCACCATTGGCCTAAGGAAGGCACTAATTCCTTCTTCTTGCTTTACGGGAACCTCTATAAAGTGCGTAACTTTCGGTGGAACTGTTGAATCTTATCCGCTGGCAGATGTGGTAATAGATACTCCGTTCTTTTCGGGAAAAGTAAGAGTGTGTGCTCTCGATCGACCTTGTTGTGATTTACTTATCGGTAACATAAAGGGGGTTAAAGATTGTTCTGAACAGGATATTATTGATTGGGAGAGAAATCATCCCTCCTTTGCTAACGCGATCACAACCAGAGCACAACAAGCTGCAGAGACAATTGAATTAAATTCTTCTATACACACTCAACACATTACAACTTGTCATTACATTGACAAAAATATATTTATAGCTAAACAACAAATGGATCCTTCTTTGGCACATTTTTTCCCATTAGCTATTGCTCGAACTATTAAACATTCTAAAAATTCAAGACATTGGTTTCAAATGCAGGATAATATTATGATACGATGTTTTGATAATTACTCTTTCATTCTCAAACAAGTCATAGTACCTACGTCATTTCGCGCACTAGTCTTGTCAAATGCGCATGACGTACCATTTGCTGGACATATGGGAATTTCCCGTACGGCTTATAGATTACTAAAACACTTTTATTGGCCTGGGGTAAATAAAGACATTTCAACTTATTGTAAATCTTGCGCTGAATGTCGAAGTGTTGCACGTAAGGGTGCACATCAATCAGCACCGTTACAGGTCACGGATATTGCTGTACGCCCTTTTTTCAAATTGGCTATTGATATCATAGGACCACTGTCTGTAAGGTCTACCAGAGGTTTTCAATACATATTAACATGTATTGACCTGTGTACGAGATGGCCAGAAGCCATTCCTTTAAAAAATATTACCACAGTGTCGGTAACAGAAGCGTTGCTGTCTATATTTTCACGCATCGGGTTTCCGGAAGAAATCCTCTCTGATCATGGATCTCAGTTCGTGTCAGGTATGATGTCAGATGTTTTCAACACACTTCGTATCCGTCACTCTCTTAGTGCTATATTTCACCCTAGCTCTAACGGGGTCGTGGAACGTTGGAATGGGACATTAAAACAATTGTTGGGGAAGGTGACTACATCATTTCCTCAAGAATGGGATCGTTTTATTCCTGCTGTACTGTTTGCGTACAGAGAGGTTCCTAATCATACTGGTTTTTCGCCTTTTCAGTTGGTATTTGGTGCGAACCCAAGAGGACCAATGTCTCTCTTACATGATTTGTTAATGGAATCTGATGTGAATAATAATAATAAGAAGAAATCCACTTATCAATACGTTACAGATTTACGCCAATATCTTGTGGATGCATGTCAGGTGGCGACTGAAGCATCTGAGATGGCAAAATATAAGACCAGATCTCGCATTAACCGAGATAGACGACTAACGTCTTTCTCAATCAATGACGATGTTTTTGTTCTCCTGCCACTCAAAGTAGATCACTTGTTAGTAACATGGCAAGGTCCGTTTAAAGTGGTTGCAAAGAGAACGGACGAGGACTACGTCATCAATATGCGGGGTAAACAAAAAACATTCCATGTTAACATGCTCCTACCATACATCACTCGTCCTGCTCAGTTACAATTCATTTGTGATGCTATCATGAACCAACCTACCCATCATGCATCTATCGCGTTGGTGGATGAGGTGCAAACCAATTTCGCTGATGTCCTTCCACGTTTCCGGTAGCACCTATTAAGTCTTCGGAAACATGGAATGATGTTATAATTTGTACTGATTTACCTGCAGATCATAGGGATCAAATTCGTTCTATGTTGGTATTCTTTCAGGATGTTTTGTCTGATCTTCCGGGACGTACTAACATTATCACACACGAAATCAAATTGTCAGATTACACCCCGATTTCATTACGACCATACGCCGTTCCTCTACATGTTAGAGATCAGGTGGAAAGTGAAGTAGATGGTATGTTAAAACTGGGTATTATTTCACCGTCTGATTCACCTTTCTGTTTTCCTATGGTGGCAGTACGAAAGAAAGACAAGTCAATTCGTATTTGTATTGACTTTCGTCGCCTTAACAAGGTGACCATATCAGATTCTGAACCAATGCCTTTGCTGGAGGATTTGTTGCCACGCCTATCATCCGCCACTTTCTTCAGCAAGTTTGACCTATCTAAAGGTTACTGGCAGATTCCTCTGGCTGATGTATCAAAACCTTTGACTGCTTTTGCCACTTCTCGTGGATTGTTTCATTACAATGTCATGTGTTTTGGTTTACGGAATGCTCCAGCGACATTTGTACGCATGATGCGTCGCGTTGTAGGTAATCGCACCGATCTCATTTCGTAAATGGACGATATTTGCATTTTTCATGATACTTGGGAACAGCATATCGCTGGGATACAGTCGTTGCTCCAAACTCTCAGAGTACATAACCTCACAGCTCGACCTTCCAAAGTCGAAATTGGGTTTACTGAGATTTCATTTCTGGGTCATAAGATTGGCCGACATACAATACAACCTGATGAGTCTACACTAAAAAGGGTACTGGATCTTGCCATACCAACTACTAAGAAACAAGTTCGTAGTTTGCTGGGACTCATAAACTTTTACCACAGGTTTATACCACGATTTTCCCTTTTAACTTCTGTTCTATCTGCTCTGACAAAAAAGGGTGTGCCTGACAAAATAATATGGAACAAAGAGTGTGACCATGCCTTACAGAACATCAAAACACAATTTTCAAAACGTCCAATACTAAGACTACCAGACTTAAGACGACCTTTTCTCGTGGTTACAGACGCATCTCTGAAAGGAATCGGGGGATGTTTAATGCAAACCTTTGATGGCGAGTGCCACCCGATATTCTACCTCAGCAGAAAACTTTCAGAGACAGAATCCAGATATCCAATTGTGGAAAGGGAACTTTTGTCATTGGTATGGACATTACATAAACTACAGAAGTTCTTGGTGGGTACACATTTTAAATTATATACTGATCAAAAAAGCTCTCACATATTTACAGACTTTTAAATCGACTAATGCACGTCTTACCCGATGGGCGCTACAAATGCAGGGTTATGATTTTGACGTTCTACCAATAGCAGGAAAGGACAATGTCCTAGCTGACACCCTCTCTAGAGTAATGTAATAACTCGAATACGGAAGTGGACAATAATTACTTATTTATTCATATTTTTATTACTGGTTTTAGTATTTTCTTAAAATCTTGATTGCAATCTATATCAGTTAATTTGTGGTGGATAATCATAAGGGGATTAGCGGTGATCTTAAGAATTTGATCTCGCTTCATATGATAATTGTGTGTCTGAAAACTATGTTTTCAGTCGTTCGATGGGGGGTAATGTGGCGCTGGCTATTGCACGCCACACGCCATAAACTAAACAAGATTTTGGTGCTGATGAGCGCTGCACGATAGTAATTTGTCGATATGTGTATTGCGCACATGACGTGAGCAGTGTGGAGGAAAAATGGACAGACCGTGTGTTGACGCTGAATGGGCGGCTTGTGTGTGTGTTCTGCCCAATGGTAGAAATATGGGAAATGTTAAAAGAGAAGTGTCTTGAAACATATTAATGTTTATTAAATACAACGAAAGGTAGGAAGAGGAATGAGGTAATGTTTATATGGACCTACGGATTAGAGAAGTTGCTGAATCTACCTAATTATGCATGCTGTGTAATGATGTATTGTCTACGTGAATAAATAATGGAATGTTACCAAAATATCCAGCTGTTATATTGATCGTTGTGTGGAATCTTCGAGATATAGAAAGTATCGTTAATGAACTATTGTGGCTGTCCTGAATCTTGTGGACCTATGATATATAAACCTAGACACAGTGTGAAAACGAGCACAAACAATCAACTGAAGAATATAAACTTTTAACGCCACAATGTCCTTCCTCATCTGCACAAAGGCATTTATAGAGGAACACTCAGGACCCGTAGGTCTGAGGAAAGGAGCAAAATCTGGAACGGACACAGCAGTCTTTGTTACTGGGAGGTCTCCACTCAGAGTGGTGCACAACACACTGTCAGTAAAGACAAAGGTCGCCTACGGCGTGTACTCTCCTTCTGCCGCTATAAAACCTTCACTCTACCGAGACGTCAGTCCAGCCAAAATTTATTCGGGACCGAAGGTCCGCGAAAAAGAGCAATCTGGTACAGGCACAGCACCCTACGCTGCCTCCACTATGCTGGGAGGACCCGGCAACCAAGACCACAGTGTAGTGGTTTTGATGGTACTGTATGGTTGTGATGTTACCTAGTGGAATGTATAAGGTCAGCTGTGAAGGCTCCTGAGATAAATGTAGATGAGAATTACAGAAGGCCCTTCTTACTACCACTTACGACCTCAAACATATCTTTTTTACTATTATGAATGTAGCTATGTTAAAAGTCTAGGGTACTGAAATGTAATGTGTTGTAGTAAAATATACAAACACACACAGATATTTAATAAGTGTAATAATATTAATAAAATTCTATAACACACTGAACTAACTCAGGCTGTTTTAGTTTAAATATTAAATTTTCTTTAAATTTATTTGTTCTGAACCAATGTTTTAGTTGGTCAGAACATATGAAATGTTATGGAGTTATAAATGGAATGCATAAATATATGGCATAATAAAATGGAATGTTTGTACATAAGTATTTTATAATACTGTTTAATATTACTTCTATTTATAGTGTCTCTGGGAAACTATTACTGGATATGCTGTTGGGGTGGTGTCATCACACCCACTCTATGACTAGAACAAGCTTTGTCCATTGTCTTATGAACTTTAATAAATGTATCTTTCCCAGTTCAGTATATTTATGAGGGGGAAATATTTTTAAATTCTTTAGGAGTATGGTGAATCCTCAGCAGGCCACTAATCACTCATCTTGTCTGCGAAGATCCGATGCTGTGTTCAGGTGGCCCACTCCTCTCGGTAGCTAGAATACAATGGTAGTCTGCACCGACCCACTGTTTGGCTGCACACACATCTGCTTGTGCAATCTAGATTACTTATGTGGCACTACCCTAGTGCCACAACAGAAACTCACAATTCAGAATTCAGAATTGAGAACACAGTTAATTGCTAGCAAAACTCAGCTGAGCTGCTGGCTATATGATGGCGTCCCTCTAAATGTATGGAATATCTTTTAGGAACAACACCACAGGCAATAACCGACTGTGTCCCTGGACAGTATTGTATCAAATGGCAAAAATGCGCATCTCTGTCCCGCTAATATGATTATATTTGGCCAATCACCGACTTCCCCCCTAACTTTTCAAATCTACAACCAAAAGTCAAATTTCAGTCAGATCTCAGTCAATATGCATTATTGTCTTTTATTCCGTCTGTCTCTACTTGTTTTTTCATAAAAAACACGCTTGGTTCTACAAGCAATACCCTACACAAATCTGCCTCCTAAGTTATTTTTAGCCACAATTCTCCACCTTTCCCCTCTCTTGCATTACAGCTTGATTTTTGCATTTGCGTGTCTCAAGGCCGAAAATTTGAAACTTTAGTGAAAGCATAAATAATACAGTCGCTAGTCTGTTATGAACAACACAGTCTTTTGGAAATATCTTCCTTATTATCTATCCGTCTGTATAATTTAAAGTATATTAGTTCTCTGCTCAAGATGGGCTATCAAACTAGCTAGGTTTTATATTCATAACTCTATTATTAAGAAAAAACATTTTTTCTCATGTTTAGTTTTTTTTTAAATTTGTTCGAGAACCTTCTCTAAGGCGTTTGCCGCTGAATTCAAATAAAGGGACCAAGTATCGAAAAACTTCCAAGAAATGACTGTTTCGAATAAGAGCCAAGGTCTTTTCTGTCCATTTCCTTACATTGTGTCACTAGTGACGTGAATTTTTTTTCCTTTTACCACCAATTGCGTCTTTTTAGCCTTGCTAGATTCAAACACGTGTTCAGTCATATTTTTCCTTTTTTGATCTCCGTGTCCCTCCCGTCTACAAAAGGGTAAACCGTTTCGTCTGCACGTCTAACTAGTTAGTTTAAATGGCGGTAGGAAATGCGGGCATGGGCGAGCATGTCTCCTAGTATCTTACGTTTTATTTTTATTCCTGCATTTTTTTCTTATATTTGGAGATATTTTAACGTTGTATCACGGTAAATTCATCACACATCTCCCCGCCTGAGAACATGCACTACGGCAAGTTCCAAAACCAGTGATACACATAGATAAAATTACTCCTTACGCCTACCATTACTTCTAATTTTGATCACAGGGGTGCCGACTGAGGAAATCTGCACCGACATTCAATGACCCTGGGATATACTCAATACTAAACTGATAAGGTTGCAATAATAAAGACCATCTCAACAATCTAGCATTTTCATGCTTAGCCTGAGATAAGAACACCAGGGGCTGATGATCCGTCTGGACCACAAAAGTCCTACCATACAGATAGATTTGGAACTTTTTTATTGCCCAGATTAACGCTAAACATTCTTTTTCGCTTGTGGAGAATCCTTGCCCCGCTTTATTCAATTTGCGGCTTGCATAAGCGACTGGGTTCAGTTCCCCATCGGGTGAAGATGACCTTTGCAACAGAGCCGCCCCGAGGCCTACATTACTTGCATCTGTTCTCACCACGAAGTCCTGTGTCAAATCAGTTAATTTGAGAATAGGCTTGCTAGTGAGTTTTTCCTTTAACTCTTGAAAAGCCAATTCACATTGCGCAGTCCAAACTATTTTATCTGGATGTCCCTTGCGAGTCAGATCAGTCAGAGGAGCACATATAGAGTTAAAATTTTTGATATGTTTTTGGTAAAATCCACATAACGACACGAATGATCGCACGTCCTTTTTTGTTTGTGGTCTAGGTGCTCTCTGCAGTTTTTCCAAGTTCTTGGGGTCAGGGGTCATGTTACCCTGATATACAGTGTGTCCCAAGAATTCCAACTCTTTGCATCCAATACAACATTTTGTTGGCCTAGCAGTTAAGTTCGCCTCCCTAAGCCTATCAAATAACATTTTTAGGGAGTTAATGTGTTCTTCAAATGTCTCTGTGGCGACGAGAATATCATCCATGAAATTCGTGATACATGGGTTATTCAGGGGATCCAACAATTTGCGCATCATCCTTGAAAATACACTCATAGCATTTTTCAATCCGAATAGTAGCATGTTGAATTTATAATGTCCTTCCGAGGTGCTAAAATCTAAATAAGGTCTCACTTCAGGCTTCACTGGAATCTGGTAATAGCCTTTATCGAGATCCACCTTTGAAAAGTATTTTGCCTTGTTTAATCTGGCAAATAACTGTTTTGTGTCTGGTAATGGATCCACTTGTCCTTCTGTGACAGCATTCAGTTTCCTGTAATCTATGCACAGTCTGTGTTCCCCAGACGGTTTCCTCAACAGAACTACACTGGAGCTAAAAGATGATTCACTGTGTAAAATAATCCCCTCCTTCAACAAATAATCTATTTCTTCCTTCAAGGCCTTCTCCTTCGCGAACGGAATAGAATAGGCTCTCATACAGATTGGGTTTGAGTCTACCAGTTTCATGTCATACTGTAGCAAATTTGTATGTCCTGGTTTATCTGTTAATACATCTGTATGTTCCTCCAGAACCTGTTGAACTCTCTCCCTCTGATTTTTAGTCAGGTGCTTACTGACTTTTACCTGTGCGGCTGTTTCACAAGGATGTAATGGGTATTCATGTGAGGTGAGTGGTTCCTTTTGCATTTGAGTTGCGATAGCCAAGGTCAGTAAGGGGGTGCTTTCCTGGAGTGGTCTGTCCAGATACTTCTTTAAAAGGTTTACATGATAAATTTTCTCCTTCCCCTTTTTGTCAATTTTATAGTTTGTTCTAGACACCTTCTCTAGAACCGTATATGGACCTTGCCATCCAATTTGTAATTTATTCTGGCTGCCGGGTAGTAGAAGAAGCACCTTCTCTCCCACAGCTAGTTCTCTGTCCTTTGCCTTCCTATTAAAATATGCTGCATGTTTCTTCCTGGCTTGTCTCAAATTATCGTTTGCCTGTTTCCATCCAGCTTTCAGACGAGTGGTCAGTTCGTTCACACATTGATACGATGAGGTAACAGTCTCTTCTGCCTTCTCATCTGTCCAGGTCCTTAATAAAGCTACATCTGGACTTTTAATTTTCCATACTTAATTTTCATGGCACCCGTCGGGTCCCTTCCATTGGAAGCCTTATAATGAGGACTTTTCTTCCTAGAATCATCACTCACAAATCGACCACTACCAATTTTTTTCTTTGGTTTATCACCCCACTTTAGATTGCTTATGAGAGATCTTCGCTCTCATTTATTTTCCTCCAGTTGATATAAGGCTGACCGAGGGATTGTCAGCTTATTCTGGGGTAAATTTCCTCTTTGTACTCGTCGCATAGTGGCCATGTTAATCCATTCAAGTGAAGACTGGGTGTGAAAAGGGGGCTCCCATTCCACTTTGTCTACCTGAGTATAATTATTTTTCCTTCCAGGCCTAAGTTTGCCCCGTGGCGTTTCTAGGTCCTGCACATATTTTCCCTTTGTGGGTGTTCCCTCATGAAATACGCCACATGCTTCTACAAAGTTTTCAATATCGACATTTACGTCGGGCCAATAGTATTTTCGAGCAACTTTTTGGCAGATTGTACCTACTTTCTCATGGTCACCATCTTTTCCAACATGTAAGCTCCTTATTAAATTTGCCCTATATACCTTGGGAAGAACCAACTGTCCGTGACCAGTGGATCTAGTTCCTGTCTTCCTGTATAACAATCTGTCCTTCATAAAATACTCTCCCTTGCTTGGAGGTGTGTGGCATTTGGGCAATTTTTTAAAACATGGCTTGAGTGTCCTATCCTCAGCCTGCGCCTTCCTCATCTCCTCTGGATGAGCATTTATAGGTTCACCTTCTTCCTCCTTTTTCTGTGACCTGGTCTGCACTGTCGCCATGATCACAGGTCTCTCGGGATTCCCCAAGAAGACGTACCTACACCCCAATATCAGAGGGTAGATTGGTTCATCTATCACTGCTGCTCTGATTTCTCCTTCCACATAGCGAGTTTTCACCGTTATCCTTGCGATGGGAAGTGTCATGAGTGGTATGTCCTTGGTCGCCCCTTGTATTTCCACTGTTTCTGTGGTATACTGACTTGGGTCCACTAGGCTAGACTTCACAACTGAATCATAATCCAAACCTGTATCATAAAGGCACCTTATGGTGACCCCATTACAAATAACATCCTCACAAACTGGGGGGTGATAAGGTTCCTGCTGTCCATTAGGATTAACCTTTAATCTTTGAGTCCTCGACTTCATTGCAGCAATGTTTGAAGGTTTCCTTCTACAAAATTCGGTGTTATGGTTGTCTTTCTTACACCATTTGCACCATCTTTTTCCTGGGTTAAACGGTTTTCTTTCATTATATTTTTTGTCATTGAACTGTGAGTTTCTGTCACGATAGTCATTTCTTGGCCGTTCAAAGTTTGTCCTGCCTTTATTACCTTGTTCTCTATTATCAAATTTATTAAATTGCTGTGGAGCTTTAAAATTTTCTATGTGCTTCTTTTTAGTGCCACTTACCTCTGCCTGGGCTGCCTGATACCTCTCAGCGACATTTAAAACCTCCCCCAACCTCTCCGCACCTTGTTCCATGAGAAATTTTCTCAAGTCTGGGGCCATGGACTCTCTTAATTGCTCTATCATGATCATCTCTTTAAGATCTTGGGTCTTCCCCAGAGCAGTCCATTTCTCCAAATAGGTTTCCATTCTGGCAGAGAATTGGTGGTATGTCTCCCCAGACAACAGTTTGGCATTTCTAAATTTCTTACGGTAAAATTCACCATTTTTTTCGTATCTTAATAACAAAGCCTGCTTTTGCATGTCATAATTGTCTTGGTCTTCTCTATTCATTTTAGCGAAGACTTCATAAGAAGTACCTCTCAGTCCCTGTGATAACTTTAAACTCCACCTCTCTTTCTCTAACCCATATGTAGTAGCTAATAACTCAAATCTACTGAGGTACCCCTCGATGTCATCGTCTTTCTCAACAAAATGGTCTAAATGAAACCCCATAGCTGAGGTTGAGGCTCCCTGACTAGGCGTAGCATCTGAGGCAAAAGTGCTGGCACCATTTTCAGGAGCATGGCCTTGTAACTCCAGCTCCCTTAGTCGTAATTCGTGCTCCCTTTGTAACCTTCTATCTTCTGCCTCCCTTTCGGCAGTCAACCTTTTATCTTCTGCCTCCCTTTCGGCCTTTTTTTCTTCTGCCTCCCTTCTCTTATCTTCTGCCTCCCTTTGCTGTCGTTTTTCTTCTGCCTCCAATGCTTTTGCCTCTTTGTTAGCCTCAATCTGCAACCTCTTAAGTTCTTTATCAGCCTCAATTTGTAACCTCTTCTCTTCAGCTAACCTGCTATCTTCCCTTTCAATATACTTGTCACATTCAGCAGATACATACTGAATTAAAACCTGACCATCCATTCCCATTTCTTTCGCCGTTAGCACAGCAGCTGATCTAAACTTTGCAAGGTCAGCCATCATACAAAATAACAATGACCAAGGTAAATCTAACTAATGACAGGTAATTCTAATTAATGGTGACTAAGGTAATTCTTACTTACTTACTTAGTCGTTCCCCTTCTACCGTGAGGTGTAGAGGTTTGGAAGAGAGAGCGCCAGACTATCCTATCGGCTGTCTTCCTCCTGGCCTGGTTCCATTCTAGTCCTCGATCCTTCAAAGATTGTCTAATGTTGTCCTCCCAGCGGACTCTGGGTCGTACTCGGGGTCTGGATCCTTGGCTCTTTGTTTCCCATGCTTGTCGTGGTATCCGATCTTCTCCCATTCTGCAGACATGGCCAAACCATCTTAATTGGGTCTGTTCTACTTGGGTCTGCAGGGGGTAGGATTTAAGGCCTTGACGTATCGTCTGGTTGCGTACCATGTCTCTTCTTGTTACTTCAACCACCTTCCTCAGATACCTCATTTCTGAGGTTTGCATCTGGCTTTTATGGGTTGTAGTCAATGCCCATGACTCGCATCCGTATGTCAAGACTGGGACATAGGTAGAGCGGTATACAGCCATCTTCGTTTTCTTACCAACCTCTCTCTTGCTGAGGAATCCTCGATTTATGGCCTGAAAAAGTCCCCCAGCTGCTGCTTTTCGAGTGGCCAACTCTTCTTTGATGCCTCCCTTTCGGTCTATAATAGCTCCGAGGTATTTAAAGTGGTCGACCTGCTCCAGGACCTGTTCTCCCAGCTTAATCTGATGTTTTCTTTCTTCTCGTGATATCACCATGGATTTTGTTTTAGAACTGCTTATGACCATCCCTCTCTTCTCCAGCTCTTCCTTCCAGACTTGCAGGTTGGATTGGAGATGTGTCTCTGATTTAGCAATCAGGGCAACATCTTCAGCAAATGCCAGCTCCGAAATATAGACCTGTCTCATTATCCAGTACCCCACTGAATACTTTCTTGTTCTCTCCTTACATGCCTTGATGACATCGTCCATAAGGAGTATGAAGAGGTAAGGTGATAGGATATCACCTTGTCTTACACCAGTGGTGGTCCTGAACTCTTCCGACTTATGGTTTGCTGTCCTCACATAATTTCTGCAAGACTTGTAGAAGCTCTGTATAGCATGAATCAGAGGTGCTGGAATATTCTTCCTTGCCAAACAGTCCCAAAGTTTGCTCCAGGGGACCCTGTCAAACGCCTTTTCCAGATCTATGAAACAAAGATGCATCTCAATCTTATACTCAAGGGCCTTTTCACTCAGCTGTCTGAGTGTGAAGATTAGGTCTTGAGTACTTCGGTTTGCTCGGAATCCGCACTGGACCTCATCCAATTACTAAGGTAATTCTAATTATTTAATTAATTAACTAACTACCACTGGCTGTGAAGATTCACCAACTTTTATTTTCCCCTTTTTATTTTAGGGACACTTTTTAAATTTTTACAATCTGTCCCCACTGGTTTAATTCTCCCACCAGGAGATTCTAATATTTATGATAAACTAATTATCCCTGGACAAGACCCCAATATTTGTAGTGGTTTTGATGGTACTGTATGGTTGTGATGTTACCTAGTGGAATGTATGAGGTCAGCTGTGAAGGCTCCTGAGATAAATGTAGATGAGAATTACAGAAGGCCCTTCTTACTACCACTTACGACCTCAAACATATCTTTTTCAATATTATGAATGTAGCTACGTTAAAAGTCTAGGGTTCTGAAATGTAATGTGTTGTAGTAAAATATACAAACACACACAGATATTTAAAAAGTGTAATAATATTAATAAAATTCTATAACACACTGAACTAACTCAGGCTGTTTTAGTTTAAATATTAAATTTTCTTTAAATTTATTTGTTCTGAACCACTGTTTTAGTTGGTCAGAACATATGAAATGTTATGGAGTTATAAATGGAATGCATAAATATATGGCATAATAAAATGGAATGTTTGTACATAAGTATTTTATAATACTGTTTAATATTACTTCTATTTATAGTGTCTCTGGGAAACTATTACTGGATATGCTGTTGGGGTGGTGTCATCACACCCACTCTGTGACTAGAACAAGCTTTGTCCATTGTCTTATGAACTTTAATAAATGTATCTTTCCCAATTCAGTATATTTATGAGGGGGAAATATTTTTAAATTCTTTAGGAGTATGGTGAATCATCAGCAGGCCACTAATCACTCATCTTGTCTGCGAAGATCCGATGCTGTGTTCAGGTGGCCCACTCCTCTCGGTAGCTAGAATACAATGGTAGTCTGCACCGACCCACTGTTTGGCTGCACACACATCTGCTTGTGCAATCTAGATTACTTATGTGGCACTACCCTAGTGCCACAACAGAAACTCACAATTCAGAATTCAGAATTGAGAACACAGTTAATTGCTAGCAAAACTCAGCTGAGCTGCTGGCTATATGATGGCGTCCCTCTAAATGTATGGAATATCTTTTAGGAACAACACCACAGGCAATAACCGACTGTGTCCCTGGACAGTAATGTATCAAATGGCAGAAATGCGCATCTCTGTCCCGCTAATATGATTATATTTGCCCAATCACCGACTTCCCCCCTAACTTTTCAAATCTACAACCAAAAGTCAAATTTCAGTCAGATCTCAGTCAAGTGTGCATTATTGTCTGTTGGTCCGTCTGTCTTTACTTGTTTTTTCATAAAAATACGCTTGGTTCTACAAGCAATAGCCTACACAAATCTGCCTCCTAAGTTATTTTTAGCCACAATTCTCCACCTTTCCCCTCTCTTGCATTACAGCTTGATTTTTGCATGTGCGTGTCTCAAGGCCGAAAATTTGAAACTTTAGTGAAAGCATAAATAATACAGTCGCTAGTCTGATATGAACAACACAGTCTTTTGTCAATATCTTCCTTATTATCTATCCGTCTGTATAATTTAAAGTATATTAGTTCTCTGCTCAAGATGGGCTATCAAACTAGCTAGGTTTTATATTCATAACTCTATTATTAAGAAAAAACATATTTTTTTCTCATGTTTAACTTTTTAAAATTTGTTCGAGAACCTTCTCTAAGGCGTTTGCCGCTGAATTCAAATTAAGGGACCAAATATCGAAAAACGTCCAAGAAATGACTGTTTCGAATAAGAGCCAAGGTCTTTTCTGTCCATTTCCTTACATTGTGTCACTAGTGACGTGAATTTTTTTTCCTTTTACCACCAACTGCGTCTTTTTAGCCTTGCTAGATTCAAACACGTGTTCAGTCATATTTTTCCTTTTTTGTTCTCCGTTTCCCCCCCGTCTACAAAAGGGTAAACCGTTTCGTCTGCACGTCTAACTAGTTAGTTTAAATGGCGGTAGGAAATGCGGGCATGGGCGAGCATGTCTCCTAGTATCTTACGCATTATTTTTATCCCTACATTTTATCCTTATATTTGAAGATATTTTAACGTTGTATCACGGAAATTCATCACACACGGACAGCCTTGAGAGGACAAAGATCGACTGAGGCGTTCACTTATGGTAGCAACTTTAATCCACAACTCCGCCAGCCGTGGAGGCAATTGTGAAGGTAACAAAGAGAAGACAAATTATTCCGTTCGTTCCGTCGCACTCACTGAGACACCATCGCAAAGCCGCCGAGCCTAGCCACTGCGCATTCGTCACTGAAGTTCTGACATTGACACCCCTATAATATAGACCGCCTGTTGCCCCTCAGTCACAGCCCGTTCACTAGTACACCAAACAACTCAGCGTATTGTGGACTTAGAAAAATTCCTGGTGTTTTCTGTACCGCAGCGTTTATTGTCACGATTTCCATTTCCCATTGCGGTTGTTCCACAGCCAGCCTGATGCCTTTTCGGCAGTTTCACTAAGCCTCTTCACTGCCCTTGTTCTCGCCTGTCTCTTCAGCCCCAACAGTTTCAATAGATCATACACTGATGCAGCCACAAGCCATCTTGCGCCCACTTCAACAGCCATGACCCTTGCAGTGAACCCATCGTGTCTCAGATCCGCGACCAGATCACTATACTTGGCCGCTTTGAACGAATGTTGCTCGTCTAATCTGGATTCAAATGGCACGGTCAGTTCCATCAGTATGACCTGAAGCGTTGCTGAAGAAGGAAGCACTATATCCGGCCGTCTCCGCGATTTTCTGATACTCTCTGGATATGCCCCTCGTCCAGGTAGGTCTACCGCCATCTCCCAGTCATTTGCACAATCAAGAAGAGATGGTAAACTGCTACCAGGTTTACTCGGTTTGGGGTGTGCTGACTTTCCTGCCCTCAGAAAGTATGCATTTGCGGTGCTCGGCCTGGGTTTGCTATTCGCCTTCATCCTTGCCAGATCTATTGTCGCAGCTAGCTCATTTAGCACTTTGTTATGGCGCCAAGTGTATCGGCCTTGCCCTAATGACACCTTACACGCTGAGAGCACGTGTTCGAGTGTCTGCCTCCCCTGGCACAGGGGGCACTGCTCATCATCCGATTTTCCCCATTTCACAAGGTTGGTGGCCGACGGCAGCAGGTCATAAATTGATCTAACAACGAAGCTGAGCCTAAGAGGTGCCATATGCCATGTATCATTTCATGTCAAGGACCTCTGCTGGGCTCCTTCCCATATAGTCCATTGGCCTTGTTGGACCTGCTGCACTGCTTTTTGCAACCTCTTATCATTCTCAGCTCTTCGTATCTCATGAACTACCATATCTCTGCGCTCCCTGCTTGATGCCTTGGACCACCAGCGGATGTCTCCATGACCAAATCCCCGTCTATTCGTTTGTGTGTATCCGATTACCTCTCTCAGTTTGAGTGACTCTTGGGCAGCATCAACAGCTTCGTCCACTTTCCACTTCCTTCCCGTTTTCAGTGTGGGCTGAATGGACTTAACCACGTCATCAGCTGACTCGCGTAGCGTCATTGCAAGCCTTGCCTTTCCAACTTTGTACTCTTCAACAACTGACTTGAAAGGAAGCAGAAGTTTTGACTTTTTGCAGTACAGTGCTACATCTGACAGACCTGGTGGTACCCCTAGCCACTTTCTCATGAACTTGTTGACCTTCTGCTCTATAGCTTCCACTATACTTGTGCTTATTTCATATATAAACAGTGGCCACAGCAACTTCGGTATTAACATGAACTGGAGGCACTACAGTTTGAAATTTCCCAAGAGTCTGCTTTGGTCTATGATCTGTAGCCCTCTGTTCCATTTCTATTGTCTGTTGCACTGCCTTCGGGTCTTTTAATGAGGCATCATACACCCTGCCAAGACTTTTAACAGGTTCCTCAATGACAGTAGGGATTTTTTGGTTGGAAACCATGAATATGTCCTCTGCTATCTTCCCTTTCCTGACTGATAGGCTTCTCGACTGCTTGGTTTTCAAGCTCATTCTGCACCAGCTGACTAGTTTATCCAGGCGTGCTAACATCCTCCGGGCCTGATGTTCATCTGACGTCAGAATTGTTGTGTCATCCATGAATGCTTTGTGCGGTGGCATGTGACACATTCCACCGAGCTCTGGACCTATAGCCATTCCTTCAGCCGCATTGAGGATTACCTGCATAGCCATCACGAATAGTATCGAAGAGACGGTACACCCCATCGCAATTCCAACTTCAAGGCCAATCCACTTCGTTGTGTACTCTCTGGTTTAAAATCAGACAGAAAACCCTGCGAAATACAGCTTCAGCATTGCTGCAATCTCTTGTGGAACATGATACATTTCTAGGGCCTGCCACAACATCTGGTGTGGAACGGATTCATAAGCATTCGCTAGATCCAACCGGATTACATGGAGGTTTGTTTTGTCAGACTTTGCCTTTTGGATTGCTTCCCAGATCATTGTGGCCTGCTCTAGACATCCTGGTGTACCTGGGATACCTCCTTTCTGAATGGTAGTGTCAATGTACCCATTTGCCAGGAGGTATGTAGTGAGTCTTTTCGCCATCACTGAGAAGAATATCTTCCCTTCCACATTGAGTAGTGAGATTGGTCTGAACTGACTGATGTCTGTGGAATTTGGTTCCTTCGGGATGTAGACTCCGTTCGCCTTTCTCCATTCCTTGCTTACAAGCGTGGTTTTCCACGCGTTCTTTATTAAACGGAGCAGTCGTTTGAGCACTTCAGGGCATCTCTTATACACCACATATGGAACACCATTAGGACCTGGAGCTGACTTGCACCGAGCTTTCTGGACAATGCTTTCTATCTCTTGCACCGTTGGGGGCTTGGTGTTAAATTCAGCTCCTGGCTTACTCGGCCATTTAAGGCCTGCCATGCTGCTGAGCGGCACATCTCTGCGACCATCTGCATATGCCATTCTAAGGTGTTCTTCAAGGTCTTCTTTCTTGATGTTTAGCGTATCCAACCGTGGCTGCTCAAACAGTTCTTTGGCAAACTTGAAGGGCTCCCTGAAGAATCTTTCCCTATCCCTTCGAGTCTTCCTTCTCTTCCTGCACAATCTTTCTGCTCTACAAAGTGCATTATGTTGGCCTTTCAGGTGCTCCCAAACCTGTCGAAACCCTTCCTTTTCTGTGGCAACTGCGTTCTTGAAAAGTTTTCGGACATGCTTCTTCTGTTTCCTGATTTCTTCCATTTTAATTTGTCTTCTAATTTTTCGTGGTGGGTTACCTTCCCTTGCCTCCCTCACTCCGAAGACTTTGCGACAGTCCAGATATATTATGTCGCCGAAGAATTCCAGCTTCTTCTCCAAAGTTATCTGCTTCAGGCTGTTATCCAACTCTTTTGCCAAGGCTTCGTCCAGCTGTTCCCAAAGCCCTTTTGCACTGGCACTTGGAAACTTGATTGCATCTCTCTTCCCGTCCAAAAAGTGTGTGAGATCATGATCAGGCAGATCAACTTGAATGTACTCAGCACTGTGGATTGACTCCTGGCTGCGTTCTTCTAACGTCTTATCCATCGAGACAGAGCGCTGTTGATCTCCCCCAGATGACCTCCCACATCCCTTTTTCGTTCGGTGGATTTTCATTCCTCTCTGAGTAGAGAACTCCCTACCACAGGCACATGGAAATTCCAGCCGCTGCTCAGAGCTCGAAGTCCGTGTAACGGGTCTGGTCGATTCCAATGAGGCGCCTGTGGATTCATCATTCTCCCTCCTTTCGGTGAATCCTGGGGGCATCTATCATTTTTGGGTCCTGTAGCAATTGAATAAAGCTTACGGGGTGCTAACCCGGTCAGCCGGTTTATAGTCTTTCCCAGTGTCATCTGTCTTTCCATAAGTCAATCGGTCTTTTCCCGATCGTCACTGGTTTGACCATGTAACTATGATAGGAAACTCTTTACAGAGCGATACAACAGTAGGCAATCTGATCATCAGAAGAAGTCCCCCATCGGACAAGCGTTTCGGCAGAGTATACTCCTTTACACTCTAAGGGGGGCGGGCTCACTTGGGTCATGACTCCCAAGCGTCTCAGCCTCCCGTTGTCTTGTATCGAAAATGAACCTATTTCACTTATGGTAGCAACTTTAATCCACAACTCCACAAGCCATGGAGGCAATTGTGAAGGTAACAAAGAGAAGACAAATTATTCCGTTCGTTCCGTCGCAGACACTGCGACACCATTGCGAAGTCGCCGAGCCTAGCCACTGCGCATTCGCCACTGAAATTCTGACATTGACACCCCTATAATATACACTGCCTGTTGCCCCTCAGTCACAGCCCGTTCACTAGTACACCAAAAAACTCAGCGTATTGTGGACTTAGAAAAATTCCTGGTGTTTTCTGTACCGCAGCGTTTATTGTCACGATTTCCATTGCCCATTGCTAAACTCTTCCAGCTATAAAATAAATTTAATTAATTGCTAGTAACCAGTCAGATAATACTTTAACCAACTAGTAAATGCACTGTTCATCATGAGTATTGACGAAATAGGTATTCATTTCTAATTCATGATGATTAATTTTTAAAATGACTAGAATTTATTTCACGGGACTTCTTAAATTATAAGACAAGCTCTATGCTTGTAGTTTATAATTTAACTTAAATAACCGAAGTGGATAAACATATTATGTTTACGCGGGGTAAGGATTGGATTGAGAATACTATTTTGTGGTTAAGTATTTGTATTTTTATCTCCTTTACACAGTATTGGGTCAAACCCTAAAACAAAGGGAAAACTCCTGCGCATGGGACAACTGATCAGGGCAAGCACACCGAGCCTAAACGCATCAGATGCTTGCAAACAGCCTCGCAAGAAAGAATTATTGTCAGTGATTCTCATCTTGAGGGAGAGAGGCCCTCTACGCGAGGTACTGTTATTTTGAACGGGACTTCAGCTGATTGCCTTTTTTGACATGGGGCTTTCTGTTGATTTTATTGTTGCAAGGCATTTAGTCAAACCTGGTTAAGAGACAAAAGAAACCGTTAAACTTTGTGGAGTTTTTAGGAGTGATGCACCCATTTCGCATTGGTGGAGATACACTCTGATTTTGTCAGAGGTGTGATAAAAGCGGCTGTTATGGATGACCCGATCTACCCAGTCATACTTGGCATTAAATATGTGTTTTTTGGGAAACCGAAAGAGCCAGTTGTGGCAGCAGTAACCTCAAGAGGGCAAACCAAGAAGGAACGGGAGCCTGCGCCAAATTTGTTACCTAAATAACTTAAAGAGGCGCAGCAAAAGGACCCTACTTTGGAGCCCTGCTTAAGGAAACTGCCTATGGCTAAAGACCCCAGACACAACGGGGACATTTTGTTCAAAGGAAGGCGTACTTTATCGTAGAACGGGCAACCCTGAACAAAGGCATAACCAGCTCCTAGTACCGAAACAGTACAGAAGCAAAATCGTAGAAATGGGGCACTCTCTTCCCTTTATCGGACATATGGGACAGAACGCCACAAATCAGCGAATACAGACACACTATTGGTTGCCAGGAATGAATACTGATATTATCAGATACTTGAAATCCTGCGCCCAGTGCCTACGGGTGGCACGCAAGCACTGGACCCCCCCCCCTCCAGTTCCCGTGGGGGAAATGCCAATAGTGGGAACACCATTTGAACGGGTTGCTGTCGACATTGTTGGACCCCTACAAAGGACCAAAAGTAGGAACAGGTTTATCCTGACCTTAGTCCACACATGCACCATATGGGCCGAAGCTATACCGCTAACATGCACAGATTCCAAGCAAGTCGCAGAAGCCCTAGTGCAGATTTTTACCCGGTTTGGATTCCCTCAACAGGTTTTGACGGATAATGGATCCAAATTCCGTAGCCTGTTAATGGAGATCTTGAGGGCCAAACACATCCACACCAGCCCGTACCATCCGGCCGGAAATGGACTCGTGGAACTTTTTAACGGCAGCCTCACAATGATGTTACGTAAGCTGGGACAAGAGAAACCGGAAGATTGGGACCTTTTCATTCCTGCAGCCTTATTCGCCTACAGGGAAGTCCCCCAGGTCTCAACTGGTTTTTCCCCAACTACACTTTTTTTCGGCAGACCAATTAAGGGGCCGCTTGAAGCCTTACTTCGGTCCCTGACAGACCAGAAGGCTGATGAGACAGTCGTCTCAGCCAGAAAATATGTGTCGGAATTAAAGGAAAGGTTAAAACTAGGATGGGACCTAGCAACGACCAACCTTAAGCAAGCACGCGCAAAGGACGCTAACCGAAACAGGATTGTTGCGAAAGAAAGAGAATTTCAAGCAGGAGAGAAAGTTTTGTTGCTACTCCCAACCGGGAACAACAAACTACATATCGGATGGCAAGAGCCGTTGACAGTCTTTAAAACGATCTCAACTGCTAACTACCAGATCTCTATTAAAGGAAAGGAGAAAGTCTACCATGTAAATCTGTTAAAGAAATACTTATAAAGACCGGTGCCGTCCTCCGAACATCTCCTGGCGATCGCCATAACCGACGAAGATGACGATAGTTGCAGGGAAGTTCAACTGCAAACACACGGAATCTTTCAACGATGTCACACCCGGCGACACTTTTTAAAGCGCACACGGAATATATTCCAGAGAAAGAAAATGTTGGATCAGATTTCATGAGTAGGAATTGGACAACGACGGAGGAGGAAGATGAGAGTGAAGAAAACAGTCACCCGGAAGCTACTGATATAGGAAATCTATTTCCATAAAGTAGACATGAAATGTTTTCATATCTTTAAGAGGGGACGTCTGTGACATACTATGATAATAGCTTTCGTATATCTATTTCATCATCTACAATTTTCTTTCACCTACGGACGTTTTGTTAACATAAAACCCTCCTACAATCAGAGATCTGTCTCTTTTTCTAATTTAGCACGCCTAAATTATTTTCTCTTCTCTATTTCACATGATGAGTGTTCACCAGCCGACCCTTTTAGACAACGTTGAGCCGGTTACCTGTAATTAAACGCCAGCGATTGAAAATCGTCGTAATATGATCAAAATTTATTTTTGACAGTCATAGATTGGGTGATGCGCCAGACTACAGAGGGCAGTCCAAGAGGAATTAGATGGACAACGTTTTCTACACTGGAAGATTTGGAATATGCAGATGACATTGCACTACTCGCGCATTCACACCAACACATTCAAGACAAAACCGATAGACTGAATAAGTATGGCCAGCAGGTTGGCCTGAACATCAATTTGAAGAAGACAGAGGTCATGACACTAAATGTGGGCAATCCTGAGCCAGTAACAGTAAGGAACCAGAAGTTAGAACAGACAGACACATTTACTTACCTAGGAAGCATAGTAACACCTGACGGCGGAACAAGCAAGGACATTAACAACACAATGAAAAAAGCGAGAACAGCCTTTGCTGCTCTCAACAACATTTGGAAGTCTTCCCAGTACAGCACAAACACCAAATTAAGACTGTATGAGAGCTGTGTACTTTCTGTGCTTCTCTATGGTGCGGAATGTTGGAGAGTAACAGAGAAGGAAATGTCTAAACTGTCCTCTTTCCACACAATCTGCCTAAGGAAAATTCTCCGAATCTTTTGGCCAAACACCATCAGCAACCAAGAACTACTTATTCGGAGTAACCAGGAGGACATGCACACCGTCATATCTGGCAGACGCTGGAGTTGGGTTGGCCATGTCCTCAGAAGGGACCCTGATACCATCACAAGAACAGCTATGCTATGGACCCCCGAGGGAAGGCGAAAGAGAGGCCGACCAAAAACAACTTGGCGGAGAACTGTGGAAGCTGAGATGCAAAAAATTAACCACAGTTGGGGCACTGTACGAAGGATGGCCGCCGACCGAGCAAAGTGGAATCAATTTGTTGCTGCCCTACAAGACGCCACCAGGCGTGATGGCCGCTGACTGCTTTGACGGTTGGCGGTTATGGATCAAAGAAGAAGAAGATGATCAAAATACGGAGAAACGGGAGGCGTAGATAAGTTGCGGACGAGATAGAAGAACATTGCTCGCTAGAATGGCCCATACTAGCAGAGCCGTGTAAAATTTGCACTGATTAGCAAATTACGTTACGCCGGATTTCAAGCGAGTCTGTACGCGGACAGAGAGAGTCTGGGGTTGGTCTAAAGTGTGAGAAAGATCTTTGATTTACGAACTCGGTCGAAGAATTGAAAACTCACAATAATTAGCAAATTGCCGATGCCTGATCTAAGCGAGAGCGTGGATTTTGATTTCGGTTTTAGTGTGAAAAACGGCTTTGAATTCACGTATTCCCCAAGATCTGAGCGAATGCGTTCAAAGTAACATGTCTGAGCGAATTTCTTCCAATTTAATATATATTCTCCAGCTTTTAAATTCCATTATTTAGTACTCTTAAGATTTTAAAGACATCTAGCTTCGATTTCTAGAATCACTTGTATTAGTGGAGGTTCTTAGTTTCTCGTTGGAGATAGTCTAAGAAGTTTTGTGTGGAGGTAATTATAGTTACTAGTAGTTTGAGTGATTAATGGTTAAGTCCGTATTATATTTCTCTAAGATTTTTTGTGAAGAGTGATTTACTAGATAGGTCCGTCATTTATATTTCTCTAGGATTTACTGTGGTACATCGGCTAGCAGAATAAATAATAAATTCTAGCTAACCTCTTCCAGCTATAAAATAAATTTAATTAATTGCTAGTAACCAGTCAGAGAATATTTTAACCAACTAGTAAATGCACTGTTCATCATGAGTATTGACGAAATAGGTATTCATTTTTAATTCATGATGATTAATTTTTAAAATGACTAGAATTTATTTCACGGGAGTTTTTAAACGATAAGACAAGCTCTTAGCTTGTAGTTTATAATTTATCTTAAATAAGCGAAGCGGAGAAACATATTATGTTTACGCAGGGTAAGGATAGGATTGAGAATACTATTTTATGGTTAAGTATTTGTATTTTTATCTCCTTTACACAGTATTGGGTCAAACCCTAAACCTTACCAGCAGCTTCGACATAAATCTGAGAATAACCATACAAAAGAACATTTTTAACTTAGTTTTTGAGTCTTCAAGGTAAACCTGTCTGAGGTTGCGTTTACACCCAGAAAGAGACAGAATACCAACCCAAAGAACATTAAGAGTGACTTTGTAACTGGGCATATAGATCCAGATTTCTTTTCCAATTTCATTTACATTCAGCCCGTAGTGGCGAAATCACAAACATTAACATTTCCCGACGTTTGACCATTTGTGGTGTGACAAGGAATTATTATACTGAGAGAAGTTACCGACCTGACATTCCTGTGTACTGGAAATCTCAAGTTCTGACACTCTGAGCACTGTTAAAATTTCTTACCTGGACTAATTAAAGTGACATAAACAGTAATCTTAAATACAAGTAACAAAGCGAACGCTCCCCCGAGAAGGGGGATTTAATCTGTCTTTGAGGAGCTGAGGTTTTCTTTACCAAAAGAACACTGGATTTGCTGTGTGCGTGTGTCCTAAAGATTGTTCCAGAAGGTGCAAGTCAAGTGTTAGGTAAGAACGAATGTACGTGGCCACGGTTGTATGGAAAGAAAGAAATCAGGAATGAGTGACTCTTTTATTGTATAATCCATGCACTTCCGGTGTGTATTTTTTATGCAAGTTTTGCTAATGTTGTCCCTTTCAGAATAGATTATCGTATAAACTCTGTTCTTTACTGTAGACGGAAATCCTAGACCATAGCGTATAAATCTTTGACTCTTTGGGGGTTAAAAACTTTCTTCTAACGGGATCTTGTCTCAACAGAGGGAGGGAGGATTATCATATGAGTCTAACTCTTTAATTAATTCATAAACTTATGTTTATTTGTATTTGATTGATATTCAAAATATTGCTGTTGTGAAGTTCTTTATGGTAAATAAAATTTACATAAACGTATTTACAGGTGTTAGTCAGCTCGTCCCAAAAATATCCGTATTCCATAAATATAATTTGTCACGTCTGTGCGTCTAACTGTCGTCACTTATGTGTGCGTGTATGTGAGTGGTTGATATATATATATATATATATATATATATATATATATATATATATATATATATATATATATATATATATATATATATATATATATATATATATATATATTAATACATATTTTCGTATTCTGTCTGACAAACAAAGTTCTGTTGTAGAGATAGGCTGAACTGGAGGATCTTTCTCGAGTCCAGGGACAGATTCTACCTTTTTTTTCACCATCTCACACGTGAAAATCTATTTCTTATCTTATCTCTCACTGAGTCACCACTTGTTCTAGTTTTATTCAGAAGGGACCAAACTTTGTCTTAATTCGCCTATCGAAAATCTACGACAAATATGTGAGATCACAATGCTGTAGTATTTAATTACTGGACACACAATGACAGAATGATGTTACTAAAGATGAGAGCAAAGCCATTCGACATATCAATCTTACAAACTTATGCACCAACTAAAGATCACAGCGAGGAAGAAATAGAAGCAGGGCCGGATTAAGCTAGTGCGTGGCCTGTAGCATATGTTAAGAAAGGGGCCCTATACTTTAAAAAAAAAACAATAAAACAACACAAACATATTTGAACACATACATTTTTAATTTGCATAGTAATTATCATTATTAATTAATTCGTGCTTGTAATCCTATAAACTTGCCACTCATGTTGCTGGCGTTGTCATAACTTTGACCACGGCAGTCTTTAATATCAATGTCATTTGCCTTTAAAAAATTAAGTAGACTTTTAGTAAGCTGTTCAGCACTATGACCTTCCATATCTAAAAATGTCACAAATCTTTCAACTGGTCCAAATGGCAAAACATAGCGCAGAGTCAGTCAGCTGGTCTATATTAGATATATCTGGAGTAGAATCCAATGAAACGGAATAATACTTGTATTTCTTCACTTCACAGAGAATGTGATCCAGTATGCTGGATCCAATGAGATTGATGAATTCCTCACACGTTGTTTTAGATAGATATGATGTATGTCCAAATCCTTTGTTTGCATGAGTATTTATATGCTCTGCCAGAAAAGGGTCAAACTTGGCCAGTAATTCTGACAACCCTAAGTAATTCCTGTTTTAACGGTACCCAACAATTTCATCACCGCCACGAAATGAAAGGCCTCGTTCTGCTAAAAACTTCACAACTTCAATTATTCGCTCTAGAAGTTTGTGCCAATACTATTCTTGAATGTCCATTTGTTTCACGAGATGGAAATCGACACGTTCACCTTTGTTTTTACGCATCAACAGTGAAATTAAAGCTTGTCTATGTGAGGAGCTTTCTTCATGTCGACGCAATAGATTGCTTGCATTTTTCCAGTCATTAAACCCTTCCACAGTAAACTTTGATGAACATTCATAACTCATAAGTTTGCATGGGAAACAGAATAGGCGCCCTTTACTTTCTGAATAGCATAACCATTTTCTTGCATGTTGCTTGTTTGTAAGTTTATGAATATGTGTAAAATAAGACTTCTGACAGTATCGAGTTTTCTTTTCAGTGTCATACAATCGCACGGATGAAGAGAAGGCACTATCAACATGTTGACATTTTTCACTTCCCTTGGATATGCAATATTCACGCTCACAGTGATCTATATTGTTCGGCCAGTCACTAATACCATTAGAGTACTTCTTCGTTTCACTTATTCTTTCACATTCAGACTCAGTGTATACTGGGTTTTGCTGTATATTTTCTGCTGCACAGCCTGCACTATTACTAGCTGTTCCTGTACTTCCAGCTTCAGCGGTTAGAGTACCACCACCAAGAACATCAAAATATTCTGTCAGCTTACGTATTTTTGATATCACAAGTTGATCTCTTCTTTCTTTTTCTTCCTTCGCTTTACGTTTTTCACTTCCAGAAGCATAATTACGTCCAATATCTCTGTGTCTACTGCTCATTTTTTGAGTTTTCTAACCTTACAAATCAAGAAATTTTAATCAAGATCGAAAGAGATTGCGAGCACGCCGTATACCTCAATTAAAACAGGAGGTTTCCGTTTCCTAAATTCTAGTTTTTATTGTTAATGCAAATTCATTTCACAAAGAACGAAATAAAATTAGAGGGGCAGTCGCCTAGAGCCAAAAAAGTGGCTTCCGTCCAAACGTGACCAAATTTTCAACGCTACTTAAATGGCTTCCGTCCGCAAACAGTTAAGATAAAAATAATGAAGAGTCACACTAAGTCACCCTCTTATGCTCTTTCTCTCACAATTTCGTGACACCAAATGAAAAGGCGCTAAAAATGGCATAAATTACAAGATCATTGGTTTAACGCTCGTATTTTTTTTCTTCTCTCTAACCAGCGGCACTCGAGCTTTCCAGCTCTTTTGGCCCAATGACATGTCATTGCGAGGCTGGGGGGTCAGTGGACTTTCCTTCCAACCCGGTCAGGAGCTTCGCTCCTTCCCATCAACGCTCGTATTAGAAGATGACCAAATAATTATGTACATATTTATTGGCGCGGAGCCCCTAAAAGCGCGGGGCCCGTAGCATATGCTACTTGTGCTACTACGTTAATCCGGCTCTGAATAGAAGAATACTACGAATAGCTACAACACACACTTAAACCAGTCAAATCTACAGATGTGTTGATAGTAATGGGTGATATGAATGCAAAAGTAGGAAAAGGAAAATACAAGAAAATAGTTGGACAGTATGGATTAGGGACAAGAAATGATAGAGGAGACAGACTTATCCAGTTCTGTGAAGAAAACCAGCTGGTCATATGTAACACCTTTTTTGAACACCACCCAAGGAAATTATACACAGGGAAAAGCCTAGGAGATGTAACACGTAATCAAATCGACTATATCATGATTTAAGAACAGTGTCACAAGTGCAAAGACACATCCTGGCGCCGACATAAATTCAGATCACAATCCAGTTGTCATCAAAGTAAATATAAAGCTGAAATGAGCAGGAAACAGAAGACAGGAGGAACCCCAGATAGAAATATCAGCGCTGAAACAACCAGATATAAAACAGAAATATTTAATCGACGTCAAAAATAAATACCAAGTTATTGACAGAAAGCATGGAGCAGTATAGAAGAGAAAACCCAGAAGAAAAAGCAACCGCAAAATGGGAATGCTTAAAAACAAGCATACAATCAGCAAATGCAAATTTACCTAAAAAGGAGTCTAAGAAAAATCAAATTTGGATGACAGATGACATCTTGAATATAATGGCAGAAAGAAAGAAAGCAAAAAACACTCTAGAATATAAAACAATAGACAATGACATACGTACTATGTGTAGAGAAGCAAAAGAACGGTGGATAGAAACAAAATGTAAGGAAATAGAAGACTTGGAACCAAAGCACATGACAAGAGATATGCATGAAGAAATAAAGAAATTATCAAATCGGTCGCGGTTTGCACAAGGAGGAAGCTGTATCAAGAACAAAAATGGTGTAATATTACTTGATGAGAAAGACATATCAAACAGATGGGCAGAATACGTAAAAGAACTATTCGAGGACAACAGAGGTAAAAAACCATCACCAGATTCTAATGAAGGCCCAAACATTCTCAGAGCAGAAGTAGAGAATGCCATTCATATGATACAAAAAGGAAGATCAGAAGGCATAGATAACATAAAAATTGAAATGATAGAAGCTCTGGAGAGCTTTGGTATAGATACAATCACAGAAATATGCAATGATATATACAATACAGGATATTTACCACACGACATGAAGACATCAGTTTTTATAACATTGCCCAAAAAACCAAATGCAACAGAATGTTCAGACTTCAGAACAATCAGCCTGATGAGTCATGCAATTAAGATACTGCTCAAAATCATACAGGAAAGAATAAAAAGTAAAGTAGACAGCGAAATCCACGAAGAACAGTTTGGTTTTAGACGGAACAGTGAAACAAGAGAGGCAATATTTTGCCTAAGAAGATTAGCAGAAAAATATACAGAGGTCCAAAAAAGTATGTATATGTGCTTCATTGACTATAAGAAGGCTTTTGACAGAGTCCATCATGAGAAAATAATTGAATGCCTCGAAGACATAGGTATTGATGGAAAGGATATAAGAATACTCAGTAACCTTTATTGGGAGCAAACTGCCACAGTAAGATCGGGAAGGAATTATTCACCATACATAGACATAAAAAGAGGTGTCAGACAAGGTTGTGTGCTGTCCCCCTGCCTATTTAATTTATGCACCGAAAAATTTTTCGAACAGATACAGGAAATATTAGGACTGAGCATCAGTGGAAGATCAATAAACAACCTTAGATATGCAGATGATACAGTGTTGTTAGCTGAAAGCGAACAGGAGTTACAAGAACTAGTGAAGCAAGTGAACAGTATAAGTCATGAATATGGACTCGACATTAATATTGAGAAAACTAAAACTATGATAATTAGCAAAACAGACGATAAACCCACATTAAAGATAAGCGTAAATTGGAAAATCCTGGAACAAGTCAAGAGCTACGTATATCTTGGTCATATAATAACAGAAGATGGCAGATGTGAAACAGAAATCAAGAAGAGAATAGGAATGGCCAAAGCTACATTCAACAACATGAAACATATACTGACATCCAAACAGTTATCTCATAAATTAAAACTGAGAATCATAAAGTGTTATATATATTCTGCATTTCTGTATGGTGCAGAAACATGGACGATGAATAAGCATTTGGAAGAAAGAATTGAGGCTCTTGAAATGTGGATATATAGAAGAATGGGGCGTATCTCATGGAAAGAGATGAAAACAAATAAGGAGGTCCTAGAAAATCTAGGTATGAAAAGAGAACTAACGAGAGAGGTCAAAGTTCGGCAGCTAAAATACTTTGGCCACATAAAAAGGCATAACACCTTGCAGAAGACCATAACAGAAGGGAGAGTTGAAGGCAAACGTGCAAGAGGAAGACAGCGCTATAAGTGGGAAGATAACATCAAGAGATGGACGGGAAAGAATCTATCAGAGTGTACCACCAAGACAAGAGACAGAAGACGTTGGAGATCCATTACAGCCAACCTTCGTTGTGGAGATGGCAACTGATGATGATGAGTATTTAATTATGATGAGACGAAAAAGGAGGCTTCCAATCAAAATTGACAAAAGAGAGCCATTCAAACGTAGATAAGGGACCCAAAGATGCAGCAATAGAGAATGCAGTCAGCGACCCATAACTTGACAGCTTTAGTCAGCGTCAGCGAACCAGAGCTGACCAAGACCCTACTCCACCTCCAAGTGGTGGTCCTGGAAACAGGCTGCATCACTGCAGTCTGTCTGAGAGAGTAGGGATTAAAGTGGGAAGGCAAACCCGGTCCCAAGAAATGCCATGCTGAAGTCGGATGTGTCGGCCGAAAGGTGCAGATATTGCAGCTTCGCTGTAAACGGACACAACGCAGCCAACGTCCTTTTACTATAAACGAGGACGAAGAAGAAGAAAACGCAGATAATGTGAAACCAAACCGAATACGAGGGGGAGATCCAACCAGAGTCATGCAAAACCAGTCGGAATGATGAGAAGGAGATCCAATCAGACACAGACTCAACCATGTCGTACTGACTGAAGGGTATATAAAGCCATTTTTGTCTCAATACCTCATTTCCACAATTCACATCCAGATCTTATACTCAGAGAATGTCGAGCAAACTGATCCACACATGTAAGAAGCCACAAGCCAAAGCAGAAAGCTAAGAAGTCAATCTGACTTGTCCTTGTGAAGCCGATTGCTTAGCGATAAGCTTAATGCAGTCCTCGTGATACTGTGTTAACAAAAAATGTATAGATTGTTAAATATTTTAGTGTCATGTAATTTGATGTAATATTTATCATTAATTTTATGATTGTCTTAGATTTACATGCTTGTGTCTTATAGTAGTACTCAGAAACCCACTCTTTCGATCAACTGATACGTAACATCAGTCCTGAATAGCATTGACGCAGCAAGAATCATTATCAGGACTACACAATGCTAGCTGTGAAAGCGTACAGTCCCTGTAAGGGCTAAGCTTTCAAATGCTGGGTTCACAAGAGTTCTTAATCTTCTTATTCTTCTCCTTCTTCTTTTTTTTTTCTTATTCATCTGTTTCTTCTTCATTACATCTTTATTGGATGCAGTTTCTTCAAAGTTATAAAGGAAAACAACTCTGGCAATACTAAAGGGAATTAATTAAGACACAATTTAGAAAGTGATGTCTATAGTCTATCAATGTATTTTATTGTTTGTAGGACGTACTCCTTTTCTGACATGTCCACGACCTCATGACTATGTTGTCGAAATGAGGATTTTGATAAATAGTAGTCAGTCATCATTGGAGGGGCGTCTTAGTTGTAGACAACAGATACCATAGTCTGGTGCATATATTTGCAGGTTCCTATACCAGAGTGAGTAACGAACAAAGATTCTGGTAAGGTGTATAATAGAATGCTGTGTGTGAATGAAAGACCAACTGTGCATTGTCTGGCAGTAGCATTGCGCCTACATGTCATGGTGAATAAAGTCTCTTGGGAAGTCTACAACTTATCAAGCTACAACCGTGACAGTATAGAACGAAACTGAAGAAAATAAGTGGACAGTAATAGCTAGAATCAAAAAGAAACGTCAACAATTGCCACACAGGGATGATATAAAACCTAACAGAGACGCGTTTTTCTTAATGTAAATTAAATTTTGTAAACTCGTGTAAAAATACTTATATATATATACTTTCAAAATAGGTAGTAAATTATCTCATTCGTATCTTCATATCGTTTACCGCTCCTACATAATTTTTCTCTCTCTCTTGAAATCCATATGTCGTACTTGTCTATCCAGCTCCACGCCATGATATAATTTGTGTGAATCTTCCAGCTGTTGTGTCGTCTTTGTCCTAATGTAAACGAGGCATACTATTTTATCTTTGCCTTGTTCATCAAGTTTATCAGTTCTGGCTCGTTGTCACTTAGCCCATCTATATTCAATATCACCTTTTTATTCCAATTACATTTTCGTAATCCCTTTTATCTTTTTTCTCGAACCAATTTTCATTGATATTGATCCGTTTTTGCTCCTACGTATAATTCCCAGCAATGGAAATACCACCGCCAGTTAGCTAAGCAATGACATTTATTAACGTAAATTTGGCTGTCAATCACTTTAGGGCTAATTCAAACATTATTTTTGTTTTTTTTAGCAACGACATTAGACAAGCTGTCGACATTGGTCGACCACATACAAACACATGCTAACGACACAGAAAGAGATCTTGCTGACCTGAAACATCAAAACGAGGTTACGGAGACAAAATTGGACTGTGTCTTATTGAAGCTCCTCAGGTTTAGTGAAGATGAGGATCCATCACGTAATAAACCTCTGGTGAGACATCATTACATCAATCATCGATTGTTCGTCGTATGTAACCTTGTGAACTTTAGTTGCCAGGATGCTCGGTACATCATTTTGCGTTTCGTTATTTCAACATTTTGAGTTATAGATTATTCACAATTTAAGCCCCAACGCTCCATGACTTATGACACAAAATTGCATATTAACATCCTATATGTAAAATCCCAGCTTTTTATGTCAGTGCGTAACGCAAAGGGATGCAACTTTGGTTGAAAGTTAGACATAAATTGTATTGTTTCCCTTATATGTACTCTCCCGAAAATAGTAACACTTACCAAAGAAGAATGCGCAAATGACGGTGTGCACAAAAATATATTTATAGAATGTGTGATCCCGTATACACACATTGGGATCCTCACTGCTGCTACGTAGTTTGTGCACTGTGGTGACGAACAGTGGTTTTTTAAATACCGTTAGGTATTGATGCTTCTGAATTTAACTCCCGTCTTATGACAAGCTTTTATACTAGTTTATAATAAAACAAGAATCACTAACTGCTAATTTATTCATAATTGGATACTATCATAATTATGGGAATGTCTTTCAGGCTTATAAAACAGGTGATATTCTCAAATAAGCACAAAAAATATAATTAAAATACATTTTAATATTTAGTATTTGAGTTTAAATCTGTTCGGTGTTTAACTGCAAGAAATACCATTTCCACTTAGAAAGTCAATGAACTACGAAAGTAAGGGCAGGATTTTTCCTTTAACAAAGACACTTTTTTCAGTAATGTTTTTGTTAAATAATGTTCCACATT
Source organism: Oreohelix idahoensis (assembly GCA_024509875.1). NCBI lineage: Eukaryota > Metazoa > Mollusca > Gastropoda > Stylommatophora > Oreohelicidae > Oreohelix > Oreohelix idahoensis. Next base: position 166,759 of record JAMPIV010015679.1, read on the forward strand.
GCTTTATTGTATAGAATGTATATATTTGTTCATTAATCATCCTCTGCTGCAATTGGAAACACAGAAGGCGTGTTTTAAAGGAATACCACGCAAACAACCAAGAGAGAAACTCATTCTGTGGGACAACATTATGACCTTATGTGACACAGAAACTGACGGTGGGGGCTGGATAATCATTCAGGTCAGTTAGTATTTTCTATTGGTTACGTTCGTAGCATAAGATGATAAACCCTTAGTTGTTTTTGCTGTTCAACTGTCACGGATTTCCCTCCCCTGCTTTGCAGTAGTGGTCCAACAGTGGCCAAAACTCAAGTATCTAATATGGGCCTTCAAATGTGTCTACCTTTGCACAAGATGACTCTTGGCAGAGTCGTTCATAGATGGATACGGATGCTTCTGTCTCAAAGGAGTATTCATAAGGTATGAAGTCAAGAACAATGCTGCATTGGTTAACTTATATCTGATCCGCCGCCTTTTATGAAGAATTAAGAATTTATTAATTTCAGCTCGTTCAAGCCCCCAACCCTGATGTACTCAGTGGACTTCTTATTATTCTGGTATAGCTCTGTTTAGAGTGTATTTAGTAAATTGACTGAGACAAACATGCAGTACATTCAAAATGACTAAAGCGACGTTAAATTCATATTTTTACAAATAACATATTTAATAGCCATATTTTTTAACAAGGTTTTAAAGAAATGAATAATTGTTTATCAGAAATATTTATCATCACTTTTGTGATGGGATAAAAACGTGTAAAGGAAGTCATTTGGCAGCTTGTATGGGTTAATTAGCTGTCAGTGGCGGTTATACTCCTTCTGATGGTTTGGTTCTTGGTAGACGTATCACGCTCGTCGCTGGTCAATGTTGAAGGGCAAAGCACGTTCGCAGAAGTGTCAGAGAGTGTCTACGAAGTAGGTCCCTCGTCTTAAACCTCAGGCTACTCTTCCCTTCTTGTTCCAGAGATAGTATCCTCAACTGTACCACCAACAACAAGTGTAAAAGAATAGAAACAAAACGTGCTCCTGTGGAACTAGCACATGTTGTGTCAGACGGTGGACATATGAAAAACGGTACCACTTGTCAAAGGAAAAACAGTGTAATATTATTAGCCAGGTATTACTGAAGACATAGCTCGGTATGTGACTGCCTGTACACAGTGGAGCAAGGTAAACCCCACACGCTGGGAAAACCAACAGAACGTAGGGAAGCGTTGGGGTGGACGTAGGCCTGAAAATAAAAATAAAAAGGTAGACATAGTGGTTACGGGAGAACATCATCTCAAAAATGGTCTACCAGAAAACCAGTCACCATGGCAACTCTCCGTAATGTACAGGGAGGGGATACAACACATCACATACCGACAAGATTTTGTTCGCCACAACAGGAACTAGATAAAAATAGAAGTGTGGTTAGTCAGCCACCTTTGATAAAGAAACTGTGGGGAATCCCCAGAAAAATAGGTAGTGGAAGATTGGGCTGTACGAACCATTTGAATGATGCACAGCCAACTTTATTATACTGCCGTTTAAATTAGCTATAGAAATGGCTCCGGCAACGTTGTTAGTTGGCCGGAACATACATGGTCCATTGGAAGTATTAATGCGGACATGGATTGAAATAAAATAGCAAATGTTATGGGAGAATTGATAGAAAATTTCATTTCTCCATAGGAGTCATATTATAGTGCCAATGTTGTTTTCCTGAGGAAACTCTCTGGTGAACATAGACTCTGCATTGATTACAGGAAATTAAAGGCCGTAACAGAGTCACAAGTGGATCCATTACCGGACAAGAATCAACTGTTTGCCAGGTTGAATAAGGTCAAATAGTTTTGTAAAGTCGATCTCAGTAAAGGGTAGTACCAGATTCCCGTCAAACCTGAAATCAGACCATTGCTGGCTTTTAGCACTTCGGAGGGGCACTATGAGTTCAATATGTTGCCTTTCGGTTTGAAAAATTCTCCGAGTGTTTTCTCCCAGATGATGTGGAAATTACTGGATCTCTTTCAAAACCCAGCTATCACCAATTTCATGGATGTTCGGCATAGCAACAGAAACATTTGAAGAATATATATCATCTCTACAAATGGTATTGGATAGACTTGTAGTGATAAATCCTAATACCCATATATAAATTAGAACATACATATAAAGCAGCAAGCAAATATATGAAAGAAAGAAGAATGGAGCAAGACCAGTGCGTTCCCAATAGCGCAAAAGCCTGAGATTAATAACGACACGATCTCTGCTTTTCCTACTGCATTCTACAAATAAATGTATAGCCACACCCACTATAAAACGCGTACTGTATTTTCATAATGACCTAGATACCAATACTAACATTAATGAAATTATACACACAAGGTTAGCCGAGAAGACAGACGGACGAAGGGGAGAGAGAATGGATGGACTGAACGTCGCATTAGTCCTACGTCGTCTCGCATTTCAAAAGTGAACGCCAATCACATGCAGAACGCGTGAGGGCGCTTTCAAATAAACAGGGATGAAAAAACTAAAGATTTAACAAAAGGTCCCGACTCAATCTTAGCTCTTATTGGGAAACATGACATTCTACTGTTTTACTCCTGATTCCTGACTTTATACTGACAGCACGGTTAACAAAATGCGGACAGTGGTAGTTAAGAATAAACAATTAACTTTGAACAAAAGATTACATTTTAACCACGCCATTTGGCCTCTTTAAAATCATATATTCGGGTTTCTGAAGACTTGTGGACAAAGAATATGAAATTGGTTGTCTAAATAGGCCTTTAGATAATTAAATATTGGTAATAAACATATAAGGGAACAGAGATACTGTCCGGTTTGGTCATGTATGCTTTGGGTGGAAATCCCTGATTTTTGTTTTGAAACAAGTAGTTGAAAGAAGTCTAATATGTTACGAGAGAGGGTATTGGCTGAACTTTGTAGTTACACTAAATATTATTGGTTGACCTCTGAATAACAAATAGATGCCTAGGAACGGATGAAAAGTGAATGAGAGAATAGACAACAACTGTGTATTAGTTTGAATTGTTTCAAACTGATTGGTCAATGCTGTCGATATTGGCAGAAGAAATCTTAGAGGGGACGCCATTATCATTACACAGTCTAAGAGATGAGATCAGGCAGTGTTATTAAAAATTTAATAAGATAACAGCCTGGGCATACAGCAGATCAAAACTCTGAAAGTCATCTCTAGTGTGTTTTTCCTTATGAATTGTGGTAAGCTAGACATTTTTAATTTGTATTTTATATTAAAATTGAATGTGAATTGATAAATTATGTCTGTATGTGTGTGGTTCAGTAGCAAACATGAGGCAAAGCCTAGATATTGCTCCACCATGTAAAGATTTGTCAGAGAGGAGTATAACTGCCTATATATATATTGGATTGCCACATAGTAACATCACACCTATCCTATTATATGGAAGTGATTATAGCTGGACTTGCAGAGGCGTTGAAACCATTAGGGAGAGGAATACTGGTGTATATTGTCACATGAAAAGCTAGCAGTTGGCCTACAGCATTGAACTTTATGTTTGTTTGTACTGTCCTGTACCTCTGTGTGGAATAATATTGTTTAGTAGATATGAAGAAGGAGGCACAACCTTCTCATTTCAGGGGCCGTGGTATAGATGGTGATATTGCATCGTCCGGTCTGAGTACTGCGTGATCCAGAAAGCTGGCAGCAGACTCCCTGCACAAGATAGCGGCCATTATAATTCAACCTGAGAAGCAAGCGAGCAGAGGATACAAGTTTCCTGCAGCTGCCTTATAAGTTAAGACGATGTCCGCACGAGTAGCTCAACTGTGAATAAAAATTCCCCAGAATTGACTTTATGATAAAAGAAAAGGGGACAAAAACTTTATAAATAGAATCTGTGAATCTTCCAATATTATTTCCACCAGTGCAAACACATTAAGTCATGATGACAAACAACAACATAGCACAAAAAGCCAGTATTACCTCAGAATAATACTGTAAAGTTTGCTTGTCCACTGTAAAATTTCTTTCACTCGCACGCTCTGTAAGGTGTCAATCTGTAAAGGAGTGTACAGAGTTGTTGAGATCAGGCATGCTCCAGTTTACCCAGCTGTAAATGGGTAACTCACCCTAGTCCTGAGTTACGGAAGGCAAAGGCAGCTGTAAATAGTAGTTTCCCTCTAAGGCTTCAGGGGAAGCAGGCCCTAAACTTGGTCACTTCAACCGACGCAGGATGGTGTATGTATGGAGTAGAAGTGTAGAGTGTGATTAACGCGAATGGTGTACTGTTCGTGTTCTGACCAATCTAATCACTCATACACTTGTGTCTACAAGGCACCAATGCAGACTGCTGGAATCTTTGTTTACACAATTTATTCAGACGTACACACTGGGACATAACGAGTACATCATGAGTATGTTGACACATCAATTTGTAGGCATACATAGCAGATCCAAAGTCATGACACATTCGAAAATAATGGGTAGTACATCAAAAGTTCAATGTCATGATACATTATGGCCGCATCCCCTATCTGACTAAACGCGTCAGTGAAGGCGGATCGGTAAATAACTAAAGTTGCTTCACGTCCATAGTTTGTAGCATATTATGAAACCACGAAAAGGGGGTTCCTATCAAGATTGAGATCTCCTTGCCACTGTCCGATAATAGGATATATAATCTGTTCTCTTGGCAGTGATCAAAACATATGATGACAGAAATATAACATGGCCGCCTCCATGAGTTGTCGCTCACTCACTCGTAGGAAGGTGAATATAAGCCAAAGTTAATTTATAATGGGCATATAAATCATTTCATAAATGTTTCCATACAGCTCTACGGTAATCAGGTTAATTCACTTAGCCATAACCGCTGTAGGAAAGCCTGTCATCTTCGTCGATACAAAAGATGACCCTAGCGATACGAAGCACAATGTTCCATCTAGGTCTAACCGACATGAGATCATCAAAATAGGGTCTGGCAATACATGGAGTCCGAATTATACATTGTACCGTACCTTAGGAGAGTCTCTAACACAAACTCTAGTAGAGATACCATCTCCTTTAGAAGAAAACCACTTCATAAATCATTTTTTCCTTAAGAATCTACCAGCCCTTTGAAAAATGCGTACCCGCCATTATCACGGTACATCGGAACTCATCACGACTTGTCAAGACAACTCATACTTCCGCTAGAGCGGAATAACAAGAATCTAGTCCCGCCTACCCATCCAAAATATACAATATAGGACTGATTCTACTTGTACTAATAATATGTAATACATATGAATTCAGGCCATAAACATAATAAGCAAATTAATCTATTTTCTGGCCCTAAAAAATAAGTACAGATATAAGAGCAATATCCGTGCGCCGGACAATATCAAGAACGATTACTCCTATAATCAAAAGTGTGAATCAAACATGGATTATCTCGCTTTACCCATAGACAGCATTTTCATACACAAATGAATGAATGTCTATATCTTTTCCATATTAAATAGCCATACCGATTTTTGTAATATGTGCGTCAAAATATGCACGCAACAAATACCTCACAACAATACACTCATAGTACAATAATAACATATGTTTGAACAAAGATATTTGTATAAAGTCTTGTATATAAACATTGTGATTTCATTTGATTGTGATTCCTGATTCACATTGTATTGTGATCAGGATATCTATATATGAAAAGATACTTAATACATTTTTAAAAATTTAACTCTTGACTTAATAAGATAACCTTTAGAGTGTTATATGGTTGTGACTGTCATATTGTTGTCAGTTGTTGAGGATCTTAACTTAGATGTTTATCTGTTTGTTGGTTGTTGTGTACTACACTTCATCACTAGCATAACCCTAGACACTTAACGAAGCTATTAATCATTCATTCAAGAATAATTCTGATTGAGATCGAAATGTGGTAGCAAGTAAGGTCATCTGCATTACACACAAAAATTATTAGCTGCAGATACCTTCACAGCTGATCTCAGTCAGTACACTAAGTCCCCTATAACTATAATTATATATCCCACTCACCACATATATTGGGGTCTCGCTCTTGGGATTTGAACTTTTCAAAGCACCAATTATATTGGGTAGCTCATTTCAGGGAATTATAAAATTTAAAAGGTATTCTTGGGTGGAAAATAAATAAAGTTGAGCTCTCAGTGCCTGTGGTTGTCCTTAATATAATTAGTCATAGATAGAATTGTTTAGTTAAACATTGTATAAATTTGCCTGTTAGAAAATGGCTGACCTGGCAAAGTTTCGATCTGCTGCTGTGCAGGCTGCTAAAGAATTGGGAATGGATGGGCAAATTATGATTGCTTATGTCACAACTGAATGTGACAAATTTATTGAACGTGAAGAAAGAAAATTTGAAGCAGAAAGAAAGTTAGAGGCAGACAAAGAAATTAAGAGGCTGCAGATTGAAGCTGAAAAGGAGGCTAGGGCATTGGAGGCGGATCGGGAGGCTGAAATAAAGCGGCTCCAATTGGAAGAGAAGAAATTAGATGCTGAAAGAGAGGAAAGAAAACAAGCTGCTGAAAGGGAAGCAGATGAAAAGAGACAGGCTGCTGAAAAGGAAGCAGAAGAAAGGAGATTGGCTGCAGAAAGGGAAGATAGGAGATTACAAAGGGAGCATGATTTACGACTAAGGGAGTTGGAATTTCAAGGCCATGCTCCTGAAAATGGTGCCAGCCCCTTTGCCTCCGATGCTACTGCCAGTCAGTCAGTCTCAACCTCAGCTATGGGTTTTCATGTAGACCCTTTTGTTGAGAAAGACGATGATATTGAGGGGTAGCTAAGTAGATATGAACTATTGGCTACTAATTATGGGTTAGAGAGAGAAAGGTGGAGCCTAAAGCTATCCCAGGGTCTTCGGGGTACAGCTTATGAAGTTTTTGCCAAGATGAGCAGAGATGACCAAGAAAATTATGACATGCTAAAACAGGCTCTGTTGTTAAGATATGAAAAGAACGGAGAATTTTATAGAAAAAAGTTCAGGAATGCTAAACTACTGTCAGGTGAGACATATCACCAGTTCTCTGCCCGGTTAGAGACCTACTTGGAGAAATGGACTGCTCTGGGTAAAACCCAAGATCTTAAGGAGATGATCCTTATTGAGCAATTAAGAGAGTCCATGGCTCCAGACCTGAGAAAGTTTCTCATGGAACAAGGTGCAGAGAGGCTGGGTGAGTTACTAAATGTCGCTGAAAGATATCAGGCAGCTCAAGCAGAGGTAGGTGGTAATAAAAAGAAACAGGTAGACAATTTTAAGGCACCACAAAACTTTAATAAGTTTGATCATAGAGATCAGAACAAAGGTAAGCACCAGTTTGATAGGCCACGGTATGATAATAGAAATAAAACCCCACAATTCGATGAAAGGAAATTTGAGGAAAGAAAATCTTTCAACCAAGGAAGGAAGTGGTGTAAAAATTGTCGGATGAACAATCATACCACTGAAAATTGTAGAAGGAACCCTTCTAAATTTGCTGCTATGAAATCTGGGAAGAAGGGAACAAAGGTAAAACCTGCGGAACTACAGGAACCATACCACCCCCCAGTGTGTGAAGATGTAATCTGTAATGGATTCACCATAAGGTGCTTATATGATACAGGTCTAGATTATGATTCAGTTGTGAGTTTTCACCTAGTGCAAGCAGATCAATACACCACAGAAACAGTGGAGATTCAAGCTGCAACCAAGGAAGTAGCGACCATGACACTCCCTATCGCTAAGATAAATGTGAAAACGCGATATGTAGAGGGAGTAATCAAAGCAGCAGTGATAAATGAGCCAATCTACCCTCTAATATTGGGGTGTAGATATGTCTTCTTGGGGAATCCCAAGAGACCTGTAATTTTGGCAACAGGGCAGACCAGATCACAGTCTAAAAAAAGGAGGATAATCCAATCAATACTCATCCAGATGAGATGAGGAAGGCACTGGCGGAGGATAAGACCCTCAAGCCTTGTTTTAAGAAATTGTCCAAATGTCATACACCTCCAGGCAAGGGAGATTTCTATATAAAAAACAAATTGATTTATAGGAAGGCTGGATCTGAATCAATTGGTCACGGACAGCTGGTCCTTCCCACTTCATATAGGACTAAAGAGTTGGAACTAGGGCATGCGATTTCCTTCAGTGGTCATATGGGGATCAGCGCAACAGGACAGCGTATAGCTTGTCATTATTTCTGGCCAGGGATAACTGAAGATATAAAAAGATATGTAAACTCCTGTCCAGAGTGCCAACGAGTAGCACCAAAGCATTGGACTGCACCAGCAACTCTAGGGGAAATGCCCATAGTGGGAACACCTTTTGAGAGAGTTGCAGTGGACATTGTGGGACCTCTCACTCGAACCAAGAGGAGGAACAGCTACATTCTGACTCTGGTGGACACCTGTTCTATGTGGGGAGAGGCGGTAGCCCTGTCATTAATTGACTCTAAACATGTGGCAGAGGCATTACTCACAATTTTCACCAGGTTAGGCTTTCCCAACCAAATCTTGACTGATAATGGCTCTCAGTTCAAGGGGAAACTAACAGAAGAAGTTTTCAGGATCTTTCAAGCCAAACACTTCCATTGTAGTCCGTATCATCCCCAAGGAAACGGCCAAGTGGAAAGATTCAACGGGACATTAATGTCGATCCTGAGAAAGTTGGCACATGAAAAACCAGATACATGGGACCAGTACCTTCACGCCGCCCTCTTTGCTTATCGGGAGGTACTCCATAGCTCAACCGGTATGGCCCCGGCAACATTATTATTTGGGAGGCCAATAAAAGGTCCACTAGAAGCCCTGTTAAGAACGTGGACTGATGGAAAGGAAGAGGAAAATATTACATCATCATACCAATATTTGAATGAGCTGACCACTCGTTTAAAAACTGGCTGGAAACTTGCCAATGAAAATTTGAGACAAGCCAGGAAAAAGCATGCTGCCTATTATAACAAGAAAGCTAAAGACAGAAATTTGGCTGTGGGAGAGAAGGTACTGCTTCTCCTACCCGGTAGCCAGAACAAGTTGCAAATAGGATGGCAAGGTCCATATACAGTTCTAGAGAAGGTGTCTAGAACAAATTATACGATAGATAAGAAGGGGAAAGAAAAAATCTATCATGTGAATCTCCTGAAGAAATATTTGGAGAGAGAAAATCAGGAAGAGACACATTTGCTGACCTTGGCGATTGCAATGGAGATGAAAAAAGAACCACTTTCATCATTTGAATATCCATTACACCCCTGTGAGACCGCTGCACAGGTGAAAATCAGTACACATCTAACGAAAAATCAGAAGGAGAGAGTGCAACAGGTTCTAGATGCCATACAGAGGTGTTAACTGACCGTCCAGGGCTTACAAACTTATTAGAATATGATATGAAACTTGTGGACCCAACACCAGTCTGAATGAAAGCCTATTCGATTCCTTTCGCTAAGGAGAAAGCTTTGAAGGAAGAGATAGACTATTTGTTGAAGGAAGGAATTATTTCACACAGTGAATCTTCGTATAGTTCCAGTGTGGTGCTCTTGAGAAAACCATCTGGAGAACATAGACTCTGTATAGATTACAGGAGACTGAATGCTATCACAGAAGGTCAGGTGGATCCATTGCCGGATACCAATCAGCTGTTTGCCAGGCTGAATAAAGCTAAATATTTCTCAAAAGTGGATCTGAGCAAAGGCTACTATCAGATTCCAGTAAAGCCTGACGTTAGACCTTATCTAGCTTCTAGTACCTCAGAGGGACACTATGAATTTAACAGATTGCCATTTGGATTGAAAAATGCACCCAGTGTCTTCTCTAGAATGATGAGAAAATTGTTGGACCCCCTGAATAACCCATGCATCACAAACATCATGGATGATATCCTCATAGCGACAGAAACATTTGAGGAACACATCAACTCTCTGAACATGTTGTTTAATCGACTTAGAGAGGCGAATTTGACAGCCCGTCCCACCAAATGTTGCGCTGGATGTAAAGAATTAGAATTCTTAGGACACACAGTCCATCAGGGAAACATGACCCCTGACCCCAAGAACTTGGAAAAACTGAGAAAAGCACCGAGGCCACAAACCAAGAAAGACGTGAGATCCTTTGTCTCATTATGTGGTTTCTACCAAAATTATATCAAAAACTTTAACTCCATATGTGCACCGTTAACCGATTTGACACGCATGGGAAATCCTGATCGAATTACCTGGACAGCACAATGTGAATTAGCATACCAGGAATTGAAGGAAAAGCTCACAAGCAAACCTATTTTAAAATTACCTGACTTAAGTCAAGAATTCATTGTGAGAACGGATGCTAGTAATGTAGGGTTAGGTGCCACCCTGTTACAGAAGTCAGATTCACTGGATGGGGAATTAACCCCAGTGGCATATGCAAGCAGAAAGTTGAATAAAGCTGAACAAAACTATTCAACTAGCGAAAAAGAATGTCTCGCAGTGATATGGGCGATCAAGAAATTCAATATTTATCTGTATCGGAGGGAATTTAAGTTACAAACGGATCACAAACCCCTAGCTTTTATAGCGCAAGCTAAACATGAAAATTCGCGATTACTGCATTGGTCTTTGCTTTTGCAGCCATTCCAGTTCAGTATACAATATATTTCTGGAAAAACTAACCTAGGTGCGGTGTTTCTAAGCCGCCATCCGTGCGATGAGAATCAAAGTAATCACCAGGCATAGATAGAAATTTATCTATGTGTATATAGAAATAGGGACTGACATATGATGTCTGTTTTAAGTGGGGAGAATTGTAGTGATAAATCCTAATACCCATGTATAAATTAGAACATACATATAAAGCAGCAAGCAAATATATGAAAGAAAGAAGAATGGAGCAAGACCAGTGCGTTCCCAATAGCGCAAAAGCCTGAGATTAATAACGACACGATCTCTGCTTTTCCTACTGCGTTCTACAAATAAATGTATTTCATTTGATTGTGATTCCTGATTCACATTGTATTGTGATCAGGATATCTATATATGAAAAGATACTTAATACATTTTTAAAAATTTAACTCTTGACTTAATAAGATAACCTTTAGAGTGTTATATGGTTGTGACTGTCATATTGTTGTCAGTTGTTGAGGATCTTAACTTAGATGTTTATCTGTTTGTTGGTTGTTGTGTACTACACTTCATCACTAGCATAACCCTAGACACGTAACGAAGCTATTAATCATTCATTCAAGAATAATTCTGATTGAGATCGAAATGTGGTAGCAAGTAAGGTCATCTGCATTACACACACAAATTATTAGCTGCAGATACCTTCACAGCTGATCTCAGTCAGTACACTAAGTCCCCTATAACTATAATTATATATCCCACTCACCACAAGACTCAGAGAGGCAAATTTGACCACTCGCCCTACTAAATGTTCTATTGGTTGCCAGAAACTGGAATTTGTGAATCACATAGTATATCAGTGTAGTATGACCCCTGACCCCAAGAATTTGGGAAAAAAATACAGAGAGCACCAAGACCACAAACAGAGAAGGATGTGAGATCTTTTGTTTCACAATGTGGCTTCTATCAGAAGTATATTAAGGATTTCAATTGTGTATGTGCTTCTCTGACTGATTTGACAAAGAAAGGCAATCATGACAAAGTTGAGTTCACAGCGGAATATGAGAAGGCATATTCAGACTTGAAGCAAACACTCACAAGTAGTCATATACTGAGACTTCTAGATCTGAGTCAAGAATTTGTGGTTAGGACTGATGCAAGCAACGCAGGGTTGGGTGCAGCACTGTTGAAAAGATCTCAATCACAGCCCGGAGAATTGAATCCCATTGCTTATGCCAGCTGCAAATTGAATAAAGCGGAAATAAATTACTAAACTGTTGAGAGAGAATGTTTGGCGTTGGTCTGGGCCATAAAGAAGTTACAGATGTATCTGTATGGTAGGCATTTAGTAGTCCAGTGTGATCACCAGCAACTTGTTTTTCTCGCTCAAACTCGGCATTGTAACGCACAATTATTAAGGTGGTCTCTTTTAATCCAAGCTTACTCGTTTACCATTGAATATATCCCTGGATCTCAGAATGTTGCGAAGGATTTCTAAAGTAGGCACCCACCTGAAGGAAACCAGGAGAGTAAGAAGGAAGAATAAACATCCATTTGGATCAATGCCTTGTTGGTGATTCCAGAATGAAAGCTCCACCAAATTGTTCTCGTTTTTGAAGTGGGGGCTCTTGTCGTGAATTCTGATTCAAAACACGCCATTCATACCAAAACGGCGCACCATACTAAATAAAGTGCAGGCTAGACGGACCAATAAAACGGCATCCTTATTCACGTATGTTTACAAACGTATTAGACATCTAACATGGCCGGATTCTAAATCTGTGTTACCGAGTTGGATTTGAACATAACTTATTGGCTTATGAGCGAAGTACCGCATGGAAGAGGTTAGTAATTATATAATGGAACTGTTCCTTTATAAGAATGAGCAAAGATTTCCACCGAAAGTGTTATACCTATGGAGAAACTTCAGTGTTATGCATCGAGACATCAGGCAAGTCGAAAATGGTGCTGTTTAGGCTGCACCTTTGAAAAGATGGACGAAGTAACGGAAAAGGCAATTATCTAGAAAGATAACGAAGAATCCATGGCGTACTCTAAGCCTAAGATGAAGGAAATCGGTCCAGGAATAAAGGAGATATGGATATTTCTAATTTTCCATAAATGCACAACTTGACAAAATTATGCCTGCATTTGAGGACGTGAACATACTTCAGTCTTATTGTTCTGCGAGACATTCGGCCCTGACGTACATAAGGACGTGCCCAATTTCTAAGCTTGTTACAAAAATTCAAACGACAGTGAGAGCGCCAGTTCTGTCAAGGAAGCTACGTTGCCTTCTGCATCTGAGAGCAGACTGATTAACCATTGGCAGTTCGACTGTTACGTCCTGTAACCAACGTGTATCTTTAAGGAACCAGCGACAACTGAAGGAGCTAGTGGTGCAAGAGCCCTATAAGTCTAGAGGGACAGCATCATAGTTACCTAATGCCTTGAAGAATCACATCTGACAGTTTCTTTCCAGAGTAGTATTGTGAAAGACTCCAGGACAAGAAGTGAAGATAAGTAGCCATACATGGCTACTGACCAGTGTTTAGCCAGCTTTACCACAATAAATCAAATAAGACAGTATGATGAAAAGTCAACGCATCTAGATAAGAAAATTCACAAATCAGTGATTGACTTTATTTTATATTAACTGTTAAGAACCCTTATTAATCCTAAACACAGATAGTTTACAACAAGATTAAGTTCAGCCAGGAAAGGAGAACTGTCCTTTGAAATTTAAAGACTGTAGTTAGTTGTGAATATTTGACAAGTGATTTTATTAATTTTATACCTTAATCAATTTTGAATTTAGTGATAATTTCACAAAGAAAAGAAAACTTGTACAAAATAAATTGTAAATTTTACCAACAGACTTACTTGGATTATTAAAGTTAAGTTACAGTTCTTGTTGAGCCGCGGTAGCATAGTGGTTAGTGCACTGGCTTCCTAGCTCAGTGGTCTATGGTTCGATTCCCATATGAGGTGGGATTTCTTTAGGCCGCAAACGGCTCCTGGGTCGACCCAGCCCCGACTGGGTACCAGAGCAACTTCTGGGAAGGTTAAGGCGGCCGGCGTGATGCTGACCACATCACCCCTAGTGTGCCGATGGTCAAGAAAATATGGACCTAACACCATATTTCCAATATGCCTCAATGGGCGTGTAATGGGATCCTTTACCGTTTTTTTTAACCTTCTTGTTGGTTAATAGTTTAGTTTAATACCCCTAGCAGAGCCTAACACTATTAACTGAGGAGGATCTTGAGAGGAGCATTTAGGAACCTAGGATAAATCCCTATCATCATACCTAGGAACTTATACAGCTTGATCCTACTTTGATGTTTATACACCCTTACTCTTTTCAGAGAAGGGGGTATTTCTTATAAAACCAGATATTATCTGGCATTATCCTGGTATCACCTGATACAACTCTGTGTCCAGGATATCTTTCATTTAAAACTATACCTCCTTCTCGTGACAGTATCACGACTTTCGAGCGGCCAAATAATTATATATTCAACCTTTTTCAACAATGAGAGCTATGAACCCGTATCACCACTCTCAACAATGAGAGCTATGAACCCGTATCACCACTCTCAACAATGAGAGCTATGAACCCGTATCACTGTGGTGAAGTGGGATGTTATAAATATTTATAGGGGACTTAGTGTACTGACTGAGATCAGCTGTGAAGGTATCTATATCTATTAAGAGTAGTGTATTATAGATAACCTTACTTGCTACCACATATCTATATATCTCAGTCAGAATTATTCTGGAATAGTGTGATGCTACGTTATGTGTCTAGGGTATGAGTATGGTGAAGTGTAAGTCACAACAACAGACAGATAAACAATTTAATTTAATCCACTACTCTTAACAACACTGTGACACTCACATACATATAACACTCTATAAGGATATCTTAAAAGAATCACTGATAACTTTCAAATAACAATATGTATTCATTACTGGCATGAATGAATATGTGTCCTGATTCAACTACAAAGGGAACCAGGAATCACAAGCAATTTAAATTACAAGTATATGTACAGAATTTATCAATATGAATATTGTAGTGACATATATTATTATAAATATCCTATGTGTGTCAGTTGTGTAGTGGTAATATGAGGTAATACTGGTTTTGTTTTGTTCAAGCTCTGTTGGTATTTGTCATCATGACTTCAATAGTTTGTCTTTTGGGACTAGTATTGGAGATGTTCTCAGTTCCAGATATTAAGACAATTAATTTCCCCTCTGAATGTTATTTTTACAAAGTTATTTCAAGATGAGGGGACATAATGTTGAGCTCAGCTGGCCAATTCGCTTATCTGGCGTGATGGCGGCAGGAAAGGACTCCTCTGCTCGAATTCTCCTCTGGGCTCAGGAGACACCTCACTGATAGCTAAAAAGACCAAGGAGTATGCTGTCCGACTCTGGATTCAGCAAAGCTCTGACCAGGTGCTGCTCACTACCATCAAGACCACGGTCCCTGAAATCAAGAAGGATGTACCTTCTACTTCATAACTAACTTAAACTCTCTTGTTACACTGATCACAACACAGCACAAACATTGAGTTCAGAGCATTAGGCCAACTGTCAGCTTCATTTGAAATACTTTATTCCAGTATTACCCTTCTTAATGGTTACTACGCCTCTGCACTTCCAGCATTATTTCTGTCTAATCAATCATCCAGGTGTCAGTGTACTGTTTGGCCATTCCATGCCGTTTTACTTTCCTACGACACCCTCTGTTCAGGCTGGAGCATTATAGGCTTTATCTCCTATTTGCCACTGAACTACACATATATATTCAGGCATAAATTAACAATTTACATTCAATTTTCATTAAAAGATACTGAATGGTTCAAGCTTACCACAATTTCATGGAAATAAACACAGATACGTTGATTAGCAATGAATTCTGGCACAAACTGGCACAAATTCCCATCTGCTTATCTTCCAGGCTTTTATTTAGCAAAATATAAGCTGGCTTCAACGCACTGATGCTTTATCAAGCTTATTTAAACAAGTGGTTTCGAACTAACGCTCCCAAGTGTGTATATCAGCGAGTCTGACCAATGAGCCCCGTTTCGACAAGTGTTTGAAAAAATGTTACCTTTTCCCGTCTCCCCCAACAACGAAAGATAGTATTTATAGCCCGACCAATCGTGGTTAGGCTTTCATTTGTTGCGCTCCAATCAATTTGGAGTTTACATGGTAGGCTATTTCTGTAACGTAAATTTTTTTCAAACACGTTATAAAAAAAATCTTATGAGCAGAAATGATTTTATGCTGTCAGGCATCCCCAATATTTTATTTTGGTTATAATTTATTAATTCCTGGACTATTTGCGTAACGTTTTACATATTCTTTGTCAGCAAGCCCTAAGGAACCCAAAAATACAAATTTAAAGGAGCTACGTGGCTGCGTTCAAAATATGCAATTTCTTCTACCTCCTGTTTCGAAGATGTGCTGTCTGGGTACTGTTATGTTTTCAAACGTAAACCCATCTATTGTTATCTTTCCTAATAAGCGTTTTTTATGATTTTAAAACCTAACTCTGGGAAGGGTAGTGTATTTTATCACTGTCCGTCTGAAAAAAAAGTTAGTGCTTGTAGTCTTACACGCGTGATGGCAGCATTTGTGTATCGCGCGAAGCGTGTTTAGTGTTCGGCTTTCTGCCTCTCCCTTCTCGTTTTATCCTTTAGTCCATCTGTTCGTTCGTTTTGGTAACGCAGTATAATTAATGTTAGGATTAATTTAGGTCATTACGCAGGGCCTCTCAATGTTTTTCTTAGAAATGCAGCACACGTTTCATTGAAGAAAGCGGGTAATAATACAGTAAGCTTTTACTATCAACGTGAAAGCGTTACAATTTGCAGACGAAGCAGAAAACAAGGGGGATTTCGAGTACATTCTTTGTGACAGCACTGTTATTTTACCATTGCTCTTCTCTTTATTAATTTTATTTGTTAGGCTTCATATTTACCTAATAATTTATATATGTGGATTAGAATATTTCATGACACCTCCCCTCTTAAAACAGACATTATATGTCAGTCCTTTATTCTATATACACATAGAGAAATTTATTATTATTTCTGGGGTTTACGGTGATTCTCATCACACGGATGGCGGCTTAAAAAATCCGCTCCCAAATTGGTTTTTCCAGATATATACTCAATGCTAAAATTATATGGAGCCAGAAGCAAAGACCATCGGAGTAACCTAGAGTTCTCATGCTTAGCCTGTGCTAGAAACGATAAAGGTTTGTGGTCTGTTTGCAACTTAAATGCCTTCCCATATAGATAAATATTGAATTTCTTTATTGCCCATATTACTGCAAGACATTCTTTTTCGCTAGTTGAGTAGTTGATTTCAGCTTTATTCAACTTTCTGCTAGCATATGCCACTGGGCTTAATTCCCCATCCAATGCATCTGATTTCTGTAGTAGAGTTGCACCTAACCCAATATTACTTGCATCCGTCCTTACTATGAATTCTTGACTTAAGTCAGGTAATTTCAAAATGGGTTTACTTGTGAGCTTTTCCTTCAATTCTTGGTAAGTCATTTCACATTGTGGTGTCCATGTAATGCGATCTGGATGTCCTTTACGTGTCAATTCAGTTAACGGTGCACATATGGAATTAAAGTTTTTGATATACTTCTGGTAGAAACCACATAATGAGACAAAGGATCTCACGTCCTTCTTGGTTTGTGGTCTCGGGGCTTTCTGTAGTTTCTCTAAATTCTTTGGGTCAGGGGTCATGTTTCCCTGATAAACTGTGTGTCCCAAAAATTCCAATTCTTTACATCCAACGCAACATTTGGTTGGTCGGGCTGTTAAATTTGCCTCCCTAAGTCGATCAAACAGCATGTTCAGAGAGTCAATGTGTTCCTCAAATGTTTCTGTTGCTATAAGGATATCATCCATAAAATTTGTTATACAGGGATTATTCAGAGGATCCAATAATTTTCTCATCATTCTAGAGAAGACACTAGGCGCATTCTTCAATCCAAATGGCAATCTATTAAACTCATAGTGTCCTTCTGAGGTACTAAAAGCTAGGTATGGTCTAACCTCAGGCTTTACTGGAATCTGATAGTATCCTTTACTCAGATCCACTTTTGAGAAATATTTAGCTTTATTTAGTCTGGCAAACAGCTGATTTGTATCCGGCAATGGATCCACCTGTCCTTCTGTAATAGCATTCAGTCTCCTGTAATCTATACAGAGTCTATGTTCTCCAGAGGGCTTCCTTAAGAGTACAACACCGGAGCTATACGAAGACTCACTGTGCGAAATAATTCCTTCCTTCAATAGATAGTCTATCTCTTCCTTCAAAGCTTTTTCCTTAGCAAACGGAATCGAATATGGTTTCATACAGACAGGTGTGGAGTCTATGAGTTTCATATCATATTCCAATAGGTTTGTATGCCCTGGTCGGTCTGTTAACACCTCTGCATGATTATTTAGAACCTGTTGCACTCTCTCTTTCTGAGTTTTCGTTAAATGTGTACTGATTTTCACCTGTGCTGCTGTCTCACAGGGGTGTAATGGATATTCAAATGATGAAAGTGGTTCCTTTTTCATCTCCATGGCGATGGACAAGGTCAACAAGTGTGTCTCTTCCTGATGTTCTCTTTCCAAATATTTCTTCAGGAGATTCACATGATAGATTTTTTCTTTCCCCTTCTTATCTATCTTATAATTTGTTCTAGACACCTTCTCTAGAACTGTATATGGACCCTGCCATCCAATTTGTAACTTATTCTGACTCCCGGGCAAAAGAAGCAGTACCTTCTCTCCCACAGCCAAATTTCTGTCTTTCGCCTTCCTGTTATAATAGGCAGCATGTTTCTTCCTGGCTTGTTTCAAATTTTCATTGGCAAGTTTCCAGCCAGTTTTTAACCGAGTGGTCAGCTCATTCACATATTGGTATGAAGATGTAATGTTTTCCTCTGCCTTTTCATCAGTCCACGTTCTTAACAAAGCTACATATGGACCTTTAATTGTGTGGACCTATTTGTCCATGCACCGGTATGGTCTCTTCCACTCGAAGCTTTATAGTGATGATTTTTCCTCCCAGAATTATCATTCACAAAACGACCGCTACCAATTTTTCTTTTGGGGCTTTCTCCCCACTTAAAATTCTTGATGAGAGATTTCCTCTCTACATCCTCTTCCTCCAGTTTGTTTAAGTCCGATTGAGGGATTTTCGGCTTATCCTGGGGTAAGACATCTTTTTGCACTCTCCGCATAGTGGCCATTGTAAAACAGTTAAGTGAAGCTTGTCCGTGAAAAGGGGCTTCCCATTCCATTTGGTCCACTTTATCAAATCTATTTTTCTTTTTATTATCAGGCCTAATTTTGCCCCGTGGCGTGTCCAGGTCCTGATCCATGTTCCCACTTGTGGGTGTTCCCTCATGTGCTATGCTACACCTTTCTACAAAATTCTCAATGTCCCATCTTGCTTTGGGCCAATAATAATTGTGAGCCACCTTTTGAATGATGGTACCTATCTTCTCATGGTCCCCATCTGGTTTCACATGTAGGCTCCTTATTAATTCTGTCCTATATCTTTTTGGAAGAACCAGCTGTCCGTGACCTTTGGATCTAGCTCCAGTCTTCCTATACATCAACTTGTTTTTCATGTAAAAATCTCCCTTGCCTGGAGTTGTATGACAAGTTGACAATTTTCTGAAACAAGGCGTGAGTGTTTTATCCCCAGCCTGTGCCTTCCTCATCTCTTCTGGAGTGGTATCTAACATAATATCCTCCTCCTGTCTTGAGGTCGACCTGACCTGAAGGGTTGCCATATACACAGGTTTCCTTCTGCAACGGTCAGTGTCATGATTGTCCATCTGACAATTTTTACACCACCTTTTTCCTTGGTTGAAAGATTTTCTTTCATCATATTTCCTTTCATCGAATGGTGGGAATTTATTTTTATTTTCATACCGTGGCCTATCAAATTGGTGCTTACCTTTATTTTGATCCCTAGGATCAAATTTATTAAAGTTCTGTGGTGCCCTAAAGTTATCCACTTGTTTCTTTTTATTACCTGTTACCTCTGCTTGAGCTGCTTGATACCTTTCAGCAACATTTAGCAACTCACCCAGCCTCTCTGCACCTTGTTCCATGAGAAACTTTCTCAGGTCTGGAGCCATGGACTCTCTTAATTGCTCTATAAGGACCATTTCCTTAAGATCTTGGGTTTTCCCCAGAGAAGTCCATTTCTCCAAGTATGTCTCTATTCGTGCAGAGAACTGGTGATAGGTTTCACCTGACAGTAGTTTAGCATTCCTAAATTTTTTCCTATAAAATTCTGCATTCTTTTCATACCTTAACAAAAGAGCCTGCTTTAGCATGTCATAATTTTCCTGATCACCTCTGCTCATTTTTGCAAAAACTTCATAAGCTGCCCCACGAAGTCCCTGAGATAACTTTAAGCTCCACCTTTCTCTCTCTAACCCATATGTGGTAGCTAATAGTTCATATCTATTTATATAGCTCTCAATATCATCGTCTTTCTCAACAAAATGATCTAAATGAAAATTCATAGCTGAGGTTGAGGCTCCCTGAGTAACCGTAGCATCAGAGGCAAAGGGACTGGCACCATTTTCAGGAGCATGGCCTTGAAACTCAAACTCCCTTAGTCGTAACTCATGTTCCCTTTGTAATCTTTTCTCCTCCTTTTCTGCTTCCCTCTCTGCAGCTAATCTCTTCTCTTCCCTTTCTGCAGCCTGTCTTCTTTCCTCGGCTTCCCTTTCTGCAGCTAATCTTTTGTCTTCTCTTTCTGCTTCCAATTTCTTAGCCTCAGCTTCAAACTGTAACTTCTTAATTTCCCTTTCAGCCTCTAACCTTCTTTCGGCTTCTTTTTCTAATCTTCTTTCTTCGCGTTCAATAAATTTGTCACATTCCGTCGTGACATAGGCAACCATAACTTGCCCATCTAATCCTAACTCTTTTGCAGTCTGAACCGCAGCAGATCGAAATTTGGCCAGGTCCGCCATTGTCTATCAGGTAAATTTCTACAATGTCTAACCAACAATTCAAATTCTAAATATATATAATGGACAACACAGGCACCGTGAGCTCAACCTTATTTAATTCCACCCAAGGATACCTTTTAATTCTTATATTCCCTGAAGTGAATTACCCCCAATATTTTTAATAGTTAAAGATTCAAAATCCCAAGAGCGAGACCCCAATATATGTGGTGAAGTGGGATGTTATAAATATTTATAGGGGACTTAGTGTACTGACTGAGATCAGCTGTGAAGGTATCTATATCTATTAAGAGTAGTGTATTATAGATAACCTTACTTGCTACCACATATCTATATATCTCAGTCAGAATTATTCTGGAATAGTGTGATGCTACGTTATGTGTCTAGGGTATGAGTATGGTGAAGTGTAAGTCACAACAACAGACAGATAAACAATTTAATTTAATCCACTACTCTTGACAACACTGTGACACTCACATACATATAACACTCTACAAAGATATCTTAAGGAGTCACTGATAACTTTCAAATAACAATATGTATTCATTACTGGCATGAATGAATATGTGTCCTGATTCAACTACAAAGGGAACCAGGAATCACAATCAATTTAAATTACAAGTATATGTACAGACTTTATCAATATGAATATTGTAGTGACATATATTATTAAAATATCCTATGTGTGTCAGTTGTGTAGTGGTAATATGAGGTAATACTGGTTTTGTTTTGTTCAAGCTCTGTTGGTATTTGTCATCATGACTTCAATAGTTTGTCTTTTGGGACTAGTATTGGAGATGTTCTCAGTTCCTGATATTAAGACAATTAAATTCCCCTCTGAATGTTATTTTTACAAAGTTATTTCAAGATGAGGGGACATAATGTTGAGCTCAGCTGGCCAATTCGCTTATCTGGCGTGATGGCGGCAGGAAAGGACTCCTCTGCTCGAATTCTCCTCTGGGCTCTGGAGACACCTCACTGATAGCTAAAAAGACCAAGGAGTATGCTGTCCGACTCTGGATTCAGCAAAGCTCTGACCAGGTGCTGCTCACTACCATCAAGACCACGGTCCCTGAAATCAAGAAGGATGTACCTTCTACTTCATAACTAACTTAAACTCTCTTGTTACACTGATCACAACACAGCACAAACATTGCGTTCAGAGCGTTAGGCCAACAGCCAGCTCCATTTGAAATACTTTATTCCAGTATTACCCTTCTTAATGGTTACTACGCCTCTGCACTTCCAGCATTATTTCTGTCTAATCAATCATCCAGGTGTCAGTGTACTATTTGGCCATTCCATGCCGTTTTACTTCCCTCCGACACCCTCTGTTCAGGCTGGAGCATTATAGGCTTTATCTCCTGTTTGCCACTGAACTACACATATATATACAGGCATAAATTAACAATTTACATTCAATTTTCATTAAAAGATACTGAATGGTTCAAGCTTACCACAATTTCATGGAAATAAACACAGATACGTTGATTAGCAATGAATTCTGGCACAAACTGGCACAAATTCCCATCTGCTTATCTTCCAGGCTTTTATTTAGTAAAATATAAGCTGGCTTCAACGCACTGATGCTTTATCAAGCTTATTTAAACAAGTGGTTTCGAACTAACGCTTCCAAGTGTGTATATCAGCGAGTCTGGCCAATGAGGCCCCGTTTCGACAAGTGTTTGAAAAAAGGTTACCTTTTCCCGTATCCCCCAACAACGAAAGATAGTATTTATAGCCCGACCAATCGTGGTTAGGCTTTCATTTGTTGCGCTCCAATCAATTTGGAGTTTACATGGTAGACTATTTCTGTAACGTAAATTTTTTTCAAACACGTTATAAAAAAAATCTTATGAGCAGAAATGATTTTATGCTGTCAGGCATCCCCAATATTTTATTTTGGTTATAATTTATTAATTCCTGGACTATTTGCGTAACGTTTTACATATTCTTTGTCAGCAAGTCCTAAGGAACCCAAAAATACAAATTTAAAGGAGCTACGTGGCTGCGTTCAAAATATGCAATTTCTTCTACCTCCTGTTTCGAAGATGTGCTGTCTGGGTACTGTTATGTTTTCAAACGTAAACCCATCTATTGTTATCTTTCCTAATAAGCGTTTTTTATGATTTTAAAACCTAACTCTGGGATGGTTAATGTATTTTATCACTGTCCGTCTGAAAAAAAAGTTAGTGCTTGTAGTCTTACACGCGTGATGGCAGCATTTGTGTATCGCGCGAAGCGTGTTTAGTGTTCGGCTTTCTGCCTCTCCCTTCTCGTTTTATCCTTTAGTCCATCTGTTCGTTCGTTTTGGTAACGCAGTATAATTAATGTTAGGATTAATTTAGGTCATTACGCAGGGCCTCTCAATGTTTTTCTTAGAAATGCAGCACACGTTTCATTGAAGAAAGCGGGTAATAATACAGTAAGCTTTTACTATCAACGTGAAAGCGTTACAATTTGCAGACGTAGCAGAAAACAAGGGGAATTTCGAGTACATTCTTTGTGACAGCACTGTTATTTTACCATTGCTCTTCTCTTTATTAATTTTATTTGTTAGGCTTCATATTTACCTAATAATTTATATATGTGGATTAGAATATTTCATGACAATCACCACTCTCAACAATGAGAGCTATGAACCCGTATCATCACTCTCAACAATGAGAGCTATGAACCCGTATCACCACTCTCAACAATGAGAGCTATGAACCCGTATCACCACTCTCAACAATGAGAGCTATGAACCCGTATCACCACTCTCAACAATGAGATATATGAACCCGTATCACCACTCTCAACAATGAGAGCTATGAACCCGTATCACCACTCTCCCCCTAATATCCATACATGCTGCCTATGAGGCACAGATGAGTCACAGTTGTAAAACATCATGAGACAAATATATTCAATGAAATTCATTACAAATTCACCAATCGTTTTCAATGAATGTAAATTTCCACGACCAACAGCTGAACTGAATTTACATATTTGACGTCACTGCACAAGGTCAAGGTTGTTTGCCCAGCAGAAGAAAACCGGTTGAATTTTCAGAACTGTTCGTTAGTCCGGTCGATATTATATGCCTGTAATGTTTTTCAAGACAGCGATGATGTCCTGTTTACAGCCTTAGGACAGAATATGTTCGTGTTGATCTTCACTCAAGTGGGATGGCTAAAATTGCGAGCTTTAATGAGCTTTCAAGTATGTAACTTGTCGTAACCACTAGTGTTTCACATAACGGTTATTCGGAACCCTTGAAGTGGCCACGTTTACTACTCTGATCTGTGTAGCTAGTGGGACTCTCAGATAAGTCTTGGTTTCTTTGTTGGGCACATATACTGTATATGATATACTGTTTGACATCGGTCGTGGATTTTCTTTTGTTTTTAATGTAACCTTGTCGTTTAAAGACGACTCTTTTTTCACATGACCAATGCTTGGCGTAAGCGAAGCTAGCCTAATTAATGCTTGGCGTTTCGAAGCGAAGCTGGCCTAATTAAACATCTGTGTCCCGATTTATTAATATCTTCTGTTTCTTATAAGAATTTATTTTATGTTAATCTGTGCCTCTTTCTATTACTGGTAGGGTATAGTCTATTTCTGAAGAGAATCCGATATGCACGGCCACATACAGATCCCGGGGCCCAGCAAATGTATCCCGTAGAGAGACATTTGAGTACTATCAAATCTTAAAAAATGTATCCCAAAAATTTCTTAAGTTCAAAAAAAATGTTCAGAAAAATTTAAAGTTCAAAAAATTTTCTAAGTCCAAAAATAATTCGGAAAAATTTAAACTAATTCCTAAACCTGGTTTCCTATATCTATATGAGATCAACTTCTCTATAAAAACCTAGGGATGGACATCAACTTTCAAAAAAAAATTTTTAACTATCTAGCATTTACAATATTTTTCATCACATTTTCACATTGGCAACACTGACCAACAAAAATATTCCCAACTTCATCCAATACAGAAGGTCGTCACTAAAAAAATGTGACAAGTGGCAACACTGGGAAATATGAGCAATAGTATATCATATTTGTATAAATTAACTGCATTAACATAATCCAAGTACATGTTGGACACATATTATGAGAGGGAGGGTGTAGTATTATTTCTGTTCCTATCATTTCTTCAATACCCTAAAGCTTCAAGTAACCCAAAAAATTTAAGTTATTTTCTCCTGTTATTCTAATAAACATGGCTTGCAATTTCAATTCTTCATCACTGTAGAGAATGTGCGATATTTTCTTTTAAAATGTGCTATGTTGTTTATTATATTTCTAATGTCTATATGAGTTATAAATCCTGTAGTGATCCTGTCCAAAATGATTCTGGTATGTCCAATTATTCATAACTGCATCCTCGTCCTGTCGGCACATTGTTACCTATGTGGGTCTTTTCCTGATTTAGACTATTGATATTATTTGACATATAACTACTCTGCAATTTATGAAAGTAACATATTTGTAACATTGTATAATAGCTATGTGAAATAGAAGGGAAGGAAAAATATTCAATTTATCGTGAGGAATCTACAATATTCTCTTAAGACAAAGTTCCTGGCACTCTGACTACTATTTATCCATATTATTTCTGGTTATCCTTGCATACAGTGTACCATTTCCATTTTCTTTATAAGTCCAATTCATCGCTCATGGTGCTCCAATATTTAAAATGTGGATCCTTCCTATTCCTCTTATTCTGTACTGGAAATACATCCTTATTAATTGTCTATGTACTATATCTGTGAATATTTATCAACAATATATCAACTAATCATTTATGGAACCATCAACACAAATGTCTAGACTTTACCAAAACATGAACAAAAACATGTCTTTTTACATATGTGCAAAATTTCGACACCAACTCTGCCTTCGCAGGTCGAGGGTTAGTCAGAGTTATGTGGTGCCTGTAACATCCACTGACTACAGCCAGATGGGTGACTTATGGTACTTATAATTCAAAAATCTCGTCCGTCAGTTGTCTTAAGTGTGGGGCGGGGGGGGGGGGTCTATTTCATGGTGTCCTTGACAAAGTTTGCTGCATTTCCAATCTAGGTATTCTTTTCTTATGTCATAATATCTCCATGATATATCTGTGACATGTCTGTCCTTGGGATAACATTATTTTTTTCCAATATCCTCGGGGTGAGCAGATCTCAGTACGTCCAATTTCATCAATCATGTATTTTTTTTTCTCTCCTGTAATTCTGGGTATGTTATGAGTATAGTACATTGTCAATTTATTTCAACTATCTTACAACATTCTGTAATTCGTGATAAGGAATAGTCATTTGTTATACAACAATGTTCATATGACAAAGGCAATGAGCAAAAATCAAAGAGATATCTTCTCCGAAAATGCGGATGTATCTCTATTTCCTTTACCTCTGGGCGTAGCAATTATTCAGTCATTATTAATTTTCTTTTCTCCATTATTTAATCTCCATTTTGTGTCCTTAGTACCTGTGGTTCCATGGGATTATCATAATCTATTTGTCTCTTGTCTACTGATAATCCTTCAATAATGACTTCAAATATGGTCCTCATATGTGCAGTAATTATCTGCTCTGATTTGTTCCATGTCCATGGTATTCGTAAATTATTCCATTATATCCTTGTCTTATCTCGTAACCACGAAAGACTAAAATTATTCTTCCTCCAATGTTAATGTGGGGGATTTTGTGCATAAACATTACAACAATATCTCAGCTGTGACAACGTAAAGTTTCACCCTAATAGGAAATTGCACCTTCATCATACATAAACAGTTGCTTCTTCATCTCATGTGCCATCAGTGGTATCAGGTATGGGGTGTTCAAATCTGGGGCAGCATATACAAATGCATATACTCGTACAGTATCAACAGAATACTGTTGGAGTGTCATTCTGCATAATTGTTATGTGCAGATATTTTTTCTGACAGGGGTATGACTGGCAGAGACGGTGTGAACAAAGACTAGTTGTTCCCTCTGATATGTTGTGACTATTTTCTCTCTTTTCTTCTATGTCAGCTGCTAATGTCAGGGCAGTCAATGTTATATGGCATTGGCCTATCATCATATCATCAACATGTGCAAGGGTGGCATATAAACATATAACACATCGTATAAACATTCAAAATGATTTGATTTCTTTTGTTTTCTCTTTTATGTCTTTTGTCTTTCAGTTCTTTTCTTTTCTTTTTGATTTCTTTTTCTTTTCTCTTTTCCATTTCTTTTCTGTTTTCTTGTGATTTCTTTTCTCTTTTCTTTTTGATTTCTTTTTCTTTTCTCTTTTCCATTTCTTTTCTGTTTTCTTGTGATTTCTTTTCTCTTTTCTGTTTGTATCACAAGTACGAAAGAATGATAAAAATCAATTCACTAAACATTCTAGCTACTACCAATATTCCTAATAGTAAATCCTAACCAATAGGGCTGCAAGTAATAGTTTAAGTTAGAACAGAATGAATATTGTAGCAGTATCTGTTGTCAATAAGTGGCGAGGAAAGGGTACATCAAGGATCTCCTGATTACAACATGATTGTAATTCGAAGGGATGAAAGTGATTGGGATTGAAAAACTCATGAGTCCAGAATGTCATCTTCAAAATAGTGGAAAGAAAAATAGTAAGTTAAGGGGTGTGATAGTGGAGTGAAGAAAATCTTACTATAGAGAGTCAAGGTTGGGATATGGAATCTCTTTTGGAGAATGTTTAAAATCTTGACAGTACTAATATACATCGGGGTCTAAAATAATAATGTACATTGGAAAAAATAAATAATCCTGTGGAGAAAGATAGCATAACATGCAATACTAGTTTTGGGTATGAATTATATGCTGTTAACAGATGTCATAGTAGGAACAGTATGATTGATCAAGGTGATAGATATAAAGGAGTTTAGCATAAATGAGATCAAAGAAATATTAGTATGAGGTAAGAAAAAAAACTACTGGTGTATAGTGTCTGCATGAAAATGCACTAAGATGCGAAAGTACAGAACTCTGGAGCTGCAAGGACAAGAAGTCTGGTGAATTAAGCGTGGAATATGATCAGTTTCAAAAGTAGAGATGAATGTTACAACAGAATAGTGTGACACAGGAGCTAAAGGTGGGGTTGTACATTAACATTCTCAATATTAAGAAAATGTCTGTAACTAAATAATGTCTGTAAACTCGTAACACCGTGTGTTATCAATTGTTTTGTCATTTTTATTTCACGAAACTATACTATTTTTAATGGAAATCCTCCGTGTGCTGGTCTTGATTGTTCTCTGGGCATCAGTATTTTAAGGCTGGAAAAAAATACTTTCTCAGTGAGGCTTTGACATCTTAGTCTGGAAGCAAGTCATTTGAACTGTCAAAAACTGAAAATAGAGTACATGGGAAAGTTAGAACATTTGTTAATCAATACGTGCACATCAGCGTAGACCGTGTTCGGAGTGGCGAACACATAAAACACCTGGGCGTGTTTTTCAGAACAGCTTCGAAAATTTTTGCATCATCTCCAGCATTGCGATTTCCCTACCGATTAGGCGAGCATCATATTGGGTAGCAGTAGGCGACACTGCATTTGCTGATTGTTGGGGCTCTGAGGACATCAACGAATGCGGTGATGGCTCAACATCTTTTGATTGCGGTGATGGTTTCACTGTGGTTGGGGTTCGCATGGCTGGACCATCTGTTAGTTTTGAGGCAGGTATATGTTTCGCCTTGATTTTTCTTCTGACTTGGGTCTGTGGTACGTTAACGTCTTTTACAGTGGGCGCAGTAATTTGCACACTGTTGTTTTTGACAAGTTGGGCTGAGGCTAATACTTCTCGGCTGGGCTTTGAAACATGATAGCGTTTCTTCAAAATTGTTCGTCTGATTTCATTTTGTGGCAATTTCATGCATTTAATGACAGGAGGTGAGTCATCTGACCCTGCTGTATAGGCGCGTTTGACACTGGAGCTGACTGGTATAAATAATGTGCTATCCGCATCACTGGTTTCAACAGAACAGGCTGTATCAATGTCTGTTTCTTAATCGTATAGTTCTACCATTTCTCTGTCATTTTGTTCGTTGGGGTCTGACAAAGCTGTGCCGGGGCCGACACTGTCTTCTCTTATGTCTTGTTCCGTTTCGTCCCCATAAAGAGTGCTGGTATATGGTTCAACAATCTGTTTGGGTATAGTTTCTTCAGGATCTGATTGTTCTGAACGACCAATCTTGTTCTTGTGGTATATCAGTGTTTGGTTTTCACTAGTGTTCCCACTGGAACTGCCTGAACTGGGGGTGTGATAGGTATCAGCTGACGATTTATCACTGCGGGAGTAAGTTTGAGTGTGAATATAAGTTGCTTTGTTGTTGTCATCGTGTGACGTAGGAAGGTCTGTTTGTGTTGCTTTCTGTTTGGGTTGGCTGTTATAACTGTGGGTGCTATGTGTGTTACCCATACGAGTAAAGTTTATCTCATGGCATATGCGGTCTTTCTTTGCTTGATTTGTGTGACTTATATGTGTCCAATTTCCATCTGCTGTCGTTATGCGACACCCTCGTCCGTTTTCCAGTACTACACTATTGAACTCCCAAATTTTTTCTGGCTTTAACTGCATTGATAAAATTTCGTACTGCCATTCGACTTGTTCTTCTGTTCAATGTGTCACAGTGTTTCTTGACTGGTGTCGTATGCCTGGATGTCGATTCATAAAACGGGAACGATGATTGTTTACGCAGTTTGCTCTCTGTGTCTTTGTAGCGATAGTGTGGTGGTTTTCTCGATGGTGTACAAAAGTGGTTGTTACTGGGGTTTGAACCGTACACGATCTGTGTCGGATACCTTTGGCTCTGCCATGGGTCACGTGGGTATTGTGGCAGATTTCTCTCAGTGTTCATAGTGTAACGTTTCGCATCCGCGTTCGTTACTGTAGATTTCGTTGTACCATAAGGACGTTGATATCCGCCTGGGCAGAAACAATTTTTATTTTCAACAGAGGGACGCATCCTTGGTGTGTATTGTTGTAGATAACCTCTCTTCATTAATATTTTCTCCGACATGTCAGAAACGTGGGGGTAATGAGGGGCGCAGCTTGGGTATGACTGTAGGGAGAGGAATGGAGAGATACGCCTCTGACAATATTTCCGTTGTCTCTGATAAGGAACAGTGTAACTTTTTGCGTCCGCATGTGTTACTTTATACTCCGTGGTGTAGAAATCGTCCATGGTCTATGATCGCTAGTTATTCGCTTTATCAAAGAGAAGTGGTCACGGGCACCATATATTCTTACGTGTAGCCGTGCCTGTGTTCCTTAGGACTGGAACGGCACTATATATCCTTATGTGGCGGGGGCAGGGAAACGTCTCTTATGTCTTACTGAGAGTTTTCCTTTTTATATAACAGATAGCAGATGTTTAACTGGCTTAATCACCAGAGATCTAGATTTCTCTCCTAAATTGGGCTTACCAGGTTTGATATTCTTCTCTTATTGATGTAGTGTAGCGAACGTTGTTAAATTTGATTTAGTGTTCATCATAATTTTCAAACTGAATGATTCTTAACAGCCTTGGTGTTCAATGAAATGACTTTTTATTAAACTTTCAACAGGAACTGGTTTTGAAACAATTTGTAAAAAGTTCTTGCAAAACATAGCATGTTGACAGTAATAAACATAGGTATATACAGGTTAATATGTTCTGACTGATGCCTATTCCCATTTTGCATCTGTTAATCTGTTCAATTTGCAAGGAATAGCGTGGCTCTTCTATCCTTCTAGTTTTCCTTCATTTTATTGTATTTCCTAGACTCGACGACCTTTTTCTATGTCTTCCATTTTGTCATATATTGAGTCACTCAGCCTTCGTAGGTATTCCTAAGTGTTCTCTCAACTTAAGGACTTTCCGCCGTAAGTATTTTATTCAAATATAATCTAGGCTTTCATTGCTGCAAACTTCGAGCGTGACTCTGCTTGGATTAGTACCGTGAGCTCTAACAGTTTTCTTTATTAAGCGTATAGTCATTTGACAGTACTTACTGAATTAAAGAATTCACAAACACTTCCAATACATAATGGAATATACACAACTGCATATTGTATGAAAAGTTGATCTCCTCAACTGGAATTTACACTGAGCAGGAGAGAACATGTCTTCCTTAGACCGCTATAAATTCACTACTGGTAATATGGCTTCGTTTCTCGTTCATCCCGGGGAAAAGGACTGAGTCTAACCATTGGTTGGGGGTCACATGACCAATGCTTGGCGTAAGCGAAGCTAGCCTAATTAATGCTTGGCGTTTCGAAGCGAAGCTGGCCTAATTAAACATCTGTGTCCCGATTTATTAATATCTTCTGTTTCTTATAAGAATTTATTTTATGTTAATCTGTGCCTCTTTCTGTTACTGGTAGGGTATAGTCTATTTCTGAAGAGAATCCGATATGCACGGCCACATGTGCTTCTTTATTATTTTATTTTTAAAAGTATATATTTATGTTGCCTTTGTTTCTACTCTTTATTTACTTTTATTATCATTCGTACTGTAATTTCATATATTACTTTATTGACATTCATCATCATCATTGTTTCTTTTGCCATCCCGTGTCATTAGACAACGGTTATACCTATTGACACCCAAATAACTGAATTGTAGATGTTAATTAGATTAAGAAATCTTGATAGACTACGTCAGTAAAATGATTTTGATTCAAGAAGATTACCATGTCGTCCTTGCAAGATTTTAATGAGACACGCATTGGCAAAACAGGAAGTAGGCGGGGTGC
The DNA here is from genome assembly GCA_024509875.1 of Oreohelix idahoensis. Classification (NCBI taxonomy): domain Eukaryota; kingdom Metazoa; phylum Mollusca; class Gastropoda; order Stylommatophora; family Oreohelicidae; genus Oreohelix; species Oreohelix idahoensis. Next base: position 198,116 of record JAMPIV010015679.1, read on the forward strand.
ATATGTGGAAAAATATTTTGCCAAGATGGAAAGAGCTCATAAGACGGAAGATGAACTAAGAGAAATCGAACAGAAAAAAGGAATATGAAAGAAGAGAAAAGAACAGTAAAAGGAAGATGAAAGAAGAAAACAGAAAAAATAGATGAAGGAAGAGAACAAGATATATTGCGTACTATTGAGTTGGAAAGCTTTAGGTTGGCTACAGCAGCCGAACAAGAAAAACTAAGGTTATCTATGAGAATGAGAAGGCATTTCAAATCGCAAAATTTCGGGCCATGAATGAATTAGAGGTTATAAGATCAGAGATTGACAATCCTAAAGCGACCTCTAGTGTAACTACTAACCATAATAGGATACGATTACCTAATTTTATCAAAGATAAGGATTGTGCTGACGCGTTTTCGTGTTTTGAAAAAAGGCAACGGCAATAAATCTGAAAAGAGCTTTTTGGAGCAGTACAGTATGTAATTTTTTTGACAGCAGGTGCTTTAAAAATGTAATATTCTTTATATAATGATTGTCGTGCTGACTATACTAAAGTGACGTAGGCATTGTTACGTAAATTTGGCATGCCTGAATCAGGTTTCAGACCCTAGTTTCACGAAGCAGTCCCAGACATAAAGGAAGACTACAGCCAATTTGTGTCTGCCATTAAGTTGTATTTTGAACATTGGGTGGAACTTTCTGGCATTCCTCAGACATATGAAGGATCCATGGATCTGATGCTCAGAGACAAGGTTTTATTAGCTTGTAATGCTGGTCTTATAGCATTTTTTGAGGAGAGGAAACCTTCCCATGTTGGTCAATATGAAGTTTTAGGACATAAGTACATGACAGCCAATCCGGATAGGGAAGTAGCTAAAAAGGTAATGATGAATGCAATCCCTGTATGTGTGGCACAAAAGGAAAATAGAATAGATTTTCTAGGTCGGAGATCGCACGGTGGGGACAGAGGAAATGATCTACAACAGTGACCATCTAATCGAGGTCGATACAATTTTCTTCGATATCATTCATTATCTCATGTGTATCAACATAGGGACTCAAAATGCTTCAATTGTGGGTTATGGAGACATGGTATTTAGATGTGTGATAATCTTCGTCGCAGGCATGTACACCGTGGGTCACCACAGGTAAGGTCCTATCCTGGATTGGGTAAAGATAAAATTAAATACTTTTCATGTGGTAAATTTGGTCGTGTCAAAAGATCTTGCCCATGCATTAGGAAACAAGTTCACAGTTAAGACAAACGCACTCATTGTGATGCGAATGCATGTGTTTCGACAGATGTACAGTGTGATGTAGCTGAGAACAGTGCTAATGCATGTATGTTAGGTTCATTAAATAATGAATAATGTTTTTGTTGCAAACCATTATTTGAACCAGGTGCTCAGCCAAAGTTGATTTACGGGCATGTTTTACTTGCAATGTCCTCTTGTGAGCACATTGGACGACTCACGTTGTATAATGGTTTTCTTTACAATAGGCCGGTAAGTGTATTACGAGATTCTGGTTCTAATACGGTGGGTGTACGTAGTTCGTTATTGGTTAAGTCAACTTTTATTGGTAAATTTGTAAAGTGCATTACATTTAGAGGTAACATTGATGCTATCCAGTGGCAGAAGAAAAGATTGATACGCCATCTTTTACGGGTAAAGTTATGGCCTGTACTGTCATCAATCCTGTAGCGGACTTAATTCTGCGAAATATCCCTGGTATTGTGGATTGTTCACCGACGGATATTATGAGATGGTCTTATGATCATCCTTTGTTGGCGAATGCTGTGGTCACTCATGCACAGCTTGTTGTTGAATCTATGGCAACGCCGCCTTCGTCGGGTGCGAGTCAATCATCTCAGAAGAATACTATTCACGAAACTCCACAATTTTTTGCAGTAAAACGACGTGTTGATGCTTCGTTGAAACCTTTATTTGAGTTTGCCGAGACTAAAGATGTAAAATGCACCAATCATCCACAGTGGTGTTTGAAAATAAGAACTTGGTCCTTTTACGCTGTAATAATAACAACATTTCCAAAATCAGACAGATTGTGGGTCCAAAGGTTTTAAGGTAAATTGTTTTGTTGAATGCACACGACATTCCTATGGTAGGCCACATGGGTATTAAAAGAACATTATTTCGTGTGACGTCACTTTTTGGCCAGGAATAAACAAAGATGTAATGGTTTATTGCAGATCTTGCACTACATATCAAAGTGTTGAACGAAAAGGAAAACACTTTTTGACTCCATTGCAGGTCACAGATATTGTCTATAGCCCCTTTTGAAACTTGCAATTGCTATAGTGGGACCAATGTCCGTGATGTCTGATATAGGTCTTCGCTATATTTTAACATGTGGTGACTTATGCTCACGCTGGCCTGAGGCCATATCTCAAAAGATGATTACAACAACAAAGGTAGCAGATGAGATATTTGTAATATTTTGCCGCATTGGTTTCCCCGAAGACATACTTTCAGACCGGGGTACCCAGTTTACATCGCATTTTATGCGTGAGGTGGAGAAACTGTTACAATTCAGACATTGTTTTAGTAATCCTTATTATTCTTAAAGTAATGGGATCTGTGAGCGCCTAAACGGATCTTTAAAACAACTCATGGGAAAGGTTAATGATACTTGTCCAAAAGATTGGGATCGCATGTTGCATGCTGTGCTTATTGCTTATCGTGATGCCCCTCATAAAAGCACAGGCTTTCCTCCTATATGGCGCCAACCTGAGGGGGCATATGCACATTTTTTTAGATCTGATCCCGGGATCTGAAACTCGGAAATGACATTGTGCGCACGAATTATGAATTGTTTTTTGACCTTCAACAACGTCTGGTTTATGCTTGTAGTCTCGTATCTCAAACAATTCAACATCCTACGCAGTTATCGAGATTAAAATATAATCGATCCCGTTCGTTGCATTCTTTCACAGAATATGATAAAGTATGATTACTTTTACCCAGTAAATGTGCAACAAACTATTAATCTCATGGCAGGGACCTTTTGCAGTTTTGAATAAACGTACAGATGCTGATTGATATAAGAAGAAAGGCTAAACCCTTTTCATATTAAAGTGTTGAAGCTTTATGTGGAGCGCCGTGTAGAGTTAGCACCTGTTTTGGACTCTGTTTCTGATGAAGTATGTTATCATTCTAATTCTGATAATATCAATTCTGATAATTTAGTAACGGACGATATTTTTATTTTCGGTTTCCTTTGGTACCGATGAAGGCTACAAATTTATGGACAGATGTTACAGTTAGGATCTTGACTTGGATAGGTCTTGTAAAGATCAGAGTCTTCATATTTTAGAATCATACTCTGACATTTTGTCTGATCTCCAGGTTTGAACATCTCTCATATCATGAAATTCAACTTCGAGATACTCGTTCGATTAAACTGCGTCCGTACTCAATTCCTCTTCATTATAGATCTCAGGTTTACAAGGAGCTTAAGGAGATGTTACGCTTAGGTATTATTTTAGCGTCAGGTTCTCCCAACTCAACTCCTATGTTCTTTAAGAAATAGAAGAAATATTATTCTCTTCGGATTTGTATCGACTTACATCGACTAAATGCTATCACGGTTACAGATGCAGAACCTTCGCCGAATTTATAAGATCTTCTATCTCAACTTTGTACTGCACGACATTTTATTATGTTTGATCTTTCTGAAGGGTACTGGCAAATCCCTTTGATTGAAAATGCTGAACCTCTCACTTCTTGCATTACACCTTATGGTTTCTTCCAGTGGAACTTCATGTGTTTTGGGTTAGTGAACGCGCCAGTGACTTTTGTTCGCAGGATGCGCAATCTATTGGGAGATATATGTTATAACCTATGTTGATGCCTTCTGTTTATTTCATTGTTCTTGTGAAGAACACGTTCGTGATCTCCAGTCATTATTTTATTCTTTACGGTCTCATGCTCTTATTGTCCGTCTGTCTAAGCTACAAACTGGTTGGCGAGAAATTACTTTCTTGGATCATCGAGTGTGGTTCAGTAAATAAGTTGCTGATGAAGATTGTCAAGCGGATCTTGGAATTGGATATTCATCCTGCTAAAAACATTTTCGGAGTATGTTAATTCTCATAAATTTTAATTATGGGTTTATTCCTAACTTCTCGTATATTTCCTATGTCCTGTCTTCGCTAACAAGGAAGAGGGTTCCTCACACAATAGTGTGGGAAAAGAAATGTTTAATGTATCTTTGCCGTTTGTCCTCATTACGGATGCTTCGCAGACGGACATTGGAGGCTGCCTACGTCAATTGATACAAGATACCGCTCATCGCATATACTATGTTAGCAGAAAGCTGTAACCTGCGGAGGTACGATACTCGACTACCGAACGTGAACTCCTTGCCATCGTGTGATCGACGAATAAGTTGTCAAGATATCTTTGAGTTTTGTCACTTTTATTTGCACCCCGACCACAATCCAATTCGTATCATCATTCAACTACGAGTACAAACTCTAGAGTTCATAGATGGAGTTTCTTACTTCAAGAACTTTTGTTTATCGCCTTGCCAATAGCAGGACATGATAACACTGTGGAAGATGTGCAGGCTCGTTTTGAGTCAAACAGTTAGATATATCTAAAGAGATATCGTAATCTTACTAATTATGTTTGTTAATACGTGATTTCATCAGTGACAGTTATAAAGCGGACAGTGATCTTATGTGTATGACACGGTGATTAATAATTATAGGATATTTCGGATACATCATACAAATCTAATTAACATCTACAATTCAGTTATTTAGGTGTCAATAGGTATAAGATAATGGTTTAATGTTATGTTGAACGATGAATCACACAAGTTAATAGTTTAGTGTTTCGTTGAACGGCGATAAATTACAATAGTTTCATGATTTATGAACTGTGCTAAGCGCTAATATCATGCAAGACTGTTAAGTTATCAGTATATCCTTAGTATCGTTGGTATATAGTGTTGGGAGCTGCTCTGAGGTACAGGCAGATTATATTTAGTAATTACGGTTGCAGTTCTGTACCACAGAGCACGTCTATAGAACATGGTATGACTCTTGGGGTGCGTTGTGAATTGTGACGGTGTAGAGGTTGTCAGGGTTCCTTTTTGTGTCACTTTTCGGGCCGATGGATGTGTGTTTCTGGCTAGTGTAATTTATGGTCTCTTGTGTGATCCTTCGAGCTGGAAGTGGTTTTACTGCCATCCTGAATATGGGCCTTTGATCAGTGTTCGTTGACGAGATACAACGTGTTTCTGAGAAGGTTCAGTAGATGATCATTGAGCAGTGTGTCTGCATATTTATAAGATTGATGTTCATGGAATACAAGGAAGAAATTTGTTTTTGGGATATTGTCATATCTCGCATATAGATGATATTTGAAGTACCTTGAGGCATGACGTGCTTGAATGCTGTGGTATATGTTCTACTGAGCTGTCATCATATATTTATTGGTTCGTTAAATACATGTTATGGACCATTGACCAGTTCTCGATGTTCTCAATCAAGTTACGTTAGCAAAGACTGCGTACCCTAAGTATAGTCGCAGTCCTGGGTTAGGTATCAATATTTGCGAGCGGCCAAATAATTACATATTCAATGTTTTTCAACAATGAATTCTATGAACGCGCATCTCCACTCTCAACATTGAGCGAGAAGGACTGCACACTTTATTGGCAAGGGAAAGACCTTAATAAAACTAGAAAACACTGACTCTGTTGTGCGGTCAATACAATCGCTAACTAAAATGGTTGAACCAGGTGAGAATGGATTGGAACGCCTGTTATTGCTCCGCCTGCAAACTAGCGCAGGTCCCATGACCTTTGTCAGTGTGTATGCTCCTACTCTGTACTCTGCCTCAAAAGCTAAAGACGTTCTACGAGAATGTAGCAGCAGTCAACAAAAGCCTACATAGGCACGAACAGCTTGTTCTCCTAAGTGACTCAAGAGTGGGTTACGATAATGTTTCATGTCCTTCATATGTGTGAATGTTTGGTATTGTCAAGATGAAGGAAAATAGACAAAGGCTCTTGGAGTTGTGGGTCCATCATAACTTCTGCGTCCCCAACACCTACATTCAGACAAAATCCCAGTATAGGGTGTTATGGAGATACCCACGATTCAAGCACTGGCACTAACTGGATCTTATTCTAGTCAGAAGGCCACTTCTCAGGTATGTTCTCTCCTCGCTCTCGTACTATAATGCAGATTGTGCTACAGATTACTCATTGTTTTCCTGCAAAATTAGAGCACAAGAAAACTCCATCGTGTCAGACATAAAGGAAAGTCACGCATCAATACCAGTAAGATGTCTGTTCATGTCATGATCGCTAAATATACTGCGACCTTCAAGAAAGTGCTCTGTACCCCACAGCATGGTGATTATATCACAGAGAACTGGCAGCATCTGCGGAACACCATTCACAGCACTGCATTTGCCATCTTTAATAAGAAGACAGCGGAAGTCAAATGAATGGTTTGATGCTTCAACAGATGTGATGACACCTGTCATTTAGGCTAAGCGCAGTGCTACAATTGAATACAAACATTCACCGACTGCTAGAACCTTTCATATTCTGAAGGCTACCGGAAGCAAAATTCAACAAAGTGTTCGACGTTGTGCAAATGTCTACTTGCCTCAGCCCAGCGAGAGGATCAGACCGCAGCGCAAACAGACAACGCTAGACAAATGTATGACGGTATAAAGTAAGCCCTTGGTCCCCAAAAACAAAAGATGGCACCGCTAAAAACCGCGGAGCGAAGTTAACCGATAAGGTTAAGCAGACGATGAGGTGAGTCGAGCACTACTTTGAGCTTAATGCTAGAGAAATTACCGACACTCTTGCAGTCTTTGACCCTGTCAAATGTTTGCCAAATATGGAAAATCCATTGATAGTCTGGCCTCTGGCAAAGCACCAAGCATTGATGGGATTTCTCCCGATTTAATAAAATCATGTACGCGATTACACCCCCTACATAATGCGCTGTGCCAATGCTGAGAAGAGACGACTATGCCTCAAGATATGCGAAGTGCGAAGATTGTAACACTGTATTAGAATAGACAGAAGTGATTGCAATAACTGCAGAGACATCTGTCTTCTTAGTATGGTTGGTAATGTTTTTCCAGTCATCTCAACGCGACTACACAAGTTAGCTGATCGCACATATCAAGAGTCACAATGTGCATTCAGAACTGGTAGATCAATACCAAAAATTCGTTTTTTTTTGCCGCCAGCTTCAAGAAAAATCAAGAAAGCAGAAAAGGCCTTTATATGTAGAGCCTTTATAGACATCATAAAGGCATTGGGCCTTGTTAGTAGTGATGGACTCTTCAAAAGCCTCCTGAAAATAGGCTGCGCTGCTAAATTTCTGGAAATGATAAAGTCATTCCATGAAGACATGAAGGGAACAGTCCAAAATGCTGGAAGCACATAACAGCCCTTTGAAATACTCAGTGGCGTTAAACAAGGCTGCGTTCTGGCTCCCTCTTAGGAATCTTCTTTGTCTTACTCTTGAAAAAAACATGCATTCATAGATGCAACTGAAGGAATTTGCCTTCACACCACGTCAGGTGACCGACTGTTTAAACTAGAAATGCTGAAGGCAAAAAACAAAAACCGGAATGGTCACTATAAGAGACTTATGCGCTGATGACGCTGCAGTCGTAACTCAAAGACAACAGGAGCTTCAGAGCTTGATAAATCGCTTCACCCAAGCATGCAAGGAGTTTGAACTCACAGTAAGTCTAAAAACAAATGTGAAGATTCAGGATTTGGGTGTTGCGGCAGTTATCATTATCGATAACTATGAGTTGGCAGTGGTGCGTCATTTCAGATTCCTAGGGTCTACCATTAATGACAAACTATCTCTGGTCACAGAAATTGACAGCCGTATTGGCTAAGCTGCAGCTATCTTTGCCCGCCTCACATCGCGTGATTGGAGAAACTCCAAACTCACAACGAAGACCAAAGCTGCGGTTTAAATATAACACTTGCGTCACCGGCACAGTTCTATATGGCAGTGAGTCATGTAAAGCCTATGCTAAGCAAGAAAGAAGACTCAATACCTTCCATCTACGGTGTCTACATCACATCCCTCAGCATTGTGTGGAAAGATAAAGTGACAAATGTCGAGCTGTTGTCAGGAGCTGACCTTCAAAGCATAAATACACTCCTTAGACAGCGGAGACAACGCTTGATTGGCCGAGTGCGCCGCATGGAAGATCCTCGCATTCTGAAAGATATATTTTACAGACAACCGGCAGATTGCAAAAGAGCAGTTAAGCGACCGCAGGTGAGATTCAAAAATGTGTGCATGAGAAACATGAGGGAACTGGACATTTATCCAGCAGCCTGGGAAGATGAAGCTGCTGCCCACACCAAGTGGCGTTGTTATCTACGCCGCCATCTCAGATTGGGCGAAACAATGCTCACACAACAAGCCGAAGAGAGGAGAAAACGTCGATAGAAACACCAGACACACACACACACACACATATTTTTGCGTTTTGTGCATATGCATACGTACCAATGTGTCTAATATCTAATTTTCTTTGTATCAACCAGAGACGTACAAAAGGTGACGTAGACTTTTATAGAGGCTGGGATCATTACAAGAGCGGGTTTGGAACTCCTGATACTGACTTCTGGATTGGGAATGATATTATTCACAATCTCACGTCACAAGTAAGCGGTATCAGAAAGCTTATTTTTTGCTCATATGTATTTCGTAACGATTATTGTCACATCTTCAAGTACCGAGTTGGTTGACATGTAAACTGTATACTGTATGGTCATTTTGCAGGGCACGGACACGATATGTATCAGACACACACAAGAACACCTAATAACTGTATGATAGTTAGCACTTAAATAACACTTATCATCGCCAACCTACACCTGCAGTTCTTCATTTTAACGGACATGACTATTCAGGTCATTCTGATATCCAAATAACGATCACGTGCATTTGCTTTTGGATAACCAGACTCGCTTTTCCCTGGCGAATCGTCTCATTTTCAAATGGGTTGTCTTTCTTCTGATGGCTTAAATGCCTATCATTATTTTGCTTGGATTGTGCTACGTAGTGGCTTACCTCCATTTTAAATTTCTGTATTCTTCAGTCGCTTTCTCACAGTCCTTCTTTTAGTATCATGTTTTGTGTTTTTCTTATTGCGGCTATCTTATTCGCCATTTCCATTGGTGTTTATAGACGAAACTGCGATCGAAACGTTTTGGTTTCACAAGGTTGGTGCTACAAGCCGATAAAACGAAATCTCGTAGCATTAGATCAAAAAAGACTTTCTTATGTCTTTCTAACACCAGAGAGATCAATCCAACAGCTTAAGTAACGTTTGGTGGAAGAGATGAATTCGCCAATGTCTGTATTCTTGATTGGCATCGATGAGTGAAATTTATCTCTAAAATCAGATTTGGTTAATTGAAACTTCTGTAGGAGAGTTTGTTTAACTATCACTAGTCCATATGGCTAGTCCCATCCAGAGTGAATAAAGTTTTAAGAGCAAGTAATCTCCACAGGCAAGTAATCTGATAATATACTACTCCATTTATCTTTTTGGGTTTTCAAAGCAATGACTCTGAACTGGAAAAGTTTAGAAAGCTGTCTATACAATCTCGTGATTGATTTACGTTTGGTAGTATAAGCTTTGAATTATGTTATCACTGGTGTCAATACCTTGTCGAGGTATGGCAGACTGAGTACGGTGATTACCCTCAGAGATATACCAGCAGGAATTATTCCTGGTAGGTTTTACCAAGCTCGACAGGTTTGCGCGGTTAGGAAAGGGGTCAGAGTAAAGCAGACACCCTGGTCCTCCAGATTTGGGGTTTTAGCATAGGACACCCTTGTCTTTGTAAAAAAAGAAACCAAGTTATAGAAATGACAAGAAAGGAAGGAACTTTGCTGCAGGACGGAACTCATGATTATGAACCTCTTAAGACTGCCAGTGGTAAACGCTGAGAGATGCCAGTGACAAGAAAACGGATGTTCTGCTCGCAAAACATGAAACTAGAATATGTCAGGACAATGAACGAGACAGAAAAACAAAACCAGTTCACAGCGGAAATGAGAAACTACAGATTAAACATCCTAGGAATAAACGAGAGGAGATAGACTGGGTCTGGCAAAATTAAAACAGCGACAGGAGAACAGTACTTTACTCTGGAAGAGAGGATGGACAGCACAATGATGGTTTAGCCATTATCGTAAAGACAGGAATAGAAAGGTCATTACTGGAATGGAAACCCATCAACTACAGACTGATAAGAACAAAACTGAGAGGGAGATTCACCAACACCAAAATAATACAATGCCATGCACCAACAAATGACAGCGACAAAGAGTTCAAGGACAAAATATATCAACAGCTGCAAAAGGAAATTGTTAAATGAAATATAGTGATCACCACAGTCAGCTGGAGAAGGTAGTAAAACGTCAAAGCCAAGCGAACAACAGGAAATTCCTAGCCGATTTTGCAAGACAGACGGAAAAGGCAGCACTGAGAAATGAACAAAGCACAACCATCAGCGGAAAACAAGGCGCAAACAATATCACATTATTAAGAGATAAGCAAGAAAACCTCATCATCACAGCAAATGGACAGGAAACAAGATGGGCAGAGCATTTCAGAGAAACTCTGAACAAGGTACCAATATAGACACAGTTGAATGTTCCTGAGGCTGAAAATGATCTAGACGTTAATACAGACATTCCACGAAAGGAAGAAATCGTCACGACAATCAAAGGGTTGAAGAATGGAACAGCTCCTGGTTAAGATAATTTAAATGCAGAATTATTTAAGGCAGACCCTGGACTAGCAGCAGAAATATTAGAACCACTATTAGCATAAGTCTCGAAAATAGAGACAACACCAACGGGGTGGAATAAAGAAATCATTTTCAAATTGCACAAGATGGGCGACCTTGCAGACTGAAACATCTATAGACGAATCATACTCCTCTCAGTTCGCAGTAAATTGCCAGGGAGAACAATTATCCAGAGAATTTCAAAAGCAGTGGACCTCAAACTGAAGACAGAATACGCATTATTCAGAAAGAACCGGAAGATGTGTAGATCATGTATTTACCCTTAGGAAAATTACAGAGCAGTGCTCAGAATGGCAGAGACAGCTGTACTTTCATTGTGTTGATTTCGAAAAGGTTTTTGACAGTATACATAGGTGCCGCGAGAGGGTTGTTGTTACGTAAAGTATAAGGTATCCTGGACAAAAGGATGCATCAGATGATACCAGGATAGTGCCAGATAAGAGACTGGTCTTACAAGAAATACCCCTTTTTCTGAAAAGAATAAGGGTGTATCGACATCAAAGGTAGGATCCAGCTGTATAAACCTCCAGGTATGATGATAGTATATGTTCTTGAATGCCTATGGGCTCCCTCTCCAGAATCCTCCCCTGATATTATTATTCTTATTATTATTATTAAATGTATTAGCTCTGCTAGGGGATTAATTAATTAATATAAATAAATATATATATATATATATATATATACCAACTAGAACTTTTACTCAACTTAATTAATTCCGCAAGTCTGATGGTACATATTTACAATTTATTTAACCTATACCGTTTATCTTTTCGGTTAGGTAACTTATAAAGAATCAAATGTATTTACATAATGAAATAAATAAGCATGGAATATCAATTATCAAAATGGATCAATATGATGAATTTCTCTTTTCGAATAACAATTTTCTATTACACATATGTTTTGTCACTCTCAATGAACTGTGGAGTTAGTATTCATCAAAATAATGTCCACAATGAGTCATCATACACTAGGTTTTTATCAGTTTATTGTATTCTGAAATATAGTCTCTGGATAGGCTGACCAGTGGCTTAGTTGTGCTACTTATTTTATTTGTAGCGTTCAATCACACTCCCGCCTTGGACGAACAAATAGTTGAATTGCCAGGCAGTGGAAGGTGGGTAACTGGCTCTGTTGACACAAAGAGCACTCGCACCACAGCGTCCAACAGAGGTGGATGACTCATACAGATTTGTAATTTGTAGGATAAAACCCTCAGGCAAAACACACAAGCTGTTAATAGGCCTCTAATGTCTGCTCTACAGATGTGGATGGCAAATGTACAAGACGTTTACACTTTTACCGCTTTCTTCTGTTCAGCAGTGTTTTTTTTTTTAAATTTTGTGGCCTCAATTTAGCCAAGGGCAAGGTCTTATATAATAGCACATCCTCCGTCTCGGATGGCATGGGGCAAAAGGGGTGTTAAAAATCTCAAAATGGGGCATAATTTTGCTCTCTGTTCAATTAGTAAAAATTATTATTTCAAGTATCTTTCTTATTTATGGGGCGATTTGGGTAATCGAAAGCTTGAATTATTCTGTGAATTATTCTTTACCGATCTAGCTAATAATTGTTTAGGTACCAAATGCATTTTAATCTAGGCATACTGTAAATAGCTAAATTGGGGACTAGCCTGATGTATCGAGGCCCTTTCACTCGATATTTCTCTCTTAATAAACTGTTTTTCGAGGAAGTTTTTGCACCTACCTCTAAAGTAACATTCATGTTGTTGAATTATATACCCCTGCCCGCTGAGACTTCTTTATTTCTTATGAAATTAAATGGCATCCTACTATTGGTTGCACAAAATAAGCCTCTATGTTCAAGCATAGTACGTTTCATAACACGCACCAAGAAGGACGCGTTTTCATTGGCTAGTGTATCAGAGAGTTCTCAACATATGGCGTGCGGTAGGGTCAGAGTTACTCCTAAGTATACAGAAGACCGTGTTGTGAGACAGACTAAATCAAGACAATAGGAACTCATTGATAACCCTCCACTCCCAAAGAAGCATAGGCCTTCAACAAACACATACCAAGTCCTCCTGTTACGTGCCACATCTCAAATTCTTTCCACGTTCTCCTTTTCATGTTCACCCATGTTTCCAGCTCTCTTCTCCATGTGCTTCTTGGTCTATCTCTGCATCTCTTGTCCTGGGGTTCCAGAACAAGGACTGTCTTGTAATGCTATCAACAGGTTTGCTTAGTGTGTATCCTATCCATCGCCATCGTCTTCTTCTCATCTCTTGTTCCACTGGCACGTGTCTAGTTCATGTCATCAGTTCCACGATGGTAACCTTGTCATACCATTTTAATCCTTCTATTCTACGCAAGCACCCATTTATGAAAGTCTGTAGCTTTCTGGTGGTTGTCTTTGTTGTTCTCCATGTCCAAGAGCAACACAATAGGACTGACTTCATATTTGAATTGAAGATTCTTATTTTCGTGTTGGATCTAATTTCTCTTGATCTCCATATATTTCCCAATGCAATGAAAGCTCCACTGGCTTTTTGTATTCTTATTTTGACATCACTGTCTGTCCCTCCAACTTTATCAATATTGCTGCCAAGATAAGTGTATGATTCTACATCTTGTATTGGTTTTTCTTCAAGTTCAACCCTGTTATCTTTACCTGCATTTATTCTCATTATTTTTATCTTTTCCCTGTGTATTTTCAGACGCAATTGATGTGACCTCTCATCGAGTGTTTTCAATTTGTCCTGCATCTGATTACGGTTATGGGACAGAAGGGCCAAGCCATCAGCAAAATCCAGATAATCCATCTGCTTATTCAGAGTCCACTGAATTCCATTTCTGTTGTGCGTTGTCGATGTTCTCATAACCGAGACTATTGCTAGTAAGAAAAGAAATGGAGACAAGAGGCATCCCTGTCGCACTCCTGTTCTTATCTCAAACGGTTCTGTAAGCTGTCCTTCATTAAGAACTCTGCATGCCATGTCTTCATTTGTTTTCTTTATTAAATTAATGATCTTCAGGGGAACTCAAAAATTCCTCATCACTTTCCAAAGTGATTCTCTGCCTACACTGGCAAATGCCTTTTCGTAGTCCACAATTCCGATGTATAGTGATGAATTCGATTCCAGACTTTGTTCAACTATTATTCTCAAAGTATCTAGCTGATCTGTACAGGATCTGTTTTGTCGAAAAACTGCTTGTTCATCTCTCAGTTGCTTGTCTATGGACTCGTTTAATCTCTCAAGGATACTCCTGTTTAATACTTTTCCTGGCACTGATAGTAACATTACTCCTCGATAATTTGTGCACGCTTCTAAATTTCCCTTCTTAGGCAACTTAACCAGATATCCATCCTTCCATTCTGCTGGTATCTATTCCTTTTCCCAGACTTTACCAAGTAATTTATATAACATCTCTGTAGCCGTGTCAATATCTGCTTTGATGGCTTCCGCAGGAATGACATCAGGTCCAGACGCTTTTCCATCTCTTAGAAGCTTTATAGCTTTCTTTATTTCTTCCTTCGTTGGTCTTTCACCGTTAATTTGTAGCTCTTCTTCTGCTGGCTGGATGTTCGGGGGGAGGGGGGGGGGGAGGTTTGTGGAGCTGGTCTATTGAGAAGGTCCTCAAGATATTCTGTCCACTCTTCATTTGCTCTTGTATATTGCTGAGCAGTTTTCCATTCTTGTCTTTTATGAGGCAACTTGTTTGCTTGTATTTCCCCGTTAGCTTTTTTGTGCTGTTATACAGTTCTCTCATATTTTCTTTGGCTGCAGCATCTTCTGCCTCTCTTGCCAATTCCTCAATATACTTCCTCTTGTCTCTTTTGATACTTCTTTTTACTTCTTTGTTTGCTTCTGTGTACACTTCTTGAGCCTTGGCTTTGGAACTTCTGGGTTTGCTTGTGTGTAAATCTGCTTTCGTGTTTTTTTCTGTCTTTTATCTTATTGATGGTTTATGTTGTTATCCATGCTTTTTGTTGTCGTTCCCTTTTCCCCAGTATTTCTTCACATGTCTCAATCCATACAGTTTTGATTTGCTGCCAATAGTCTTCAGTATTCTCTACAGCTTCCAGCTGTTGGAGCACTGTAATTTGTTGAATATTCTGACCGCAAATTTAACTCTTGTTTCTTGATTTCTTATATGTCCTATATTAAATTGTTGTCTATAATTTTGCATTGTTGCATATCTCTTGAGTTTCATTTTTTACTTTCAGAGGCTGGTGATCTGATGCCACATCTGCTCCTCTATATACCTTTACATCCTGCAATGATGATCTAAACTTCTTGTTTATGCATATATGATCAATCTGATTTTCTGTTCTATGGTCTGGTGATATCCATGTTGCCTTGTGTATTCTCTTATATAGAAACATGCTTCCTCCTGTAGCCAGTTGATTTGAAGCACATAAGTTTGAGAATAGTTCCCCATTTTCATTCATTATTCCAAGCCCATGTTTTCCCATGACTTCTTCAAAGCCGGTGTTGACTGTACCTATCTTTGCATTTATATCACCCATCAAAATTGTGATGTGTCTTCTTTTTACCTTTTACATAATTTCCTGTAGTCTAGTATAAAATGCTTCTTTCACAGACACATCATTGTCATTAGTTGGTGTAAAGCATTGGATCACATTAACATTTATTTTATTTTCTGCTGTTTTAAAGGTAGCTGTTATTTTTCTAAGTCCAACCTCGTCCCATTCAATGAGTGCTTTCTGTGCTTCTTTAGATAACATAAGAGCTACCCTTCCCTGTGGTGTAAACTTTCGTCTTCATGTCCTGAGGACAGCACCAATTCACCTGTGATGAGTTTCTTCTTGTCTACCCCCTTCCACTTTGTTTCACACAGTCCCAGAACCTCGATTTTTTTCCCCCATTTTCCTTAATTGACTTGTCCATGTTTGTAGAAGTTTTTGGTGGTTAAAATTTTTTACAGGATGTGGTAACCAGCCCCATGCCCAACCATCCTTAGTCGCGTTCTACGACATGCATGGCAAGGAACAAAGGAACAGTGTTACTATTCTTTGCTCCCCTTCCGGGCCCCGGTAACACACTGGTGATACATAGGGATAGTCTATAGAAAATACTGAGGACTTATTGAATTCCAAGCTGCATAGTGTCCATCATAAAAAAGCCTCTATGCCAAATTTACGTGTAGTGGGCAGAGCAACCTAATTTTGGAGGTGAAGACAGGAGTATGACAGGGATGCCCCTTATCAACTACTTTATTTTTAATAGCTATAGACTGGGTGTTGCGCCAGACAACAGAGGGCAGTCCAAGAGGAGTAAAATGGACTACGTTTTATACATTGGACAATCTGGAATATGCAGATGACATTGGACTACTACCACATTCGCATCAACACATCCAGGAAAAAACCGACTTAATAAGTATAGCCAGCAGGTGAGTCTGAAAATCAATCTAAAGAAGACAGAGGTCATGACACTCAATGTGGGCAACCCTGCACCGATAGCAATAAAGAATCTGAAGCTGGAACAGACAGTCAATTTTACATACCTAGGATGCATAGTAACACCAGATGGCAGTAAATGCAAATACCTCAATAACAGAATGAACAAAGCAATAACAGCCTTTGCTAGTCTAAACAACATCTGGACGTCCTCTCGGTACAGCACAAACACAAAATTAGGACCATATGAAAGCTGTGTACTTTCTGTACTTCTGTGTGGTACGGAATGCTTGAGAGTATCAGAGACGGAAATGTCGAAATTGTCCTTTTCCCACACATTTTGACTAAAAAGAATTTTTAGAATCTGTTGGCCGAATACTATCACCAACCAAGAACTGCTTACTCGTAGCAACCTAGAGGACATGCACACCATTATAAATGGCAGACGCTGGAGTTGGGTTAGCCATGTCCTCAGAAGAGACCTGATGCCATAACAAGAACATCTATGCTATGGACCCCTGAAGAAAGCGAAAGAAAGTCCAACCAAAAACAACTTGGCGGAGAACTGTGGAGGCCGAGATGGAAAGAGTGAATCAGAGATGGGGTACTGCACGAAGGATAACCGCCGACCGAGCAAAATGGAAGCAGTTTGTTGCCGTCCAATAAGACACCACCAGGCGTGATGGCCACTGACTGCTTTGACAGTCAGCGGCTAAGGATCAATGAAGAAGAAGAAGCTTTGAATTAAATGCAGCAGTATCTGTTAAAGCTCTAGGGTTATGCCCATTCAGCTTTTAGCATCCAAAGTGCTTTATGCTTTAATCTTTGCAAGCTCAATTGACTTTCCATTTCTGCAGTCAATCACAGTCTTTCCAATTCCATGGCATTAATATGTACATTATCCATCTGTTCGACTTCATTGTTCATTGCTGCCTGTTTCAATTTTTGTATTTCCAAATAATGAGCAAGTTCTTTATCTCTCTGAGCAGTTTTCTTGTATTCTAACGCTTATCTCTTGTCTTCTAACTCTCTTTTATGTTTCTTTTATTTTCGCTCACTTTATTTGTCCATGCGACTGATGTAGTTCTCGAACTGAGTTTCATCAAAATTCTCAAGCTCTCTTACTGATTTCCCCTGCCGTAGGCCTTTTTGACGGAAATCCTCTAACGCAGACATTTTCAATCACTACGAAAGACCTTTCCTTTTTTCCATGAGTATGGTATTACTATGTAATCATAGCTGAATCAAACTATGTGCAATAATGGCATTAATATAAGAACGCAGCTTTAGTAAAGAACGCAATAATGCCTTTAACAAATGGAGGGAAAGACGAGGACAGTTAGGATGAAAGGCACAGGTTAATGATAGTAATGATGATGTGAGGATGCAAATTATACGACGCGACTATAAAGAAATTAAAAGTAACACTGACAAAACTAATGTATGTGAACAAACATTTGAAAAGCATATACGAAAACGATACACGAAATGCACAGAACAAAAATGAAGTCATTAAAAAATGTAACAATCAGACGATAGAAGATGAGTTACACACATGTATACAATTACGTAATGAAGGAAATGAGGTCAACTATAAAATAACAAGACGTGATACATGAAGTTACAACAAAACTTGAATGAATTGTTCGAAGGACAAACATAGACTGAAATATCGTACATTGACGAAGCACTGAACTCTCTGAATGTACAACAACCAAAAACATAAAAGAGTGATATCATAAATAAATCTTCCAGAGAGGATCTATATTTGACAGTCCCATCCATCCGACCACAAACATTGATACATTGAACATTACAAAGTCTGATGATTAACATAGAACAAAAGGAAAAGAAAAGAAAAAAAGACTAGTGTGAGAGTATCTGAAGTTGCTAGGACGACAAGTAGATAACGATCAGACAAATGCCCGATACCAAGAACAAATTAGACTTATCTGAATTGGATGAAACTTCCAGATAGATATACAGTTGGGAATGGGAGCTTCTGCATGTTCGTGGACAGAATCTACCCAGTAGTAGGCAATGATACATCAATATGATTAAGTATCTGCTGATTAATCTCAAGCTCTGCTTCTCCATTGCTCCAAGTTCTGCACTCTCTGCCAAGGCTAATGATTACCTGCTGGTAGTTTATCCAGTTCTCTTCTGACTTACTCCACTCTTCCCCTTTGGATATATTTTCAACCCTAGTCACGTGACCAATCGTAGCTTCTGCCTGTGCCATCCACCAAATATCTCTCTTTATTCTTGCTCCTTTGATGTCCGCTACGTTCTTATGTAGGGTGTGTCTTTGTTGGTGGTTACCGGCATACAGGCTTTTGCATATAGGTCAATCCCAACACGGCCTGTGTGATGTGGTGCTCTTTGAACAACATAATGAAAGCAGACCTTCCACTTTCAAATGGCAATGCATTTAAAGGCAAGACAAGCTGAAATATCTGGGAGTAACGTTTGATTGTGGGCTATCGTTCAAGCATCATGTCGAAGTGATCATATAGAAATACAAACGAGGACTGGGAGCCTTAAAAACAATGGCTGCTGCGCGCTTGGAACAGAGACTACTGTTTCTCCTGTATCATTTCAGTAATCGAGTATGGCATGGGAATACTCACGCTGTCAGTGTCACAAAGTGAACGCCTGAAACGCATTCAAAATGAAGGGATGCTTTTAATTTTGGGCTGTACATTTTATACCCCCATTGTGACAATAAGATACATTCTCGGACTGCTGCCGATTAGATCCAGAAATGCGATGTCATACGATACAGTCGGGTAATCGACCTCACAGTTCAGATGATATAGAAGTACATAATAGGCAGGTAATTCACCCTCTTACTAGATCCACCCTAGGCCTCTAGAGAATGTGACTGCTCGATTTTACTCCCTACAAATGAAAATTGCTTTAACACAAAACACACTGAAACATTTAAAATAATTCTATAAGTTCAGATCTACAAATTACTCAGATTGTTTTAATGATTAATAGTTTAAATGGCTAAAATTGATGAGTCAGATGTATAAGGATATTATATACAAAATTGCACAAGATAACTCTTTAGCTTGATGTAATGTCCACCTTAGTCGTTAATATCATCTTACAGTGTTAACATTTGGTTGGTTGGGGGTAATTTCTTGGCAAAATACACTTAACTCGTGAATAGGCTTCTGGTCATCGAAGACACAACGCTGAGGCAGGATAGTAGTGATGGTTCACTGATTCTTGAGTTATGTTCACACTTTGTGGTGAATATGGTTACT
This sequence comes from Oreohelix idahoensis, assembly GCA_024509875.1. Taxonomy (NCBI): domain Eukaryota; kingdom Metazoa; phylum Mollusca; class Gastropoda; order Stylommatophora; family Oreohelicidae; genus Oreohelix; species Oreohelix idahoensis. The sequence continues at coordinate 217,618 of JAMPIV010015679.1, forward strand.
GGTCTAAAGTTCCAGTACTATGGCCAGGTAGCTGTGGTGTTCCACGCATTTTATTTGGTTAAACTCCTGATCGTAAGGATCAATACTGAGGCCAGGTGCTTCACCTGGTACACACAGACAGAAACCTGAAACAAAATAAGCCTAGTGTATGGTACTTATTCGGGGAGATGCCACGTCTTCTAATGATCAACGACGTAATCAGAATGATTATGTTATGACACACCGTCAGGAAGTCGCATTGTTCACTAAGTCGTTTTAAAATACAACGTTATGGAGTCCGTCATGGTAAGTATGTGATATTATACATTATTTTATACTCTTTAAGTCCCAATCGACTTTATATATCCTCAGGGGTTAGACGCGCTTGGCCCAATCGACTTTATAAAGCGTTTAGTATATGTGCCTCTGTTTGAGACTGTTTCTAATTATAATTACCCACAAACCACCCAAAACGTCATTTCCGACTGCAAGTACATTCTTTTAAATACCGCACGTGTTTAAGAGTGAACGTGTTTCTGTTTTGAGATATTTATTTAAAAACGCACTGGGGTGGCCATTTTTGCTTGGGCCAAACCCACTTTTTTGCTTGGGACTGAATACAGTTTTACACAAGAAGGGTTGAAGCAACTTCAATTTTTCCTTTCTTTTAAATTTCGTACTTAATTTTCTGTTGCCTTATCCAAGAAGGTCTAACAGTCTTATCACAAATTTCTACTCTGCAAGATGCTAATGAAATAAACTATGTGCAAGAGGGAACACGGTCCTATTGCGTACTGCCATGTGGCGCTGCTAAGTCACTGCCCACAACTACAAGCACTAACATCGCATGGCACTGCTAAGTCACTGCCCACAACTACAAACACAAACATCGCCTGGCACTGCTAAGTCACTGCCCACAACTACAAGCACTAACATCGCCTGGCACTGCTAAGTCACTGCCCACAACTACAAACACAAACATCGCCTGGCGCTGCTAAGTCACTGCCCACAACTACAAGCACTAACATCGCCTGGCACTGCTAAGTCACTGCCCACAACTACAAACACAAACATCGCCTGGCGCTGCTAAGTCACTGCCCACAACTACAAACACAAACATCGCCTGGCGCTGCTAAGTCACTGCCCACAACTACAAGCACTAACATCGCATGGCACTGCTAAGTCACTGCCCACAACTAATAACACAAACATCGCCTGGCACTGCTACGTCACTGCCCACAACTACAAACACAAACATCGCCTGGCGCTGCTAAGTCACTGCCCACAACTACAAACACAAACATCGCCTGGCGCTGCTAAGTCACTGCCCACAACTACAAGCACTAACATCGCCTGGCACTGCTAAGTCACTGCCCACAACTAATAACACAAACATCGCCTGGCACTGCTACGTCACTGCCCACAACTACAAACACAAACATCGCCTGGCGCTGCTAAGTCAATGCCCACAACTACAAGCACTAACATCGCCTGGCACTGCTAAGTCACTGCCCACAACTACAAACACAAACATCGCCTGGCGCTGCTAAGTCAATGCCCACAACTACAAGCACTAACATCGCCTGGCACTGCTAAGTCACTGCCCACAACTACAAACACAAACATCGCCTGGCGCTGCTAAGTCACTGCCCATAACTACAAACACAAACATCGCCTGGCGCTGCTAAGTCAATGCCCACAACTACAAGCACTAACATCGCCTGGCACTGCTAAGTCACTGCCCACAACTACAAACACTAACATCGCCTGGCGCGTGTAGGTAAAAATACGTTTATTTATTTATATATTTTTTCAAACACGATCTCTCGCGGAACCTCTAGCGACTTCTCGCGAGACCACAGGATTCCATGTAACCCCGGGCTGATAAACTCTGATCTTAAACAGGTAAAGTAAGTCTCTTATCAGATATTGACGTAGGAGAGTGAAGTGTTAGAGACTTCACCATACTAGGTCCAGCATCGAGAGGTGGGGTGATCAGATGTCTTCCTCGCTTCCTTGTCCTTTCCTAACTCAACAAGCAGAATCAAGTACCCATTTACAGCTGGGTAGACTTGAGCTTGTCGGTCCGCGACTCGAACCCGGCACCATTGCCTCTAACCATTCTGTCAGTCGACGCTCAAGCTTGATGTAGAGAAATTAAAACAAATATAACAATATCAGAAATAACGTTATTTGGTACACTAACAACAAATATAACAATATCGGAAATAACGTTATTTGGTACAGTCAAACAAATATAACAATATCAGAAATAACGTTATTTGGTACAGTCAAACAAATATAACAACATCAGAAATAACGTTATTTGGTAGTCAAACAAATATAACAATACCAGAAATAACGTTATTTGGTACAGTTTAAAAAAAATAACGTCAAGCAAAAGAAAACACTGAACAAAGTTAGTTGCAAGCTGGTCACCCGTAAACAATTGCAAAACACCATCAATAGACAAGTGAAAGAAGAACAAATATGTATTCCAGGCCAGAAAAACTGTACAGATCAGGAAGTCACATGACATATAGTACTATAACTCAGCTTAGAATATCAATTATTTAGGGGGGCCGTAGTGGTTAAGAGGTACGGTGTTCACCTCCAATTCTAGAGGTATCGGGTTCTATCCGCAGTAGAGGGAATATAATTTATGACATTTTTCTCAGAACCAGTGGTCCTAATGATGTCATACTCTCCCTTGGTCTCCTGGGTAGTGAGATCGGATGCCTAGCCTTCTAGGATAAAGGCGAAACGAGGTCCCGTGTGCAAGTTGCGCACGTTAAAAATCCCACTGCAGTTGGAAATCTTACAGAATAGGCTGTAAGGTCGCTGCCGTGGCAAAATTTAAAAATTACCCACCATAAACATATTTATAGAATATTATTTCTAAATAAGCACATTGAGATTCTCGCCGGTGTTACGGAGCTCGAGCACTGTGCTGAGATCCTCCTTGTGTGATTGTCATGGGTAGGTATAAATAGAGAGAGTAGGCTATGTCTAATTTCAGACAGAGGATGAGTGTGTAGAGTGAGAATAGTTAGACATAGAGTTACCGTTTGAAAAATTAGGAAAAGATGAGCCGTCTGAAGGGTAATGGTACTACTATCTTCTAACTTGTTTTTCTTTTGTATGGCAATCTTTTTTCCCGACCTCCTATGCTAATAAATGACAGTGATCTTATATGCAGTAAGGACATACGATACCAAAGTGACAGGTAAGATAAGGGGGTCTGACCACCACTGAGTGTATATATATATATATATATATATATATATATATATATATATATATATATATATATATATATATATATTTGTCGTGAAACATTCTAAATCCACATATATAAATTAAAAGGTAAATGTAAAGCCTAACAAATAAATTCAGTAAAAGGAAAGAAGAATGGTAAAGAACAGTGCTGTCACAATGACTGTACTCGAAATCCCCCTTGTTTTCTACTTCGTCTGCAAATTGTAACGTTTCCACGTTGATAGTAAAGCCTATAGCAGCATACACGCGTTTCCACAACACAATAAAACGTGTACTGCATTTCCAAGAAAACCTTGAGATACGCAAGCTGATTAATGACCTAAATTAATACTAACATTAATTACACTACGTTAACATAAACGGAAAGACAGATGAACTTAGGATAGAAAGAGAGGGGGGGCTGAAAGCAGGAACGCATGCGACACTAACACGCGGCTCGCGATACAAAATTAATACCCTCCCCGCGCGAAAGGCCAGAAGCACTAACTTTTTTTCAAATAGACCGTGATAAAAAACACTACCCATACGAGAGTTAGGTTTAAAAACCTGAAAAATGCTTATTGGGAAACATGACATTATACTGTTTTATGTCTGAAAGCCTGACAGTACCCAGGCACCACATCGTATCGAAGTGAACGGGAGGTAGAAGAAAATGCATATTTTGAACGCAGCCCCTTAGCCCCATTAAACTTATATATTTGGGTTCCATAGGACTTGCTGACAAAGAATATGTTAAGTGTTCCGCAAATAGTCTAGGAATTAACAAATTATAGCCAAAAGAAAATAGTGAGGGTGTCAGACAACACCAAAAAAAAATCGCACAGTGGCATGTTTTGAAACCACTATTTTACGGAAGTGGGCCACCATGTAAAATCCTATTTGATTGGATAGAAGTAAATGTAAGGCTAAACACGATTAGTCGGACTACAAATACTAATTTTTTGTTGTTAGGGAAACGTGAGTAGGGGTACTTTGTTTGAAAAGCTGTGTAAACATGGCCCGATTGGTTAGACCCGCCAATATAGGCAATTAAGAGCGTCAGTTCAGTGCCACATTTTAAAATAACTTACTAAGAAACAGTGCGTTGAGATCCAGATCATATTTTTATAAATAAAAGTCTGGGACAGAGGCAGATCGGAATTTGTGCCATTATTCATCGCCAATCAACGTATCTGTGTGTTATTTCCATGAATTGTGGTAAGCTTGATATATTCAATATCTTTTTAATGAAAATTGAATGTAAATTGATAAATTATGTCTGTATATGTGTGTGGTTCAGTAGCAAACATGAGGCAAGGCCTAAATCTTGCTCCAACCTGAACAGGAGGTGTCGGAGAAAAGTAAAACTGCATGGAATTGCCAAACAGTACACTGACACCTATCTTATTGACTAGAAGGAACTAATGCTGGAATTGCAGAGGCGTTGTAACCATTTAGGAGGAGAATACTGGTGTAAATTGTTTCAGATGAAGCTAGCAGTTGGCCTAACGCTCTGAACTCAGTGTTTGTTATGTATTGTGTTCAGTCTGGAAATAGATTATAAATTAGTTATGAAGTAGGAGGTACAACCTTCTTGTTTCAGGGACTGTGGTCCTAGTTATTGAAGCAGCACCTGGTCTGAGTTTTGCTGAATCCAGAGGCTGACAGCATACTCCTTGGTCCAGATAGCGACCAGTGAGGTGTCTCCAGAACACAGGAAGCAATCGAGCAGAGGAGTCTTTTCCTGCCGCCATCACGAAAGATAAGCTTCTGTGGCCAGAGTGCTCAACATTATGTGCCCCCTCAAAATTTGACAGTTTATTAACACAGAGGGACAATTAATTGGTTCAAATGATAGGAACTGTGAACTTTTCCCAATACTATTTCCACGATTATTAAACACTTGAAGTCATGATGAAAAACAACAACCAAGCTTGATCAAACCCAGTATTACCTCATATTACTACTGCACAAATTACACACATAGAATACTAATAATAAACTATGTCAATACAAAGTTCATATATATAAACTGTGTACATAATACTTGTAATTACATTTGATTGTGATTCCTGGTTCACTGTGTAGTTGAATCAGGATACCCATTATTGAAAGAATTAATACATATATTTTTAAACTTAAACACTTGACTCATTTAAGATAGTCTTATAGAGTGTTATATGTGTGTGAGTGTCACAGTGTTGTAAAGTGTTGTGGAATAAATTAAATTGTTTATCTGTCTGTTGTTGTTGTGACTTACACTTCATCATTTACATAACCCTAGACATTTAACGTAGTCATCACAATATTCCAGAATAATTCTGACTGAGGTATAAATGTGGTAGCAAGTAAGGTCATCTGTAATACACCACACTTATTAGATACAGATACCTTCACAGCTGATCTCAGTCAGTACACTAAGTCCCTATAAATATTTATAACATCCCACTTTACCACATATATTGGGGTCCTGTCCGGGATTTTGAATCTTTCCCTATTATAAATATTGGGGGTAATTCACTTCAGGGAATAATAAAAATTTAAAAGGTATCCTTGGGTGGAATTAAATAAGGTTGAGCTCTCAGTGCCTGTGGTGTCCTTGGATAAGTAATTACAGATTGTATTGTTTAGTTAGACATTATATAAATTTACCTGTTAGAAAATGGCGGACCTGGCCAAATTTCGATCTGCTGCTGTGCAGACTGCAAAAGAGTTAGGAATGGACGGGCAAATTATGATTGCTTATGTCACTGCTGAATGTGACAAATATATTGAACGGGAAGAAAGAAGATTAGAAAAAGAGGCCGAAAGAAAATTAGAATCTGAAAGATTGGCCGAAGATAAGAGAATAGAGGCTGAAAAAGAAATTAAGAGGTTGCAATTTGAGGCTGAGGCTGAGACTAAGAGGTTGCAATTTGAGGCTGAGGCTGAGACTAAGAGGCTGCAGATTGAGGCTGAGGCTAAGAAATTGGAAGCCGAGGAAAAAGATTAGCTGCAGAAAGGGAAGACAAGAAATTAGCTGCAGAAAGGGAAGACAAGAGACATACTGCAGAGAGGGAAGCAGAAAAGGAGGAGAAGAGATTACAAAGGGAACATGAGTTACGACTAAGGGAGTTTGAGTTTCAAGGCCATGCTCCTGAAAATGGTGCCAGTCCCTTTACCTCTGATGCCACTGCTAGTCAGGGAGCCTCAACATCAGATATGAACTTTCATTTAGATCATTTTGTTGAGAAAGACGATGATATTGAGAGCTATCTAAATAGATATGAACTATTAGCTACCACGTATGGGTTAGAGAGAGAAAGGTGGAGCTTAAAGTTATCTCAAGGTCTTCGTGGGGCAGCTTATGAAGTTTTTGCCAAAATGAGCAGAGGTGATCAAGAAAATTATGACATGCTAAAGCAGGCTCTTTTGTTAAGATATGAAAAGAACGCAGAATTTTATAGGAAAAAATTTAGGAATGCTAAACTACTGTCAGGTGAAACCTATCACCAGTTCTCTGCACGGTTAGAGACATACTTGGAGAAATGGACTTCTCTGGGGAAAACCCAAGATCTTAAGGAAATGGTCCTTATAGAACAATTAAGAGAGTCCATGGCTCCAGACCTGAGAAAGTTTCTCATGGAACAAGGTGCAGAGAGGCTGGGTGAGTTGCTAAATGTTGCTGAAAGGTATCAAGCAGCTCAGGCAGAGGTATCAGGTAATAAAAAGAAACAGGTAGATAATTTTAGGGCACCACAGAACTTTAATAAATTTGATCCTAGAGATCAAAACAAAGGTAAGCACCAGTTTGATAGGCCACGGTATGACAATAAAAATAAAACCCCACAATTCGATGAAAGGAAATATGATGAAAGAAAATCTTTCAACCAAGGAAAGAGATGGTGTAAAAATTGTAAGATGAACAATCATGACCATGACCGCTGCAGAAGGAACCCTATAGTTATGGCCGCCCTTCAGGTCAGGTCGACCTCAAGACAGGAGGAAGATATTATGTTAGATACCACTTCAGATGAGATGAGGAAGGCACAGGCTGGGGATAAGACCCTCAAGCCTTGTTTCAGGAAATTGTCAACTTGTCATACAACTCCAGGCAAGGGAGATTTTTACATGAAAAACAAGTTGATTTACAGGAAGGCCGGAACTAGATCCAATGGTCACGGACAGTTGGTTCTTCCAAAGAGATATAGGGCAGACTTAATAAGGAGCCTACATGTGAAACAAGATGGGGACCATGAGAAAATAGGTACCATCATCCAAAAGGTGGCTCACAATTATTATTGGCCCAAGGCAAGGTGGGACATTGAGAATTTTGTAGAAAGGTGTAGCATAGCACATGAGGGAACACCCACAAGTGGGAACATTGATCAGGACCTGGACACGCCACGGGGCAAAATTAGGCCTGACAATACAAAGAAAAATAAATTTGATAAAGTGGACCAAATGGAATGGGAAGCCCCTTTTCACGGACAAGCTTCAATTAACTGTTTTACAATGGCCACTATGCAGAGAGTGCAAAAAGATGTCTTACCCCAGGATAAGCCGAAAATCCCTCAATCGGACTTAAACAAACTGGAGGAAGAGGATGTAGAGAGGAAATCTCTCATCAAGAATTCTAAGTGGGGAGAAAGCCCCAAGAAAAAAATTGGTAGCGGTCGTTTTGTGCATGATAATTCTGGGAAGAAAAATCATCACTATAGCGCTTCGAGTGGAAGAGACCATACCGGTGCATGGACAAATAGGTCCACAAAATTAAAGGTCCATATGTAGCGCTGTTAAGAACGTGGACTGATGAAAAGGCAGAGGAAAATATTACATCCTCATACCAATATGTGAATGAGCTGACCACTCGTTTAAAAACTGGCTGGAAACTTGCCAATGAAAATTTGAGACAAGCCAGGAAGAAACATGCTGCCTATTATAACAGGAAGGCTAAAGACAGAGATTTGGCTGTGGGAGAGAAGGTACTGCTTCTTCTACCCGGTAGTCAGAATAAGTTACAAATTGGATGGCAAGGTCCATATACAGTTCTAGAGAAGGTGTCTAGAACCAATTATAAGATAGATAAGAAGGGGAAAGAAAAAATCTATCATGTGAATCTCCTGAAGAAATATTTGGAAAGAGAAAATCAGGAAGAGACACACTTGTTGACCTTGTCCATTGCCATGGAGATGAAAAAGGAACCACTTTCATCATTTGAATATCCATTACACCCCTGTGAGACAGCGGCACAGGTGAAAATCAGTACACATTTAACGAAAAATCAGAAAGAGAGAGTGCAACAGGTTCTAGATAATCATACAGAGGTGTTAACAGACCGACCGGGGCATACAAACTTATTGGAATATGATATGAAACTGATAGACCCCACACCTGTCTGTATGAAACCCTATTCGATTCCTTTTGCTAAGGAGAAAGCTTTGAAGGAAGAGATAGACTATTTGTTGAAGGAAGGAATTATTTCACACAGTGAATCTTCGTATAGTTCCAGTGTTGTACTCTTAAGGAAACCCTCTGGAGAACATAGACTCTGTATAGATTACAGGAGACTGAATGCTATTACAGAAGGACAGGTGGATCCATTGCCGGATACAAATCAGTTGTTTGCCAGGCTAAATAAAGCTAAATATTTCTCAAAAGTGGATCTGAGTAAAGGATACTATCAGATTCCAGTAAAGCCTGAGGTTAGACCATACCTAGCTTTTAGTACCTCAGAGGGACACTATGAGTTTAACAGATTGCCATTTGGATTGAAGAATGCGCCTAGTGTCTTCTCTAGAATGATGAGAAAATTATTGGACCCTCTGAATAATCCATGCATCACAAATTTCATGGATGATATCCTTATAGCAACAGAAACATTTGAGGAACACATTGACTCTCTGAACATGCTGTTTAATCGACTTAGAGAAGCGAATTTAACAGCCCGACCAACCAAATGTTGCGTTGGATGTAAAGAATTAGAATTCTTGGGACACACAGTTTATCAGGGAAACATGACCCCTGACCCCAAGAATTTAGAGAAACTAAAGAAAGCCCCGAGACCACAAACCAAGAAAGACGTGAGATCCTTTGTCTCATTATGTGGTTTCTACCAAAAGTATATCAAAAACTTTAATTCCATATGTGCACCGTTAACTGATTTGACACGTAAAGGAAATCCAGATCGAATTACATGGACACCACAATGTGAATTGGCTTACCAGGAATTGAAGGAAAAGCTCACAAGCAAACCTATTTTGAAATTACCTGACTTAAGTCAAGAATTCATTGTAAGGACGGATGCCAGTAATATTGGGTTAGGTGCGACACTGCTACAGAAATCAGATGCATTGGATGGGGAATTAAGCCCAGTGGCATATGCTAGCAGAAAGTTGAATAAAGCTGAAACCAACTACTCAACTAGCGAAAAAGAATGTCTTGCAGTAATATGGGCGATAAAGAAATTCAATATTTATCTGTATGGGAAGGCATTTAAGTTGCAAACGGATCACAAACCCTTGTCGTTTCTAGCGCAGGCTAGACATGAAAATTCTAGATTACTCCGTTGGTCATTACTGATGCAGCCATATGAGTTTAGCATAGAGTATATATCTGGAAAAACAAATCTGGGAGCGGATTTTTTAAGCCGCCATCCGTGTGATGAGAATCACCGTAAGCCCCAGAAATAATAATAAATTTCTCTATGTGTATATAGAATTATAGACTGACATATAACGTCTGTTTTAAGAGGGGAGAATTTGTCGTGAAACATTCTAAATCCACATATATAAATTAAAAGGTAAATGTAAAGCCTAACAAATAAATTCAATAAAAGGAAAGAAGAATGGTAAAGAACAGTGCTGTCACAATGACTGTACTCGAAATCCCCCTTGTTTTCTACTTCGTCTGCAAATTGTAACGTTTCCACGTTGATAGTAAAGCCTATAGCAGCATACACGCGTTTCCACAACACAATAAAACGTGTACTGCATTTCTAAGAAAACCTTGAGATACGCAAGCTGATTAATGACCTAAATTAATATTAACATTAATTACACTACGTTAACATAAACGGAAAGACAGATGAACTTAGGATAGAAAGAGAGGGAGGGCTGAAAGCAGGAACGCATGCAACATGAACACGCGTCTCGCGATACAAAATTAATACCCTCCCCGCGCGAAAGGCCAGAAGCACTAACTTTTTTTCAAATAGACCGTGATAAAAAACACTACCCATACGAAAGTTAGGTTTAAAGACCTGAAAAATTCTTATTGGGAAACATGACATTATACTGTTTTATGTCTGAAAGCCTGACAGTACCCAGACACCACATCGTATCGAAGTGAACGGGAGGTAGAAGAAAATGCATATTTTGAACACAGCCCCTTAGCCCCATTAAACTTATATATTTGGGTTCCATAGGACTTGCTGACAAAGAATATGTTAAGTGTTCCGCAAATAGTCTAGGATTTAACAAATTATAGCCAAAAGAAAATAGTGAGGGTGTCAGACAACACAAAAAAATAATCGCACAGTGGCATGTTTTGAAACCACTATTTTACGGGAAATGGGCCACCATGTAAAATCCTATTTGATTGGATAGAAGTAAATGTAAGGCTAAACACGATTAGTCGGACTACAAATACTAATTTTTTGTTGTTAGGGAAACGTGAGTAGGGGTACTGTGTTTGAAAAGCTGTGTAAACATGGCCCGATTGGTTAGACCCGCCAATATAGGCAATTAAGAGCGTCAGTTCAGTGCCACATTTTAAAATAAACTTACTAAGAAACAGTGCGTTGAGATCCAGATCATATTTGTATAAATAAAAGTCTGGGACAGAGGCAGATCGGAATTTGTGCCATTATTCATCGCCAGTCAACGTATCTGTGTGTTATTTCCATGAATTGTGGTAAGCTTGATATATTCAATATCTTTTTAATGAAAATTGAATGTAAATTGATAAATTATGTCTGTATATGTGTGTGGTTCAGTAGCAAACATGAGGCAAGGCCTAAATCTTGCACCAACCTGAACAGGAGGTGTCGGAGAAAAGTAAAACTGCATGGAATTGCCAAACAGTACACTGACACCTATCTTATTGACTAGAAGGAACTAATGCTGGAATTGCAGAGGCGTAGTAACCATTTAGGAGGAGAATACTGGTGTAAATTGTTTCAGATGAAGCTAGCAGTTGGCCTAACGCTCTGAACTCAGTGTTTGTTATGTATTGTGTTCAGTCTGGAAATAGATTATAAATTAGTTATGAAGTAGGAGGTACAACCTTCTTGTTTCAGGGACTGTGGTCCTAGTTATTGAAGCAGCACCTGGTCTGAGTTTTGCTGAATCCAGAGGCTGACAGCATACTCCTTGGTCCAGATAGCGACCAGTGAGGTGTCTCCAGAACACAGGAAGCAATCGAGCAGAGGAGTCTTTTCCTGCCGCCATCACGAAAGATAAGCTTCTGTGGCCAGAGTGCTCAACATTATGTGCCCCCTCAAAATTTGACAGTTTATTAACACAGAGGGACAATTAATTGGTTCAAATGATAGGAACTGTGAACTTTTCCCAATACTATTTCCACGATTATCAAACACTTGAAGTCATGATGAAAAACAACAACCAAGCTTGAACAAAACCAGTATTACCTCATATTACTACTGCACAAATTACACACATAGAATACTAATAATAAACTATGTCAATACAAAGTTCATATATATATAAACTGTGTACATAATACTTGTAATTACATTTGATTGTGATTCCTGGTTCACTGTGTAGTTGAATCAGGATACCCATTATTGAAAGAATTAATACATATATTTTTAAACTTAAACACTTGACTCATTTAAGATAGTCTTATAGAGTGTTATATGTGTGTGAGTGTCATAGTGTTGTAAAGTGTTGTGGAATAAATTAAATTGTTTATCTGTCTGTTGTTGTTGTGACTTACACTTCATCATTTACATAACCCTAGACATTTAACGTAGTCATCACAATATTCCAGAATAATTCTGACTGAGGTATAAATGTGGTAGCAAGTAAGGTCATCTGTCATACACCACACTTAATAGATACAGATACCTTCACAGCTGATCTCAATCAGTACACTAAATCCCCTATAAATATTTATAACATCCCACTTTACCACAATATTATTGAAGAAAAATAATCCACGACATCAAGAAAATCAACGTAAGTCTGCCTTTAACACGTCGGCAGTGCACAGATCACAAATCATAGAACAACGTACATCACCCAACACCACTTTGTTTCACTACTAGACAAACACGCAAATCCCTCCTTCGTTCGCGTCACGCTATCACTCAGTAAAGTCTGTCAAAGTCCTCCTTCTAACGGACAGTGGGCTCCCAGTTCTGAATGTACAGCCACAGTAGAACATCATAAAGGTTACTCATTTACAACCACAATTGACATTACTATATTTTCTCTTCCTCGCTCGACGATACGCGTTCGTCAAAACAAATAAGGAGGGGAAACCCGAGGCCTGTAAACAGTAAATAAATAAACAAACAACACACAAAGGTAGTTATCAGGCACTCAGTGAGAAATAAAGAAGTAGAAGACCAGACAACAGAAAAACGACAGAAGTGATAGGCTTACCAGGATCGAACTAGGACCTTCCGAAATGCACCCAACCGCCTAGCCACGGTAGCGAATCGCCACTATCCAACTGTGTTCGCGCTAGAACTCTGCCAGTGAAGCATTACCAAATGCGAAGCTGGCAGAGTGGATAGTGGCGATTCGCTACCGTGGCTAGGCGGTTGGGTGCCGTTCGGAAGGTCCTAGTTCGATCCTGGTAAGCCTATCACTTCTGTCGTTTTTCTGTTGTCTGGTCTTCTACTTCTTTATTTCTCACTGAGTGCCTGATAACTACCTTTGTGTGTTGTTTGTTTATTTATTTACCGTCAAAACAAATGCCTTTCTTCCCCCTCCCCCCCCCCTGACGAATTCACACCCGTACCAGTCTTCAGTCAAGCGTGACGGCTGTGGCCGGCGCTCGTTAGTAATTCGCACACATGCAATAAAAGACCGCTAAGTGTTGGTTATCCAAACACAGAAACAAATTAATAGCAAACGCTAAATGCAGAATTAAATTATACACATATAAAATACGCACACGCTTAGTGCCGAATTAAATTATACACGTATAACATAACACTCAGTCACCTAAAACAATAAACAGTTCCCTTCTGCCATTAACAATCTATTTCTCCCTTCTCTGTCCGAAAAAAAAACCAATCACTGTCTATTCATATAAGTCTGGTCAGTGCCTGTAAAGATGAGTTACAGTTGGTGGCACGCTCTACATTATGTGTCTCCTCCGGTCCCACAAAAGTTACATTTCGTAAGAATTAACTAAATGAGATGGAATTGAGAACCCGAGATAAAACATTCTCTATATAGAATAACACTAAGCTAACACCCTAAATTAACTCTAAGAGAATTATATAGGTCTTACCAGCTCAAGGAATAAATCTCGGTACAGTATTAATGTGGCGAGGTGCCTGTTATGTAAGACTGGTCCAAAGGCACCAATTAAGCCTTATGTCACTGTGGTTCTGTAGCCGTCCCATCCAGTATTTCAATCTTATGTCCTAGTTGGACTTGGCACGGTACCAATTATGTTGTATGTAGCAGGATGATGATATCTATCCAGTGGTTTACAGTGTTGCAGTATTATGTTTATAACTTTCCCTACATTTTATTTCATGTCTAAGTTATTGTTGTATTACTGGCTTAAAGCTCGCCAGAGATGTTGATTCCTTAGACCCTAATCTGTGGGTTCCGGCTCGTTCCGTTCCTCCTACAGGTGGTATGTGAAGAGCATTAGTGGTTGAGATTTTTGTGAACCATGACAATGCATCTATATTAATCCAACAGATAAATAATGTTATTCAACAGGCAAACACTCCTCAACGGCCTTGTACATTTTCAAATATTTTATTCAATATCAAACAGATCAATTGGTTTCCAACCAAAACTTTTCAACATTATATACAATTTGTACAATAGGCAAAACTGGTCGTATTTTCTTCTCATGAAGTGCATAATTCTTATTTTTCATGTCCATCCACAAAGGTTTCATTGTATTATTTACCATTTTTCATATTTCTCAATTCTTCTAGATTGTCAAAGTCTCCTATTTACTTTCCTTCTTTTGTAGTTTATTCATTTGCTTTATTCCCTAGGTCAAACTAAATCGTCCATTCAATTAGGTCCATTGACATTTTTCAATACGTAAAATATAGCTTAAATACATAATAGCAGGGCGAGACTTTTACTTACATGTATGAAGTAAAAAAAAATTCTGATCCATGTGCACAATTGCACACTTAAAAATTCTTAGTCACAAAAATCATGTTGAAAAACCTGAACTAAAGAAAACTAGACTGTTTTCACACGTCCATCTACGTGGATCATTTCTCCAGGACTGCTCGTTCTCAATGTCTTGCCGGCAATATTTTTAGTGCTTGAGCTGGCTACGTTATCATTGGCTGGGAGCTCATTCTATTCGATAAAACATTGGTCAGACATCATGAGCTCAAGGCGTCATGTTAGCTGTCTCTAATGCGTCCCTATATTTCTATGACACCGGTGTTGGGTAAATCACCGAGCCTAGTGTCAAAAACTGACCTAGTCAATTTCTACACCTCAGTTCCCTTCCCTTAGTACTTCGGGTTAATTTTTATTTTAGTTAAGAATCTTACTTGTTTATTTCAACGAATGGTAGTTTTACATTTTATTATTACTGGTTTCCAGCATGAATAAATGCTGATGGTAGTAGGTCATACGGCCACATAAAATAACAGCTTTCAACTTGAGGTATTCGTTACTAGTAGCGAGAATCCGAGAAGCATAACTGGTGCATAACCATAGAGACAGGGCCTTTAATTTAAGACAGACCGCCAGGTGGCCAGCACGTGCATACACGGGACTACTGCTTGAGACTAAGAAGGTCCGATCGTCTCCCGTCGAAACGTGCTGGCAACACGGCATCAAAGAAGAGAAGTTCCCTCTTCTATCGGGTAAAAAGGGCACTCTTAGCTGGCCGCTCGCTAAACCGTACAGAGACGGCAAAAATAACGGCGGGGACCTGTGTGTCCGCGAAAGAATAAGAAACGGGAGATTGTTCACGTGTGGTGCCAAGAAGAGACTGAATCAAAGACTTAATAAAGAGGCCGTTCACTACATCTAAGGATATGACAACTTTAGCTGCTTCCGCGTCCAAAAGGTGTGTCTTATCTTGGCGTGACCAATATTGACATAATCTAAGAAAGAATAAGAGCTGTAAAAATTCATAAATAACAGAAAAGTGGGCGTTAACATGAAATAGGAAAATAAATCGATAGTTCAAACCAGAAAGAGGGCAGACAAATCTAACCATCTGTGATAGTGATGTAAGGGAGGAGATCGGAGCACAGATGGAGCTGCCCGTGTGGAATGAAAATAGTCTTTAAAACCAATTCAGAAATGAATTTACTTCTTTACTCTGGATTGTTTAGACTCTGGGGAAAAAAGTAAACGTTTAAAAGTTGATACTTTGGAACGATAATCCTTTAGGATTTGGGTTTTTCTGTAATATATCACTTAAATGGAGTGGTGTCATGTGGAATAATCATGAAGGACAATTTACAGACCGTTTTAATTAAAAGCAAACTTTGGGACTGTTTGGCAAAGAAGAACATTCCAGCACCTCTGATTCATGCTATATAGAGCTTCTACAAGTCTTGAAGAAATTATGTGAGGACAGCAAACCATAAGTCAGAAGAGTTTAGGACCACCACTGGTGTAAGACAAGGTGATTTCCTGTCACCTTATCTTTTTATACTCCTCATGGACGATGTAATTAAGGCATGTACGAACAGAACAAGAAAGTATTCAGTGGGGTACTGGAAGATGAGACAGGTATGTATTTCAGAGCTAGCATTTGCTAATGATGTTGCCCTGATTTGTAAATCAGAGGCACATCTCCAATCCAACCTGCAGGTCTGGAAGGAAGAGCTGGAGAAGAGAGGGATGGTCATAAGTAGCTCCAAAACAAAATCCATGGTGATGTCACGAGAAGAAAGAAGACATCAGATTAAGCTGTGAGAACAGGTCCTGGAGCAGGTCGACTACTTTAAATATCTCGGAGCTAATATAGACCGATAGGGAGGCATCAAAGAAGAGTTGGCCACTCGAAAACCAGCAGCTGGGAGACTTGTTCAGGCCATACATCGAGGATTCCTATGCAAGAGAGAGGTTGGTAAGAATCAAAGATGGCTGTATACCGCTCCACCTATGTCACAGTCTTGAAATATGGATGCAAGTCATGGGCAATGACTACAACCCATAAAAGCCAGATCCAAACCTCAGGAATGAGGTATCTGAAGAAGGTGGTTCAAGTAACAAGAAGAGACATGGTCCGCAACCAGACGATACGTCAAGGCCTAAAATCCCACCCGCTGCAGACCCAAGTAGAACAGTCCCAACTAAGATGGTTTGGCCATGCCTGCAGAATGGGAGAAGATCGGCTACCACGACAAGCATGGGAAACAAAGAGCCAGGGATCCAGACCCCCAGGTCGACCCAGAGTCCGCTGGGAGGGCAACATTATACAACCTTTGAAGGACCGAGGACTAGAATGGAACCAGGCTAGGAGGAAGACAGCCGACAGGATAGTCTGGCGCTCTATCTTCCTAACCTCTACACCTCACGATAGAAGGGGAACGACTAAGTAAATAAGTTTAATTAAAATTGGAATGTCACCTTATTGCTTGTCACTTTTCATCTTCGAAATTCTTGGCTCTCTTTTTCTACCTCTTCCTCTCTCTCACACCCGCTTTTCGTTATGTATTATACATACACATACACAGACACCTTATTGTCGTAGATTTTTGATAGGAATTTAAGACATAGATTAGTCTCTTCTAAATAGAACTAGAACAGGTGATAGTTCAGTGAGAGGTAATGTAAAGAAATAGATTTCCACGAGTGAGATGGTGGAAAATAGTTAGAGTCTGTCCCTGAAATCGAGAAGCTTCTCTCGTTCAGCCTAATTCTACAACAGAACTTAGTTAATCAGACAGTCTACTAGAATATATATATATATATATATATATATATATATATATATATATATATATATATATATATATATATATATATATATATATATATATATCACCACTCACATACACACACACATTGGTCCGGCCTGTGTAAGACTAGAACAGGTGATAGCTCAGTGAAAGATAAGGTAAAGAAACAGATTTTTCACAAGTGAAATGGTAGAAGGTAAAATCTGTCCCTGGATTTGAGAGATAATCAATCCAGCCTATCGATTACGACTGAGATTTTTAGATCAGACAGTTTCCCTTTAAATATATGTATATATATTCAACCACTCACATCTACACACACACCGATACGTGACGACACTTAGACGCACAGACGTGAAAACTATATCTATGGAACAGGGATCTTTTGACACGAGCTGACAAACACGTAAATAAAGTTTATGTAAATTTTATTTGTCGTAAAGAAACTACAACACAACAATATCCTTGAATATCAAAAAATCAAATACAATAAACATAGGTTAATGAATTATATAAAGAGTTAGACTCATAGGTGTAATCCTCCCTCCCTCTGGTTGAGACAAAATCCCGTTAGAAGAAAAGTTATTAACCCCCAAAAGAGTCAAAGGTTTTTACGCTATGGTCTAAAAATTCCCTCTACAGTAAAGAACAGAGTTTGTACGTTAATCTATTCTGAAAGGGACAGCATTGGCAAATTGTATGTTAGTACATGGTTTATACAACGAAAGAATTATTCATCCTGCATTCTCTCGCTCTGACAAACTTGTGATCACAACCAGTCTCTCTTTCCTAAATAGGTGCTTTTCATCACATCTGGAACAATTTTTAAGGTACACCCCAGCCCATCCAAGGTTGGTTGTTTTGGCGAATCAAGCCCCAGTTTCTCCAAAAGACTAATTAATCAAAATGTTGGGAAACGCTTTATTCACTGCTGTGAGTAGAATGCTGATAAATGTCACTTCAAGTTTTGTCCAGGTAGTAAAAATAATTAAGAGATTTAATGTTCAGTGTACAGTAGCTTGGAATACTTGATCGTTAAATCAAATGTCAGGTAAATAAATCTGTTCAGGATCAATCTTCTTCACAACACAGTGGTCGTTATACAGGTAATGTCAATGTTTGATTTGGTAGCCACCACAGGCTGTATGTATATGAACGTGGGAAAAGGAATATGGATATTCTATAAGTCCAGGTATCATTTATTCTTAATATTCTTTTAGGCTTGTGCTCTGTCTCTTTCTGGGCGTAAAACGCGAGACCAGACAAGCCACCTTGAAAAAACCCGATATTATATCAGAATGTTCTTTGATAAAGTTATTCTCAGTGACATATGGAAGCCGCTGGTAAGGTTTTGGGTTTGACCCAAATACTGTACAGGGAGAAAAACACAATTATTTCACCGATAATAGTATTATTCACAATCCTATCCTTATCCCGCGTAAGATATAATATAGTATCCACTTCGGTTATTTATCTTTAAAGTAAAACTACAAGCTTAAAGCAAATCTTATCGTTTAAAACTCCCGTGAAATAAATTCTAGACCTTTAAAAAAAATCAATCATCATGAATTAGAATTAAATACATATTTTGTCAATACTCATGATGAATCAGTGCATTTACTTAGTTGGTTAAAATATTATCTGACTGGTTACTAGCAGTTAATAAAATTATATTATAGCTGGAAGAGTTTAGCTAGAAATTATTATTTGTTCTGCTATCCACTAAAACACAGTAAAACTTAGGAACTATATATATATATATATATTGACGGATCTATCTAGTAAATCACGCTGAACAGGAAAACTAGTAAAATATAATTGACGATTCGCTAGTTAAATCCCTCCAACTACTAGTAGATGATTTACAATCACACAAACTTCTAAGACTATTCTCCACGAAAAACTAAGAAACTCTACTCAATACGAGTGATTCTAGAATTCGCGCTAGAGGTCTTTACAGTCAGATGAGTACTGGATAATTAGAGTTAGAATGCCGGGGTTAAATATCTCTCAAATCAAAGGAATTGTTATAACTATAACCCGAAAACAGACTCTCTGCCAGATGTTAACACCTACGGTGAATTCTACGTTCGGATGCAAATCAAAGCTCTTTCTCAAACGCAAGAGCCGAAAACCAGAACTCGCATTCAGTCTTAGATCAGGCATCGGCAATCCGCTAATCAGTGTGAGTTTCCTTCGTCTCTGCTCGTCTTCTAGCGAGCAAGGTCATTTGATCTGCTCGTTCTCACCGTGGTTTAATTACTTTCTAGCGACCAGTTTACAAGGGGAGTAATAAAAATGTGTCTTCCTTGGTTCCAAAATTATCTCCACCTTGATCGCTGTTTGATCCCATTACAACGATCTTCGATGCCTGGTGTAAAATAATACAGCTCACGTTAGCTAATAGGTCTCTGGTAAACTCTCATCAAAGGGAATAGCGGACAGAAAATAAAATTAGGCTTGTTAAATTAGAAAGAAAAGACAGATCACAGAATGTAGGATGGTTTAAGTTAACAAAAGTACGTAGATGAAAGTTGGGTAAAATAGAAGTGTAGATACAGAAAATAGATATATGAAATATATTTTCTATAATATGTCACACTTATACATACATATATATATATATATATATATATATATATATATATATATATATATATATATATATATATATATATATACATACACACACACACACACAAACACCATATGCATTTACTTGTTTGTGTGTGTTCTCAAAATTCTATGTTCCTACATTTCAATGTGTGTCTTATTCAAGGGCTATACGGAACTCAGAATTGATATGACTTTTGAAAGTGAATCGTCTGTAAAGTTTGCTCACTACTCAAATTTTACCCTCGCTGACGAACTGTCCAGTTACCAGATCACAGTGGGGGAGTATGACGGAACAGCCGAGGACAGCTTGATCTATCATAACGGCTCGTTGTTTTCCACTCCTGAGACAGACAATGATAGTGATGATCGCAACTGTGCGAGAGAGTATCGCGGGGCATGGTGGTATAAAAATTGTTTACTCTGTAACTTGAACGGTTTGTGGAGAAGAGTGTACGCAGATGGAGTATTCTGGACACGCCGCAATGGTCCGTATTTATCATCATATGTCATGACTACTGAAATGAAGGTTAGATATGTTTAAATAACTGAATCATTAAGGTACACAAACATGTTAGTTTCGCTAAACAGAACATAATGTAGACGACATATGCCAGTTTTGTGTAGCTTAAGTCAGGCTTGTTAGATGAATTTTTTTTCTTTTAGCGAATTATTGAATTTTCTAACTCTCGCAAGTACGATAAAACACATTCAATTAAAACGTGTCATAATAAAAAGAGTCATTATTTTTTATTCGACAGTGACAGATAATGTCTGTGATGTGACAGGAAGTGTTAAGCAGCACGTGTTTGTGACAGTAATTGTATGTGACTGACATTAAATGTATGTCACTCTAAAAATAAGTGTCTGTAACTGTGACAGTGAGTGTCTGTGATGACAACAGTAAGACAATTTTGGCTGTGACTGTAAGTTACTGTGACAATAGATGTTTGTGACTTTGACAACAAATGTCTATGACTGTGACAGCAAGTGTATGTGTTTGACAGTAAGTGTCTGTGACTGTGACAGTAATTGCATGTGGCTGTGCAAGTAAGTGTATGTGATTCTGAAAATAAGTGTCCGTAATTATGGCAGTAAGTTTCTGTGACTTTTACTTTAAGTAATTTTGGCTGTGACAGTAAGTGGCTGTGCCAGTAAGTGTGTGTGACTCTGAAAGTAAGTGTCTGTAATTACAACAGTAAGTTTCTGTGACTATTACTGTAAGTAATTGTGGCTGTGACAGTAAATGCATGTAACTATGCCAGGAAATGTATGTGACTATAACAATCAGTGGCTTTGACCGTGATAGTAAAATCAGCTTCTCTTGGCTCATATGTGATTTTGTTGTTCGCCGGGGGGCTCTTCTAATGATCAGATTGTCTCCTCTTGTATCGCTTTGTAGAATTTCTTATCATGTATTTTTGTTTGATGGTGTATGTGACTTTATATATCCAAAACTGTGTTTACTAATGTGTACTAGTTTACACACATGTATATATATACAGTACTTTGCAAAAAAAATGGCAGTCATATTTTCGCAACGCAGCACACTCATAGAAGCAAATAATAATAAAAACTGTATGTCCAGAGGAAGATTGGTATCTCACCTATCTATTAACAGTGGTTTCAGTACAATATAATGTTGCCTTCTCCAGCAAGGCAAGCCTGGATGCGGCGAGGCATACTTACCACAAATGTTTGTAGGTAATTGAGAGTCAGACTGTCCCAGTATTTTTCAGCTACCTTCTTTAATTGTTCAACGTCTCTGAGTCCACTCTTTTTTAAATGATTCTTGAGTAGTGCCCAAACGTTTTCAATTGGGTTTTGATCGGGACTCTTGCTGGGCCACTTCAGCACTATCACATTCTTCTCTTGCAGCCATGCTTTGGGGGTATGAGTTGTATGATTTGGGTCATTGTCATGTTGAAATGTGCACCCATCGGGGTACATGACCTGCATAAATGGCAGAAGGTGTCCCTCTAGTATGTCGATGTACCTTTCTTTCGTGAGAATTCCTGTGAAAACACACAGTGGGGTGGCATCTCTTGCTGACACCCCTCCCCAAAGATGGAATTTCTAGGTATGTTTCGGTCGCTGGTACACAGGCGTTACAGAGCCTTTCGTCCAAATATTTATTTGAGCAGGATAAGACCAAAGAGAACATTCATCTAAAAAAATTACATTGTCCCATGACAAATTTTGGTGTTCGTGGCACCAGTTCAAGCGCATCTGTTTGTGAGTATCTGTGAGCAATGGTGACGAAATTACCCGCTTTTTTGTGTAATTCATCCTGTGTAGCTCCCGGTTGACTGTAGCATTAGATACCTCTGGGCTTCCCAACTCGATCATGCGCTGCCGTATGTTTTCTACACTCTTCATTGGCCCAGCCCGAACGATTTGGGCGAGACACCGATGGTCCTTTGTGACCAAAATTCTTGGCCTCCCACTACCTTCTTTTTGCTCGATTCCATTACCTGCTTTTAATGTACTCACAACTCTGTAGACAGTCCGCTCAGGAATGTTCAAGGTTTTAGAAATGTTGGAATATGTTTGATTTCCTTCATTCCAAAGCTGTGAAATTAACATACACTTTGACTTTGTATCCATTTTCTGCCACTAGCATTAGAAATTGTCGTCTGCTCTTATATCAAGGGACGTTACTCTACGCTAATTTTTTTTTTACTTTTGGTAGTGTTTGCTCATTTAAGTGGAGTGCAAATTTGGGGCAGAACATGCATATTTAATTAGATTTCAGCTTATTTAGCTGAGCAATATGACTGCCATTTTTTTTTTGCAAAGTACTGTATATACTGAAGCACATTAAAAACCGCACCACTATTATATATACTGATGCCGAGAAGCTGAAAAAAGTGTGGGAATGGATTTTCCCCGTGTTTGTCATGAGGTAGAGAGCGAATGGCTGATGGAATGGAAAGTGCATGATTCAACCCACGGGTTTGTGTACAGACTACATGAAAACAATGAAAGTTGCACGTGCAACACGATTCCCAACAGCTATGACCCTGAAAATGTGTACGCGTTGTGGCAGTATACTCGGTATAAAAAGGCCGTTGAGACAAAACACCCAGTACATATGCTTGAAATGCCACGAATATCTGAAAACGACCGCCAACGAACCATTTGTATGTTGGAGACCGGAATGAGCTCGCGGGCCATTGCCAGAAGGATGAATTGCCACCACAGCACTATTGTACGTCTCAATGAACGTTACGGAACCACTGGCAGTGCCCGGGATAGACTTCGGAGTGGCCAACCACGAGTTACTACCCCTGCGCAAGATCGTCATATTGTGCTGAGTCACCTACGGAATAGTTCTCTCCCGGCAAGTCAAACAGCAAGAGCAATAGTGGGTAGATGGGGGCACGTCTCTCGAATGATAGTCATACGACGACTCAGAGATACAGGCCTTACTGCAAGACGACCTTATGTTGGGCCAAACTTGACTCACAGACATCGTCAGAAGCGCCTGCAAAGGGCAGAGCAACATGTCAGATGGACTAGATTGCAGTGGAATGCTGTCCTATTCACAGACGAGAGCAAATTCAACATATCCTTTGCTGATGGACGTATGCGGATTTGACGACGGTGTGGAGAGCGCTTTGCAGATTGCTGTGTTCGTCAGCACAACCGATTTGGAGGTGGCAGTATTCACATTTGGGGAGGATTCAGTTTTCACCACCGCTTGCCTCTTCACGTCTTCCGTGGAAATGTTAATGCTGTGACATATCGAGATGACGTTCTGGATGCATTAGTTGCTCCTGCGTTCACAAATTATACAGACTTGCAGCTTCTCCAGCAGGATAACGCAGGTGCACACACCGCATGCATTACGCAGCAATATCTACAGCAGCAGAACATTGTGACGAAAGATTGGCCTGCCCTTTCACCGGACATGTCCCTTATAGAACATCCTTGGGACGAGCTTGGACGCAGAGTCTACAGGCAAGGTTGTCCAGCTAATCTGCAACAGCTCAAGGCTGCTCTTACCCGTGAATGGGACTTGATTCCCCTGAATTTCCTTCAGAGACTGGTGCGTTCCATGCGGAGCCGCTGCCAAGCTTGTTTGCAAGCACACGGTGGATATACCAGATACTGAGGATAGTGTGAATGAAATTTTCTTATTGGTTGCATTTTTGGTTTTCTCCCTTGCCTGCACAGAATACAATGAATTTCATAACAATCAAATGTACAACCTAATGACCAGCATGTATTCATAGGAAAATGAATACAGATTCCAAATATGTAAATTTGTAAACACTTATATTTACATTCCACACTCTGTTCCTTTATTATACTGGTGGTGCGTTTTTAATGTGCTTCAGTATATATATATATATATATATATATATATATATATATATATATATATATATATATATATATATATATATATATATATATATATATATATATATATATATATATATATATATATATATATATATATATATATATATATATATATATATATATATATATATATATATATATATATATATATATATATATATATATATATATATATATATATATATATATATATATATATATATATATATATATATATATATATATATATATATATATATACATATATACATATATACATATATATATATATACATATATATATATATATATATATATATATATATATATATATATATATATATATATATATATATATATATATATATATATATATATATATATATATATATATATATATATATATATATATATATATATATATATATATATATATATATATATATTTACTTATGTAAAAGAAGCAATAATATCTTTGAAGCACCACGTGATTGGTAAAATAAACATCTAAGCAAATACAGAAGATAACTGGCACTAGATCAGTAAAAATAAAATGACACATACGATAAACATTTCTGTAATAAAAACACGGGTAACAGTAAAAGCAATCTTTTGATAAAGGAACTAACAACTTTATAAACAAACCATATTTAAATAACAGGGTCAGGACTAGTAATATTGTGGATTTATCACCATCAGCATATGGATCATAATACTAGCAATATCAAGACTCGTTATCTAAGAATACGACCACAACAAAGACTAGCTGACATAAACTCACCATAACACATGTAGCAGGCTAAGTTCCCTTTAATAAATAATCATGCACACAACGTAGCCACACACGGCTAGAAATACATATGCAACACGATGCAACATAGATGCCAAAATAACTTGCAATAATCAACAACGCAATTTACCATTATCACAACGGCGGGTATGTGTTACGCACAGATCATTTTTTCTAAAGTCATTGGATGATCATTTTTTCTCAAGACATTGTATGATCATTTTTTTGCTAAAGACATTGTATAATTAGATTGACTGAAATGTACACTTTAATTTGTTTCGGTCAAAGCTACATAACTCTGGATAATTGAGATTATCATTTGATATGATGTTACCTCCTCTTGAGACGAGACACGGTTCGGTCCATATCTTTTTTGAACGAAGTGTGACCATTCTCCTTATTTGGTAGTATCGGTCAACTGTTGTTGGAATGTCTGAAACCAGTGTTGAGGTCTCTGTTCATGTCCATATAAGGCTCGATCTAGTTAAATCTGTATCTCGAATGTTCCTAGATCGTCTTGTTTGATTGACTATTCAAGTGTATAGGTTCTGCGCATGTCCGGACGCGAGACGTCTGGGACGTTTCTTTATCTTGGGAGTAGATGGAAAAGTTGTGAAGCAGAGAAGACGCGTTCTGCGTCTCTGTGATTTTGTTAGGGAATTAGGAGCCTTATTGTAAGTTAGTTAGCTTGCAATGTCCTTCCCTTGAGTATTCAAATCGCCTGGAGGCGTATGTTTTCTGTGGTGTGGATTTTCGAACGAAGGTAATGCCTCATTTACATCCAATCTGTAACTTAACTTGACAGAGTAGAGTTGGATGTGACGTCAGAGCGTCAAGATGTGTGCCTAAAATGGCTTGTGAATCAGCCATTATGTTATAGTATATATTCAAGAAATATTTCTGGAAAAATGGTAAGCTTTGTGCTTTAAATGAGAGGCATGAGAATATGCCGGGATTATAGTGGACAGTGTTAAAACGGGAAGTCTCATTCCCCGAAGTTTAGGGATTGGAAATTATGATGTATAAACATTAAACATACAAGGACGCTCAAATCCCCCGATGTTGTTGGAAAAAGATATAATGAATATTTGATATGCCGGAATGCTCTAATTCCCCGATGTTGTTGGAAAAGATATAATGAAGACTTGATATGCCGGGATGCTCTAATACCCCGATATTGAAGGGAATAAAGGAATGATATTATAAAAGTATCAACTAAGGAAAAGTTGAGTGACATTGTATAAAAGCGAACCAAGATAGTGGTAGACTGAAAGTTAGAGGGAGTATTCATGCCATATTCGTGATCGTGACGTTTTGTGAATTCGTACTTACTGTGTATTAAACTGTTGCCAAATCGTCTAAGTCGAGAGGTTCGTTCAATCATTCAAGGTTCAGTTAACCAGTTGATAGCCTTATTCAGTAATTGAAAATTGACAGAAGGGGGTATCTAATAAGATTGACTTCCAGAATATTTGACAATGCAAACCAAATTAAAAATAAAAGAACTTCCACATCTTTATTAAAACGAATGGATCCTAGACAACAAACGAAAGAATTCGGGCAATTTCTCTATCCCTTAACAGGAGAGAAATAAACTGGGGGCTGTCGTCCGATAGCTGAAATAAACTGGGGGCTGTCGTCCGATAGCTGAAATAAACCTGGGGCTCAGTCCTGTCAAACAACTGGGAGCTGTCGTCTTATAGCTGAAATAACTGGTTACATCCTATCGGATAAGCCGTCCGATAACTGGCAGGTGGGTCTACTTGGGACATCAAGAAAAGAATTTTTCTTCTTTCGAAAATGGAATCAACTGAGGCTGGACTACTACACTAAACTTCTGCGCAGGACTTTTAACATTTGAAGAACTATACGATTAAAAAGTGTCGATGAAAACTGTACATTCACTGAATTTCACAACTGAAGATGACATGTAACGGCTGCTCCATGTAGATGCATCAAAGATCGTTGACCTGACCTTGAGGACTGTCAAGAATCAACGCTTCGACATCAAATTGATTCGGTTAGAACTTTACAACTCTACATTCAAGATTTTAAACACTGGCAAATCACGCAATTTTCGATCTTGAACGTTAAAGGACAATCTGGCAATTTTACGTAGTGACGTCATCAAAGCCGGCAGACGTTCAAAAGACCGTTTGTTCAACTTGGAATCGGGCGAGATTTTCGTCCATTTATGGGTTTCTGAGATCAAATTGAAGCACATACCCACTGATTCCGTATCTGGAGAGGTTCTGAGATACAAGAAAGATAAGTAGAGCTATAAATTATCTAATGCGTGACATTGTTTGACCATTTCGAACACTTTTGCCAGTCAACACCTAGTCCGTCATACTTGTTATTTCATCTGCATGTTTATATGTACAAAGTAAATGCTCGCTATTTGTAAATTTTCTTCGGAAATTTTGCAAATGATGAGGTCCTATTAGGTTATTGTCGGTTGTCCAGTCAAAGAAAATAACAGTGGAATTTTAGTCTTTGACTGCATAACAGACATCAGTATTTGTATAGATTGTTCCGTAAAGTCTACGTGATATATTTTTTCATGCACTAATTTACATATTAGGTCACTTGTTTGTACAGCTGTTTTTTCTATCACTCTTGTCTCAGTGTGAAATTTGACGATTTGCTGTTTTCGTTCGTACTTCTGTCTTGTTTATTTTACAAGTAATTATTCTAAGTTGTTGTTGCTTGTCAACATGTATTTATTCTTTTATTCCAGTTATATTTGTCGAGTAATGTGCTGTAATTCGACATATCACTTTATTATTATCATCATTGACTTGGACCATTCTTTTTCACTGTGCTCGTCTCTCATTCTTGGCTTGTTCATTCCTTCATAAGGTATAAATTCAGTCAATGCCATGATTTATTGTACTTAATTAAGTGATATTAAGGGGAGATATGACACTTGGTGATTCGAATTAGAACACAAAATGTCTTCATTATCAGAATTTATTGAGATGGGGTTGCGTTTGGGCAAATCTGGAATTGAGTTGGAATCATATGCTGATAAATATTATCATGACTATTTGGAACGTATGGAACGGAAGGAGCAACGAGATTTAAAGAAGCAGGAGCTTGATCAAGCAAGGGAATTGGAAGAGAAAAGACTTGCTCAAGCAAAAGAATTAAAGGAACTGGAAGAGAAGAAATTGGCTCAACAGGAAGTCGGAAAGAAACAGGAAATGGAACTTGAAGAGAAGAAATTGATTGAACAAGAGGCTGTTAGAGAGCTGGAAAAGACTAAAATGGTTC
This sequence comes from Oreohelix idahoensis, assembly GCA_024509875.1. Classification (NCBI taxonomy): domain Eukaryota; kingdom Metazoa; phylum Mollusca; class Gastropoda; order Stylommatophora; family Oreohelicidae; genus Oreohelix; species Oreohelix idahoensis. Next base: position 245,973 of record JAMPIV010015679.1, read on the forward strand.
AAAAAGATCTAGAAGCATCCAGAGAACTAGAACGGCAGAAAATGGAACTACGTAAGTTGGAACTTCTTCAGCTGGATCAAGCACACAGAAATGCTATAGAATTACAGTCATTGAAACTACAGGCTGATAAAGAAAAAGAGATTGAGATTGCAAAGATTAATGCACAGCATACTGGTGCTAATCCACAAGTTTCTCAGGGTAATAATTTTAGTTATCCAAAAATCAAATTACCAAATTTTGATGATAAACGTGACTGCATGGACTCGTTTATCATGACGTTTAAAATGAGAGCTATAGATTTGAAGATCCCAAAAGATAGGTGGCCGATTATCTTTTCAGACTACCTCACCGGGGAAGCAATGCGTTGTTTCATGTCAATTGATGAAAAAAGTAGATCTGATTTTGATATTGTTGCCAATACATTGATGGCAAAATTTCAACTCACGGAGGAGGGTTTTCGATCCAGATTTCACTGTGCAGTTCCGTCCAAGAATGCAGATTTTGGAGAGTTCATCTCTTCTATTAAATTTTACTTGGGTCGCTGGATAGATTTATCTGGTATCAATAAATCTTTTGATGAATTATTTGACCTAATGCTCAAGGATAAAGTTTTATCTACCTGTGGCGCAGATTTTGTTAGTTTTTTTGCAGGAGAGAAAGCCAAAATCTATCAATGAATGTCAAGAATTGGGTAGAAACTACATGTCTGCACATCCAAACAAGGAAATTCGTAAGGTTTCCTTTGATAATGCATTACCTGTATGTGTTTCGTACCACGACGGAGGAGTGGGTGACCACCGTTCTCGCCCAAGGAGTACAGAGGGCAGGTATAGGAGTAATTATAGATCTTCCTTTCGAGGACGGTACAATTTTCCTCGTCGTCAGTCACCATCTCACTTTGGTGGGTATAGATATTCTAATTACTCTAACCGAGGTCGTGGACAACACTACGGTAATAGCAGTGATGATATACATCACAGAGACTATAGAAGAAATTCAGGTGAACGCTTCAATGGAAACGGTGGGTGTAATTTTTATGAAGTAAACAATAAGCACGGCAAACAATGCAATTACAACCCTGATCACAAAAATGATTGTAAACTGGCAAAAGGGAAAGCAAACCATGCTAACGTCTGTACCCCACTTTGTGATCATCATAGCCATGTTGAACAGGCTAATGCATGCATTGTACGCTCAAGCAAAGATAACAATTGCACTGAGTGTAATACACTTTATGAGCCAGGTGCTAAAACTAGACTTTTGTGTGGGCATATTTTACCAGCGATGTCTGTCTGCGATTTTATTGGTCGCCTTACATTACACAAAGGCTTTATAGGTGACAGACCAGCCACCATTCTTCGGGACACAGGATGCACTATTGTCGGGATACGGAAATCGTTGCTAGATAAATCATCATTTACAGGAAAGTCACTGAAATGCGTTACTTTTGGAGGTAACATTGAATGGTTTCCCATGGCAAAGGCGGAGATCGACACACCATTTTATTCAGGGACTGTACTCGTGTGTAGCTTGGAGAACCCTGTAAGTGACGTGATACTTGGTAACATTCCAGGTGTAAAAGACTGTTCACCTGAGGAAATTGCCGAGTGGGTCAACAAGCACCCATTGATGGCGAATGCGGTCACTACAAGAGCTCAGCATGAAGCAAGTATTTTGACCGATACATCTCCATCTGTCATGGAGGAGACGCCACTGAGAAATGCTCAAAACATTTCTCCGGCTATCTTTACACAAAAACAAAAAGAGGATGAATCTTTAAAGAAATTATTCACTTTGGCTGAAACAAAACAAATTAAGATCACCAAGAGTTCATCATATTGGTTTGAATTTCGTAACAATGTTTTGATCAGATGTTTTAAGAAAGGAGTGGATCATGTAAAGAAACAGATTGTGGTACCAAAAAGTTTTAGATCTTTAGTTTTAAATACAGGTCATGATGTCCCTATGGCAGGACACTTAGGTCGTAATCGGACTTTGTTTCGAATTACTACAAATTTTTATTGGCCTGGCATCAACACAGATGTAAAAAGATATTGTAGATCTTGTCATACGTGTCAAAAAGTCGCACGCAGGGGTAAGAATCAGACAACACCCTTGCAAGTCACAGATGTGCCTGTGCGCGCATTTAAGAAACTAGCTATAGACATCATCGGTCCATTGTCTGTAATGTCGGATCGAGGTTTTCAATATATGTTAACGTGCATCGATTTGTGCACTAGATGGCCTGAGGCTATACCGTTAAAAAACATTAATACCATATCAGTTGCGGAGGCTTTGAACTTGATTTTTACAAGGATAGGTTTTCCTGAGGAAATATTGTCGGATAGAGGGACACAGTTTAAATCTAAACTTATGAGCGCGATAGAAAGCTTGTATTGCATAAAACATTCATTCACAAGTCCATATAGACCAAGTTCAAATGGGGTTTGTGAAAGATTTAACGGCTGTCTTAAGTTAATGCTTGGGAAGGTTACTGATGCATACCCTCGGGATTGGGATAAGATTCTCCCATCGGTTCTCTTTGCTTACAGAGAGATCCCTCAGGAGAGTACTGGATTCTCTCCCTTTGAACTCGTCTATGGCGCGAATCCGAGAGGCCCGTTATATCTACTAAAGGATTTAATCCTCGGTACTTCTCAGGATGACGCAACTCGCAGTAGTTACGAGTTCGTTGTTGATTTACGACAAAGGTTAGTAGATGCATGTCAGATCGCATCACAGAGTATACAAACGGCAACTCAAAAATCGAGGTTGCTACATAACCAATCTCGTACCCTAAGATCATTTGTCCCAGGGGAAGAAGTCTTACTGCTCCTACCTATTAAGGAAAATAAGTTGTTAATTTCATGGCAGGGGCCATACAAAGTAGTGAAAAAGATCACAGATGTTGATTACTCAATTGATATTAAAGGGAAAATTAAAACGTATCATCTAAATATGTTGAAATTATACACACCAAGACCATCTGAATTGGTAGATGTCTTGGATGAGGTTCATCGATCCTCATGCGCTGTTGTTCAGTCTGAGGATGTTACATCTGATATTCCGTTGGAATTTACTTTACCTTCTATTTCTGCTCATGAAACGTGGCAAGATGTTTCTATTTCGTCATCACTTTCGCATTCTGAACAAATTCAGATCCGTGATGTTTTACGTTCTTTCTCTGACGTATTTTCAGAACATCCAGGTCATACTGACTTAATATCTCATGAGCTTGTAATCACTGATTCTACTCCGATTAAAATCAGACCATATCCTATTCCGCTTCACTACAGAGATAGGGTAGATAAGGAAATCTCAGATATGCTTAAAATGGGTATTATTTCACGCTCTTCGTCTTCTTATTCTTCTCCAATGGTATTGGTGAAGAAACCAGATGGATCTTTACGCATCTGTATTGATTTTCGGAAACTAAATCAAGTTACAGTCACAGATGCTGAGCCAATTCCAATTTTGGATGATCTTCTTCCACAGCTGGCTAACGCCACATTCTTTACTAAACTAGATTTGGCAAATGGATACTGGCAAATTCCGTTGTCTGAAAATTCTAGACATTTGACAGCATTTGCCACACCAAGAGGTTTATTTGAATGGAATTATATGTGTTTCGGGTTGGTGAATGCACCTGCGACATTTGTTCGCATGATGCGCCGTTTGGTTGGCGATAGACCCGATGTCATCACATATATAGATGACATTTGTTTATTCCATAACACATGGGAAGAACATTGTTACGCACAGATCATTTTTTGTCCAAAGTCTTTGTATAATCAATTTTTTTTCGTAAAAGAATCTTTGTGTGATCATTTTCTTGACTGAAATGTGTACGATATTATTTTACAGTCAAAGTGACATAACTCGAGATTTTGAGACTACTATTTTTTATGAGTCTACCTCCTCTTGGTTTGAGACACGTTCGGTCTATATTTTCTTAAACGAAGTGTGACCATATCTCCTTATTTGGTAGTATCAGTCAAGTGTTGTAGATGTCTGAAACCTGTCTTAAGGTTTTCGATTCATGACCATAAAGGGAGCGATAGTGAATGTCTCTTATCTCGTATGTTCTTAGAATCGTCTTGTGTGAATTGATACTCACGTAGATGGGTTCTGCGCATGTCTAGACTTGGGGAGTTCGATTGTGGTTTCCGCCCAGGTCGGGGAGTTAAGAAATGGTCTGAGTAGCAAGCGGACGCAATCTGCGTCTTGTGATTTTCCTGAGGGAAATACATTGTCTTTGTGAGTTAGTTTAGCTAACTTTAGACTTTTCCCAGTATTATTCAAGACGCCTGGAGGCATATGTTTTGTGGTTGATTCCGAATAAAGGTAATTCCTCTTTATTTGAACTTTACGATGTCATCTAAAAGTTCGACATTTTTGCTGCTCTTTGCTCGCTTGTGTGATTCAAAATGGAGAGGTACCTTTGATTAGGTTTTTCGCCACCGGTATCTTTATACCTGAACTAGTTATATATGGGTCGCTCTAGACCAACAAGACTATTGTCTGTGTTCCAGGATTCGTTATATCAGAGATCACATCCAAGTCAGATGGTTAGACTTAGGAATGTTATAAAGGTCGGGTTGACCTGTATTCCATGTATGCTATTCACGTGCAGAGGATAAATGGACTTATTGTACATATCTGATCTGCTAGCATCAGGAAGGGAGTATTATTTTTATCTATGAACAGTGATGAGATGCAGCTGACACTGTTGCAGAATTTATATGTATGAACTTTAGGTACCCAGATCTGGGCTATATATTATTTATACAGCTTCACGAACCAGAACTTTATGATATCGAATATACGGAAGCTATTTGTTTACAATATGAATATTGAGCATTGGATCCTAAATGACTATCAGCTAATATTATTTTGAATGCGTACTTCGTCGAACTATGTTGGTGATGACATATATATCATGACTGTTTTGTGCCGTGCAATAAATGGTAGAAAACGTAAAGCGAAGTTACCATTTCTATGACTTTACACATCATGTTGCCTGTGTTGTACGCTATGAACTATTCTACTACAATACACACAGCAACAACATAAATCAGATAAGACACCCTATACTACAACTATATATCTAACTGGTGTCGATAGGGGTGATACTTCCAGTCAGCCTAAAAACCACCCTTATCAAACATATTGTAGGTTTCATTTCTTTGCTAGAACAGATTAGAAAGCATCATTTGACAGTTAGACCTTCGAAAGTACAGATAGGTTTTCAGGAAATATCTTTCCTAGGTCATAAAATCGGTAATCATCGGCTTTATCCTTCGGATAGTCTCGTGAATAAAATCCTGAACATTCAGATACCGAAAAATAAGAAAGAGGTCCGTAGTCTGTTAGATCTCATTAACTATTATCATAAATTTATTCCGGACTTTTCGTCTATCTCTGGTCCTCTTTCGGAGTTGACGCGCCAAGGTGATCCTCTTAAAGTAATGTGGTCAAAGAACTGTCAGTTAGCATTGGATAAGATTAAAATTCTATTTTCGAATCATCCTATTTTGATTCTGCCAGATATCCATGAACCATTCTATATTCGCACAGACGCTTCTCAGATGGGAATCGGTGGCAGTTTGATGCAACTTGTCGACGATGTACTCCATCCTTGCTTCTTTATGAGCCAGAAGTTGTCTGCAGCAGAAAAGAAATATTCGGCGGGCGAAAGAGAGCTCCTTGCTCTCGTCTGGACTATATCAAAACTTTCTCGCTACTTGCTCGGACGAAAATTTTACGTTGAAGTCGACCATCATCCTTTGACGTCAATGAAACCAAAGGCGTTTAAAAACTCACGTATCTACAGATGGTTTCTGCTACTGCAACAGTTTTCTTTTGAAATCAAGCATATACGCGGTGAGGACAATTGGTTGGCTGACTTGTTGTCGCGATTTGCAACTCACCAGGACTGATATATTTCACATGGAACTTTGCATCCAGGTTTATGGTTCCACTTTGTTTGGACATCATATTGTGTCTTCTGGACTTGCTATTTCTTCCGGATATATGGACTCAAAATTTATTCCAATTTTGTTTATTTAATAATTGCTCTTCATAATTTTATATGTCTCAATGCCTGATACTTCTTAGTAGATTGATTGTCTGTAAGATGTATCTGTACGTAAGATTGCTGGAAGTTATACCCTACAGGATCTTGCGCGTTTCCTGAATAAACGCTCGGGAGCGTGAGGGGTAATGTTGAGGCCACTTCATGATGTGATTTTTATCGCGGTAATTTATTATTAGTGCCAGGGTTTTATCACACCATGTCGTACCTCAACTGAACGCAAGAAATACATGAAAGCGGTCGCCTGTGAGATGAGTATCTATGTATGACAGAGTAGAGTTGGATGTGACGTCAGAGCGTCAAGATGTGTGACTAAAATGGCTTGTGAATCAGCCATTATGTTATAGTATATATTCAAGAAATATTTCTGGAAAAATGGTAAGCTTTGTGCTTTAAATGAGAGGCATGAGAATATGCCGGGATTATAGTGGACAGTGTTAAAACGGGAGGTCTCATTCCCCGAAGTTTATGGAGTGGAAATTATGATGTATAAACATTAAACATACAGGGACGCTCAAATCCCCCGATGTTGTTGGAAAAAGATATAATGAATATTTGATATGCCGGGATGCTCTAATTCCCCGATGTTGTTGGAAAAGATATAATGAAGACTTGATATGCCGGGATGCTCTAATACCCCAATGTTGAAGGGAATAAAGGAATGATATTATAAAAGTATCAACTAAGGAAAAGTTGAGTGACATTGTATAAAAGCGAACCAAGATAGTGGTAGACTGAAAGTTAGAGGGAGTATTCATGCCATATTCGTGATCGTGACGTTTTGTGAATTCGTACTTACTGTGTATTAAACTGTTGCCAAATCGTCTAAGTCGAGAGGTTCGTTCAATCATTCAAGGTTCAGTTAACCAGTTGATAGCCTTATTCAGTAATTGAAAATTGACAGCAGGGGGTATCTAATAAGATTGACTTCCAGAATATTTGACAATGCAAACCAAATTAAAAATAAAAGAACTTCCAAATCTTTATTAAAACGAATGGATCCTAGACAACAAACGAAAGAATTCGGGCAATTTCTCTATCCCTTAACAGGCTGAAAGCCCAAGTGCCGCTGGTTAAGGAAAAAAAATCTACAACTCTGCCTAGAGTAATCTTTTGCGAAGGTAGACACCTTTGACGACTCATTTTAGATACTCTTTAGATTTTAGCCACTTGTTGAACAATACTGCAAAGCAGGGGAAGCAATCCGTGACACCAATACATACCATTTACCTCCATAAGGAACATAGACCTTGTACAAACACATATGATTTACCTCAACGAAGAACATAGATCTTGTACAAAAACATACCATTTATCTCCACAAGGAACATAAGCCTTGAACAAAAAAAAATATCACTTACCTCCACAAGGACCATTGGCCTTGCACAAACACATACCGTTTTCCACCACGAGGAACATAGGCCTTCTACGAGCACATACAATTTACCTCCACAAGGAGCATAGATCTTGTACAAACACATAGCATTTACCTCCATAAGGAAAAAAGGCCATGTACAAAAACATACAATTTACTTCCACAAAGAGGATAGACCTTGTACAAATACATAACATTTACCTTTACAACGAATATATGTCTTGTACAAACACATACAATATACGTCCACAAGTAACATAGACCTTGTACAAACAGATAGATTTTACCTGCACAAGGAACATAGTTCTTGTACAAATACATACACTTTACCTCCACTAAGGAGCTTAGATCTTGTACAAACTCATACCATTTACCTCTACAAGGAACATAGATCTTGTACAAACACATACCATTTACCTCGACAAGGAACATATGCCTTGTACACACACATACGATCTACCTCCCCAACTAACCTAAGCCTTGTACAAACACATACCATTTACCCCAACAAGGAGCATATACAATGTACAAACAAACAATTTACCTCCACAAGTTACTTTCTGTGGTGGGTTTTGATGTTAAAAGCTTAAGTATTAATTGTCTACAGATGTGAGGTCAGCTATGCAAGTCCCTGAGTCTAATTGTTGAAGAAGATGTGTCAGGGTACCTGTCTGCTACCACCCTACGACCTCAATCTGCTATATATTTTGATCCTACTTCTATGTAATGGTGTCTGGTTGTTATCTGGCTAGGTGTCTAGGGTAATCTGCAATGTAATGTGAATAAAATGACAACAACTACAACTATAACTAAATTTAGAATAATAATCTTTTTTACAATTTATTTTGCCTGTATCTCAATTGCTGGGATACAGGACTGTTTAACACTCAAATTATAATGTAATTTATTTACAACAACGTAAGTTCAAACAACAACTGTGTCTGTTAATAGTAATCTAAATTGTTAATGACTTGAATTGTTCTGATGAAGCAATAACTCCTATGAATGGACACTCTTCGGAGGAACTATTTTTGTCATCATGTCAAAAAATCTGATATAAAATGATGGAGAGTATGAACTAACACAAGCCCTTGGACAATGTGGGCTTAACTTATTTCTTGGCATACGGTGATGTCCTTCTCATAACCACCTTCTTCACGACTGCAACGTCTGAACAATGCTTCAACACTCGTTGAAATGAAAGCAAACGGAAATTTTGCCTCGAGCTTACAGCTTCAGTAGTACGTATATGTTGGTTTGTGGATCACTGATTTGCAACAATGGAACCCTGAAATCAGAGGATTAAGGCCTCCTCAGTACATCATACACCTATCTCCATCTCTAAACAATTAAACATTATCAACAGTTTCAAGATCAGTGAAGTTGCTAAATAAATAGCTATCGTTCCTATCTGATTGGGTGCCTTATTCATCATCAAGTCATTAGAAAAATTATAGTTAATTATATAAAGTCATGTGCAAACACGGTGACTTGCTGAAGACGGCCAGTGGTTTTCTGGTCTTACATCATAATAATATACATCAATTTCCTCTTTTTGTAATTTTATTTTCTCCCAAAGTCTAAGTAAGCCTGTCTGGCTTTAATACAAGTGATAATCTTTCCTAATAACATTTGTGGCATGACACAAAGTTTTGAGGTTGGCGCCTTTCTAGGTATGCCTCTACCCATCGAATATACATACACATTCAAGAATAGAGATACATTTCAATAATAATAATGGTTATATAAATGTTTATCTTACCGCATCAATGAAATATTTCACAATAAGTATGTTAACCGGCTATCAATGGTCACACTCTGATCGCCGCTGGTGCAGAACAGCGAAGGCAATGTCTCAAAAATTCCTTGCGTCTGATGCTATCACTAATTGTGAAATCATTTTATCTAGTGGCGTACAACACAGGCTTCAAATCGTTTTTATTCCTACCCTGAGTGAGAATGTCCATGTGTTCGCCTCTCTGACTTTTGCACTCGTCTCTTTAGATTTTAAATTGTCACTATGAGTAGGAGACAAAGCGGTGGGGTTTCCATCACCTGCAAAAGCCAAGTCCAATGTTGTTTTCAAACTTTAACTTTTTTGAAAAAAGGTGCCCTAGCAACCCGTTTCCAAGGCCTAGTAGATTTTATTCAAACTTCCACCTCTCATTCGCGTTTTAGTGTTACACTAATCAAGTCCTGTGACGTCAGCTGTCGCATGTCGTCTAGTTCGAGATTAAAAAAACCAACGCGTGTCAAGGTTGCATTCATCCATTCTCTCTTTCACTCCTACGTTTTTTTCTATCACTCCTTTTGAAACGAACATGTATTGTTGTCTGCCAAACGGCGTTTATGTTATTTTTAATTTGTATTACGTAGTGAGGAAAAGCTAGTAGTTTTTGGTATCGTCACTTTTGCGTTACTGCTTGTTAGAACCACTGCGACTGCAGGCGAGGGTGATGATGTTGAACACAACTCCCTATTTTATCTCTATAGTATTTGAATTTATGAAGTGCGATATTTGAACTGTTGTCCATACAGATTTCACTTTACGACACTTTCTGTCCGTCCCAAAAACCTTTCGTCTGTCTATATCTTGTTGGTCATGTTCATGTCTGGTTTCAGTTCTCTTCGCCGTGTGTCCTTCTGTCTGTCCCTGCTTTTCTCACAATGGAGATTTCAGAATAAGGACTACCAAGTAATACTATCAATAGGTTTCCTCAAGTTGTGACCAATCTATGGCCAGCTTTGTCTTGTCATCTGTTGTGCCACTGTCTGATGTATGACCAATCTAAGGCCAGCTTTGTCTTGTCATTATTTGTGCCACTGTCTGATGTGTGACCAATCTATGGCCAGCTTTGTCTTGTCATCTGTTGTGCCACTGGTATATATCTGATTTGTGTCATCAGTTCTACGTTGGTGATTGTGTCGTGCCATTTCAATCTTGTTTGTTTATTCCAGGCAAGCACCGATGTATGAAAGTCTGTAACTGCTTGGTTATTGTTTTTATTGTTCTCCATGATTCAGACCTTTACAATAGGACTCACATTTGAGGTGAAGATTCTGATTGGACTTAATTTATTTTAATCTTCATATATTTCCCATTGCAGTTACAACGTCTTTTGTCTTGTGTATCTTTATTTTGATATAACTGTCAATCCCTCCAGATTCGTCCATACTGTTGCCAAGAAACATGCTTCATTGTATATTTTGTATGGGTACTTTGTCAAATGCAGACTAGTTATAGTTTAATGCATTTATTATCTTTTGTTAATTTTTTCTGTATTTTCAGATCCCTGTGCGATGACGTCTCATATAATAGTCTCTATTTTACATGCTTTTATTTAACTACACTTTTATGTCCCTTTGATGTCACATTCATGTCACTTTCAAATCTTGTAATCGATTTTTCAATCACTTCTAGATGAGCAATAGCTCTGAAACTTGGCATAGTTGTGTTTAATAATAATAATAATAATAGCCCCTTCAGTCATAACTGACTATGGGAATGCGCCCCTGAGGTGACAGCCCTCAACTGCTTATTTTCCTGCTGCTCCTTTCGACGTTTTCTCCTCACCTCTGCTTCTTGTGTGAGCCTCTCTTCGCCCAATCTGAGGTGGTGCCGTAAATAGCATCGCCACTTTGTGCGATCGGCAGCTTCATCCTCCCATGTTGCTGGATCCATGTCCAGTGCCCTCATATCTCTCTTGCACACATCTTTGAACCTCAGCTGTGGTCGCCCAACTGTTCTCTTGCCATCTGCTAATTGTCCGTAGAAGATATCTTTTGGGATGCGACCATCTTCCATGCGGCGAACATGACCAAGCCAGCGAAGTCTGCGCTGTCTAAGCAGCGTATACATACTTTGAAGGCCAGCACGTGACAACACCTCGACATTTGTCACTTTATCTTTCCACGAGATGCCGAGGATGCGGCGTAGACACCGCAAATGGAAGGTATTGAGCCTTCTTTCTTGCTTAGCATAGGTCGTCCAGGTCTCGCTGCCATATAGGAGTGTGCTGGTGACGCAGGCATTATATACCGCAGCTTTGGTCTTCATTGTGAGTTTAGAGTTTCCCCAAACACGCGATGTGAGGCGGGCAAAGGTAGCTGCAGCTTTGCCAATGCGGCTGTCGATTTCTGTATCCAGTGAGAGTTTGTCATTGATGGTAGACCCTAGGTATGTGAAGTGGTGCACCACTGCCAATTCATAGTTATCGATAGTGATAACTGGTGCAGCACCCACATCCTGACTCAGCACATTCGTTTTCTTTAGACTTATTGTGAGGCCAAAGTCCTTGCATGCTTTAGTGAAGCGATTCATCAAGCTCTGAAGCTCCTGTTGGCTTTGAGTGACGACTGCAGCATCATCAGCGAACAACAAGTCTCTTATAGTGACCCTTCTGATTTTTGTTTTTGCCTTCAGCCTTGAAAGATTAAACAGACGGCCATCTGACCTAGTGTGAAGGCATATTCCTTCAGTTGCATCTCTGAATGCATGTTTCAAGAGTAAGGCAAAGAAGATTCCGAAGAGGGTCGGAGCCAGAACACAGCCTTGTTTAACGCCACTTCGTATATCAAAGGGCTGTGACGTGCTTCCAGCATATTGGACTGTTCCCTTCATGTCGTCATGGAATGACTTTATCATTTCCAGCATTTTAGAAGGGCAGCCTATTTTCAGGAGGATTTTAAAGAGTCCATCCCTACTAACCAGGTCGAATGCTTTTGTGAGGTCTATAAAGGCGATATATAATGGTCTTTTCTGCTCTCTTGATTTTTCCTGAAGCTGGCGGAGAGAGAAGATCATGTCTGTTGTTGATCTGCCAGCTCGGAATCCACACTGTGCCTCTGGATATATGCGCTCAGCTAACTTGTGTAGTCGCATTAAGATGACTTTTGCAAAAACCTTACCAACAATACTAAGAAGAGAGATGCCTCTGTAGTTATTGCAATCACTTCTGTCTCCTTTATTTTTATACAGTGTTACAATCTTGGCATCTCGCAAGTCTTGAGGAAAAGTTGTCTCTTCCCAGCACTGGCACAGCATCCTATGCAGGGGATGTAATAGCGTGCTCTTACAGCATTTGATTAAATCAGGAGGAATCCCATCACTGCCTGGTGCTTTGCCAGAGGCCAAGCTATCAATGGCCTTACTGAGTTCCTCTAATGTTGGTTCGGCATCCAGCTCCTCCATAATTGGCAGACTATTGACAGCATCAAGGGCTGCAGGCGTAACGGTATTGTCTCTAGCGTAAAGCTCAGAGTAGTGCTCGACCCACCTCTCCATCTGCTTACCCTTATCGGTTAGCTTCTCTCCGCTGATGGTTTTTAGCGGTGCCGTCTTACTTTTATGGGGGCCAAGTGCTTTCTTTATACCGTCATACATTTGTCTAATGTTGCCTGTTTGCGCTGCGATCTGGATGCTCTCACTGAGCTGGAGCCAATAGTCATTTGCACAGCGTCGAGCAGTTTGTTGAACTTTGCTTCTCGTAGCCCTCAGGATCTGTAGGGTTCTGGCACTCGGTGAACGTTTGTATTCATTCATAGCACTGCGCTTAGCTTCAATAACAGGTGCCATCACATCTGATGAAGCGTCAAACCAGTCATTTGACTTTGCTGTTTTCTTACCAAAGGTGGCAAGTGCAGTACTTTGAATGGTGTTCCGTAGATGCTCCCAGTTCTCTGTAATAGTATCACCATGCTGAGGGCTACTGAGCACTTTCTTGAAGGTCACAGTGAATTGAGCGATCATGAAAGGGTCTGACATCTTGCTGGTATCAATGCGTGGTTTCCCTTCATGTCTGACACGATAGAGTTTTCTTGGTTGTGCTCTGATTTTGCAGCAAACCAAGGAGTGATCTGTGTCACAGTCTGCACTATGGTACGAGCGCGTGGAGAGCACAGACCTGAGGAGTGGCCTTCTGACGAGAATCAGGTCAAGTTGGTGCCATTGCTTGGATCGTGGGTGTCTCCATGACACCTTATGCTGGGGTTTTGTCTCAAAGTAGGTGTTGGTCACGCAGAGATCATGGTGGACGCACAACTCTAAGAGCCGTTGTCCATTTTCATTCATCTTGCCAATACCAAACCTGCCCAGACATGAAGGCCATGAAACATTATCGGCACCCACTCTAGCGTTAAAGTCACCAAGGAGAACAAGCTGTTCTTGCCTAGGTATGCTTTTGATTACTGCTGCTAGATTCTCGTAGAACTCATCTTTAGCTTCTGAGGCAGAGTACAGAGTAGGAGCATACACACTGACAAGGGTGATGGGACCTGTGCTAGTTTGCAGGCGGAGCGTTAACAGGCGTTTTGATCCATTCTCGCCTGGTTCAACCATGTTAGTTAGCGATTTTTTGACCGCAAAACCTACTCCGTGTTCTCTAGCTTTATTAAGATCTTTCCCTTGCCAATAAAATGTGTAGTCCTTCTCGCTCACCGTTCCAGAGCCCACCAGGCGCGTTTCCTGAAGTGCAGCTATATCCACCTGAAGTCGTTTAAGCTCATCATTAATTATGGCTGTCTTCCTTACATCGTTTACATCCTGTAGGTTTTCAGATAGTCCAGTCAACATAGTCCGGACGTTCCAGCATCCCAATCTGAGAGTTTGCTTATTTCTTTTTTTCCGATAATTGCTCGGTGCAAAATTTTCTGTCCGCAGTTCGGGTTTGACCCTAATCCCCATGCACCCAATGGGGAAAGCAGACAGTGGCGGGACAACACCTTATTGACTGGGGGCTGCCCAGTTTGAAGCGGGCGGTAGCTGTCCAGTGAGATCCTAGAACCTCTCCCACTGTCGGAAGTAGCCCCTGGCGCCATGCCCTACGACAATTGGGCAAAAGGCTTATAACCGGTAACTGCTACTTCCCGTGTTTTGCCGACACCTATAGGGTGAAGCTGGAGTGTCCTCTCCAGGGCGCGAGCTTGGGCACAGTTATATGGAGATCAAGCTGTTGCCCATGCAGCATGTTCCCCCTCTCCACACAGCCGGTAGATCCAAAGGAACGGCAGTAGCCGATACAGTTTGGTACCAGCCATGTCGCAGGAGTTGCCAGAATAATGTCGAATCAACATTAGACATAGTTGTGTTTACTCCGATGACAATACAATAATCTTTCAATTATTTAATAATGTAATATTGCAATTACGACATTGCGAGTAATTAGTGTGTCGTAAAGAAAGGTAAACAAATCAGGGGTCATAATCAAGTTAAATAAAAATTCAAGAGTACGTGGTGAGCTATAGTTTTCTATGCATAAAACAGGGCAGTGCTCAAACACGTGTCTAGCTAAATAAAGGGAAACAATCCAAATTATAAAATTATGAATCAAGGGAAAGTCGAGTTCGATCTCAAAATGACCTTCAAATTAAAAAAAAAAATAATTGCACCAAATTAACAGGCAAAAAGCCATGTAATATTGACGCTCTGAAAGAAATGGATCGCTTAAGAAATTTTAGACCAGATTTATAATAAGTGAAAATATTGTTTATGTTTTAGAATGTCATAATTTTTCTAACACTAAATAGAAGAAATACAAAATTAAAAAAAAAAGTATTTTAAACACACGCTTTTAATGAACTATAAATAATTTTCAAGGAGTTTATAGCTTGCAGTAAAAAAATGTAACATCAAACTGCCAAAAAGCGTGGGGCGTTTAAGCGCTTTTCATATATTTTATGAATAAGTGCTTAATGAAGTATAAAGCAGAAGTTAGTTTCTTGTAGAATCAGCGCCCCACGTGCGGCAAGGGTGTTAGGACTCAGCTGCCTTTAGGGAAGTACCCAGGTTTTATTTTTATATTTATTTAGATTCGTATGTGTCCTATCTAGCCTTCACTTTCTTTCCTTTCCCTGACGAGGGCATTGTTGGTTATTTTCTTTGTCTTCTGTCCTCGTAAGACGAATCACTTTTTATCGATTTGTGTTTATTGTACTCCACGTCTTAACGGAGTTCCCTTCATCTTCCTCGACTCTCTATGGACTGTAGAGGTAACTAAGTCACCGTAATACAAATTACAGTTTTTGGGAACCTTAATCTTTGCGTTTATTGTATGTTCCCAGTAGTTAATGCTTAAATCCATCTCCCATGTCAGAGATAAAAATGAGAAATTTGGTGGTGGAGTGGAAGGACTGAGAGGGTTCACATCCTTGCCTATATGGTTGAAAGTGAGGCCTGCTGTAGTCGGAAAGTGACTGTGATAGTGACTGTGATCATGTCACTGATTTACAGTAATACTATCGACTTTCTCGAATATCTTTTTGCGTTCTGCCATATTTTACTTGTTTCTGTAAGTCATTAACACCATTCGGTCTGTTTTCATACATCATATCATTGACGAAGTCTTCGATTACATACGTAGAGATGTTTGCTTACGTGCAACCACGTAAGGTCGTCCTTTTCTTAATTTCATTTTACTAACCTTGAAATAAATAAAAATTGAATGAGGCTATGTTTGTAGTACACTATTCTGGAATGAGCGAAACGAGTCTATTAATATACTACTCGCGTGTGTATGTGAAAGGGCCACAATAACACAATCATTTTCAAATTTGTGTTTAATACCCAAAGTATATAGCGGTGTTTTTGCCCAGTATACGTTTTACAAGAACACCGGAAAATAGTCTTCAGCTCGTCTACGAGAACCAGAAGCCTGATATTAAAACGCACGCCCACCACCCTATATAATATGTGAGACTAGTTACCTGAAAAACTCAATGAAATTTATTCCATCGTAAATGAGAGCAAGTTTTAATAAACTTGAATAATCATCTCCTTTATCCCAATCTCTGTGGGAGACAAGCCTTTAATAAGGTCTTGTATACTCACTTGTATAATCATAATAATAATAATAGTAATGAACTACCAGTTTATTCTATACCACAAGTGCACTTCATATAGTGTATGATCAAATAAACCTTATAGCATATGTCAACCAACAACATAAACAAAGGACAACCAAGAAAGACAACACGAAAACATTCGCAGAAATCAATTAAACAAATTGGAAAACTGAAGAAAATAATCACAGAATCTGTGATGATAACTGCGCGGAAATAAACAACACAAATGACGTCACAGTGTATAAATATAAAGTTGTATAAAACTAATTGAAAGGACAGAGTAGACCTACAATAACAAACAAATCAAAACAAAACTAAAGAACAGAAAAATACTACAAAAACAACGATAGGTACAGTCATCACAACTAACAAAAATAGCAACAAATTGTCGCTAGCAAATTTTCAATTAAGAAAATTCGCGCCTATAGAACACTAGTATAAGCCCTCTATGACGTGGGAAATCTTACATTAGTCACCTTACCCAACCGCCCACGGACATATACACAACACTATAACATGTAATACTTAAACATAAATACATATAAGTCATATAATGTAATATAATGTAATGGGATGTGTTGCAGAGAAGGCTCAGCTGTTATTCTACAATGGCACAGTTGTACGAAAATAAACTGCCACTTTAATAAATAATTAACTCTGGCCTAAACTATTACAATGTTCAATATAGAGTAGAACACCAGAAGATCCACCGTTGAAATATAAGCACTTCTCGCTAACACAGTTAATTTACCCTGCTGTGCACTGATGTCTGTTCTAATACAAATGACAACAAGCGATGACCTAGTTACTGCCTCTGCTTTGACAGGTCAGGTCACGTAACAAAACTGCTGACTAGCTGACATCGACTGTAAACTTGTACTGCTGGTGTTTATGTGTGTCGTATGCGGCCACAAGAAACGATCTGGTATCAGTAGCTGACTTCTGGCAATATGCACTGTGCAGGTTAGACCCAGAAATCTGGCCTACCACATTGATAACAGCGGCGACTAGTAGAATGTAGAAGGAAAGGGTCGCGTATGTGTGTACTGTTCTGAAGAGTTGACAATTTACTCACTCAATCATAAGCAGAAGTCAATAAAGGGTGGACTGCTGATGACGTTTCTTACATTTAATAATGGACGTACACTTCGACATCACGTTTACAATCACTTGAACAGGTTGGCAAAAAATCATCGTATATTTGAAAAATGGGTGACAATATCAGATGTACATTTATGTGGCATGTCAATATAATGGAACGATAGTAGGCAAGCACTCAATATTCTGGTTGTCTATCGTCTCATGCTTCAACTGACTAATCGCGTCAGTTAAGGTGTATACATAATCATCAACAATGGTTCACTGTCAGAACCTTCTCCTGGCTAAGTTTTTCAAGCCATAAATTCATCAAATGTTTATACCAACAATGTCCAACCACAGTAGTGGGTTTTCATAATATGTAGATCTCTGTATCATCATCAGATAATAGGACCTTTTCTGTTCTCCGACGATGATCCGCTTACAATGGCGGGAATCCAAAATGGCTCTCCTCCGTGAGCTTCGCTCACCCAGGATGATAAATTATGAAGCAGAATTAATTCGTAATTCGTACATAAATGTCCTCATTGGGCGTCTATACATTTCTGCTATCAATAAGGCTGGTTACATCAAGTGATCTAGTGCTGCTAGATAACACATCACCTTCATCGATAATCAACAATCTTAGATGTACGATAATACGTCGCCCATCTAGGCTTAGCAAAAAAGTTCAGCAAAAAAGGTTTTAGTTTTACCTGGCTTTAGGAAAACACAGACAAGCGAATAACGCACGCCATTCCTTGGCGTTAATAATGAACATTAGGAGAATCTCTGATAATACACTCATACAGAGAAACAATCTCCTTCCTAGAATAAATCACAGAGATCAATCTTCAAATTTTCTAATCGACCAGCCCATAGTAGCGGCGACATGACAGCCTCTCTGTTCATTCACCGAACCGGCGCATTCCCAGAGAAGCCTTTCACCCCAGAGTTCCGCTCACAAAATAGTCCGACATAGAAATACTTAGATACAAAGATATAAGACCGAATCACCTTAAATAGACAAGGAATAAATATAAATTCGGTCCATAAACATTTTAAGCAAGACCAAACTGTATCTGGCCATACCAGACGAAAAATGACATAAATCTAGTATTCATACGCCAGATTGAGACACAAGAACAGATAACCCATAGAACCGACTACAACATCGACCAATCAGGGTTCTGTCCCTTACTCTAAGAATCATTGAT
This sequence comes from Oreohelix idahoensis, assembly GCA_024509875.1. NCBI lineage: Eukaryota > Metazoa > Mollusca > Gastropoda > Stylommatophora > Oreohelicidae > Oreohelix > Oreohelix idahoensis. The sequence goes on from JAMPIV010015679.1 coordinate 264,574, forward strand.
TCTCAAATAAATACTTTTCATCAGACATATAGTTATTACTTTACATTTGTATGCCTACCAACTGTAATCTGTGCGTCACAAAAGAATATGTGCGCAACATATATATATATATATATATATATATATATATATATATATATATATATATATATATATATATATATATATATATATATATATATATGATAGGAAACTCTTTACAGAGCGATACAACAGGAAGCAATCTGATCATCAGAAGAGGTCCCCCCATCCGATAAGTGTTTCGGCCCGATTACTCCTTTACACTCTAAGGGGGGGGGGAGCGGGGCCCACTTGGGTCATGACTCCCAAGCGTCTCAGCTTCCTGTTGTCTTGTATCGAAAATGAACCCATTTAACTTATGGTAGCGACTTTTAAATCCACAACGCCAGCCGTGGGGGCAATTGTGAAAGTAACAAAGAGAAGACAAATTATTCCGTTCGTTCCGTCGCCCTTCACAACTAAGGACACACACTGAGACATTAGCGCGCAGCCGACGCGCCTTAGCCCCTGCGCGCCGCAAGCCACCGAAATTCTGTACCTGACACACTCCCTATAGTATACATCGCCTGTTGCCCCAGAGTCGCAGCCCTTTCACTAGTACACCAAAAAAAAACTCAGCGTTGTGGACTTAGAAAAATTTTGGTGTTTTCTGTACCGCAGCGTTTATTGTCACGATTTCCATTGCCCATTGCGGTTGCTCCACAGCCAGCCTGATGCCTTTTCGGCAGTCTCGCTAAGCCTCTTCAGTGCCCTTGTTCTAGACTGTCCCTTCAGCCCCAACAGTTTCAATAAATCATACACTGATGCAGCCACAAGCCCTCTTGCGCCCACTTCAACCGCCATGACCCTTGCACTGAATCCATCGTGTCTCAGATCCGCGGCCAGAACGCTATACTTGGCCGCTTTGAATGAATGTTGCTCGTCTAATCTGGATTCAAATGGCATGGTCAGTTCAATCAGTATGACCTGACGCGTTGCTGAAGAATGAAGCACTATATCCGGCCGTCTCCGCGATTTTCTGATACTCTCTGGATATGTCCCCGTCCAGGTAGGTCTACCGCCATCTCCCAGTCGTTTGCACAGTCAAGAAGAGATGGTAAACTGCTACCAGGTTTACTCGGTTTGGGGTGTGCTGACTTTCCTGCCCTCAGAAAGTATGTGTTTGCGGTGTCTGGCCGGACTTTGCTATTCGCTTTCATTCTTGCCTGATCTATTGTCGCAGCAAGCTCATTTAGCACTTTGTTATGGCGCCAAGTGTATCGCCCTCGCCCTAATGCCACCTTACACGCTGAGAGCACGTGTTCAAGTGTCTGCCTCCCCTGGCACAGGGGACACTGCTCATCATCCGACTTTCCCCATTTCACAAGGTTGGTGGCCGACGGCAGCCGGTCATACATTGATCTAACCACGAAGCTGAGCCTAAAAGGTGCCATATGCCATGTATCATTCCATGTCAAGGACCTCTGCAGAGCTCCTTCACATGTAGTTCATTGGCCTTGTTGGACCTGCTGCACTGCTTTTCGCAACCTCTTATCATTCTCAGCTCCTCGTATCTCCTGAACTACCATGTCTCTGCGCTCCCTGCTTGATGCCTTGGACCACCAGCGGATGTCACCATGCCCAAATCCCCGTCTATTCGTTTGTGTATATTCGATTACCTCTCTCAGTTTGAGTGACTCTTCATATATATATATATATATATATATATATATATATATATATATATATATATATATATATATATATATATATATATATATATATATATATATATATATATGTACATGTATTATAATAATAATTCAACTGATTAAATCAGGGGTGATGGTTTAATGAGCTTTTAAAACCATTGCTAAATTCTTCATAAAAGTGTCTGCAGATTATAGAATTAACGTGTTTATCGACAGCCAGCATAGTTTTCGATTATCTAAATATGTTATAAAGACTCCCATGTGATAGAAGCTTTACTACTCTTCTATTGACAATTCTGTCAAGGGTAATCTTGGGTAAAGTTAGACTCCATTGAAGCCTCTAATATATACTCTTGAGTTTTGGCCACTGATGGACCACTTTTGCAAAGCAGGGGAGGCAATACCGTAACAGCAGCAGAAAACTAAATAATGGGTATTGCCGGGTTTAATTATTTTTAAATGTAATTGCTATAAAGACAACCGTGTACTACCTGGAGCTGGCCAATATGTTACTTCTCACCTGAACGTTTTCATGGCGAGAAATGACATGCTTTCATTTATGTTGTGTATTATGTTTGTAAATATATGAGATCTCCATAATACCCTATGTGTTTTCAAGCTGAACTCCCAGGTTATACTTGCCATAGTCCCCTTAAAAATACCTGGTAAAACATTATACATTATACTCCAAGATCTGATCTAGTATTCTGTGCAGTGTGACTATCTGGTCTGTTAGGGTTATCTGTTCTGGACAGCATGATACGACCCTTATTGTATATGGTTGACCTACTTTAATGTATACAAGATAGTTATGTTTAATATTAGCCCAGGTACAAATACCTCGTAGTATCATTATTCCTCTGTAAATTATGCATTCTTGCACATTTTCTTATTTGACATTAAGATGGGATTTCAATCGTTGTATTTCAGTGAAACATCCTATCTCTCTCCGATCTCGACCTAGAAATGTGCATTTATTTATTTTATTTTCTTACGGAAACGGGAGGAGAGCGGGCTAGCATCAGATCATCTTCATTTGACTCCTCTCATCCGCCATTTTGGTCAACACTTTTGTGACCGTATTGCCTCCCCTGCTTTGCAGTAGTGGTCCAACAGTGGCCAAAACTCAAGACTATCTAATATGGGCCTCAAAGGTGTCTACCTACACACAAGATCATTCTTGGCAGAGATGTAGATAGAAGGGTAATGACACTTCTATTACAAAGGGGGTCTTCACAAGATATTCAGATAAGCGAAAACAATGCTGCTTTGGCTGAGCATTTTAATTCTAGAATCTGCTGACCGCTTTTGTGAAGAATTAAGCAATGGTTAATTTTAGCTCGCTAGGCCCCCACCTCTGATTTACTCAGTGGGCTTCTTATTATTCTGGTAAAGCTCTGTTTTGAGTATGTGTAGTAAATTGACTGAGACAAACATGCAGTACCTTTAAAAGGCTTAAATCGAAGTTAAAATTGTAAAATTACAGATGAAAAAAAATGTAATTATCACTTTAGTTTTAACAGTTGAAAACAATTGAATAGTTTAGAAGAAATGTTTCATCATTGATTGATAGTAGAGTCGATGAAAAAGAGTTCACTTTGGCACCGTATATTTTGCACTTAGCTGCCAATAGTAGTTTCTGATGAGTTCTTTTTACACTGCTCACGCTCGTCGCTGGCCAAGGTTGTCGGGTGCAGCTCGTTTCCCAGAAATGTCAAGGAGAGTCTACAAAGTTGGTCCCTCGTCTTAAAACGTAGGCCATTCTTCCCTTCTTGTTCCTGAGATAGTACCTTCTGCTGGTACCACCAATAACTATGATAAAGAATAGACACGAAACGCTCTTCTGAGTATTGCGTTTCCCGACACATAGTTATGTGCTCCCTTTCTTCTATTCTACCATCCCATTTATCTCAGAATTTACCCTCCATGAGAATTAAATTTAGTCCTTCGTTATAAAACTTTCTTTACATTTAAATTGAATAGCTTTAGCTTTACATTACTTTTAAATGAAAATGTTACTTGTACAGAAAGAATATGCTTACATTTACATTTACACTAATTGAAAAGTGTTCACAATATAAATTGAACATGTTTTCAATTATGTTTACAATGATTTGAAAAGTTTTCCATTAATTTTAAAGTGCTTATGTAAACATCGGCATTTACACTGGTTTGAAACTGTAAGTATTATAATTAGAATGTACATCATTTCTTTTAGATTTCCATCCTTGCTTCATATGGAACCTGAGACTCTTTGTGCGTTGAGTTCTTTTTAAGAAACTAGCAATAAAGCAGTCGCCAGCCCGTGCAGTGTTGGTTTATGAAATCATCATTCTATACGCTGAAATCGCCAGCCTCAAATAACTAGGACATTCATTAGCGATTTTCACATATTAATATTCACATGGTAATATATGTGCCATCTTATCTTTTCATACTCCTCATGCACGATGTAATCAAGGCATGTAAGGAGAGAACTAGAAAGTATTCAGTGGAGTACTGGAAGATAAGACAGGTCTGTATTTCAGAGCTGGCATTTGCTGATGATTTTACCCTGATTGCTAAATCAGAGGCACATTTCTAATCCAACCTGCAAGTCTGGATTGAAGAGCTAGAGAAGAGATGGATGGTCAAAAGCACCTCTAAAACAAAAACCATGGCGATATCACGAGAAGAAAGAAGGCATCTGATTAATCTGGGAGAACAGGTCCTAGAGCAGGTCGACTACTTGAAATACCTCGGAGCTGGTATAGACCGAAATAGAGGCATCAAAGAAGAGCTGGCAACTCGAAAAGCAGCAGCTGATAGACTTTTTCAGGCCATAAATCGTGGATCCCTTAGCAAGAGAGAAGTTGGTAAGACAACGAAGATGGCTGAATACCGCTCCACCTATGTCCTAGTTTTGTCGAATGGATCCTAGTCATGTGCAATGACTACAAACCACAAACGCCAGATCCAAACCTCAGAAATGAGGTATCCGAGGAAGGTAGTTGAAGTAACAAGAAGAGACATGGTCCGCAACCAGACGATACGTTAAGGCCTAAAATCCCACCCCCATGCAGACCCAAGTAGAATAGTCCCAACTGAGATGGTTTGGCCATGTATGCAGAACTGGAGAACATCGGCTACCACGACAAGCATGGAAAACTAAGAGCCAGGGATCCAGACCTCCAGGACGACCCAGAGTCCGCTGGGAGGACAACATTAGACAATCTTTGAAGGACCGAGGACTAGAATGGAACCAGGCCAGGAGGAAGACAGCCGATAGGATAGTCTGGCGCTCTCTCTTCTAAACCTCTACACTTCACGGTAGAAGAGGAACGACTAAGTGAGTAAGTAAGTCAGTATGGTAATATATATATAGATAGATATATATGTATGTATATTAATTTTTTTTATTAGTTCATATGTTAGTAATATGAAATGTAACATGACAACGTACGCCAATCCTGGCTCACATACAATTTTGCTCAGATATATAAAAGAGACTTGAATCGGCGTCTTACACGCGTCTCGGGTGTCGTTTCTATAATAAGATAATTCCCTCTATGACTCCGTGTGTTTAAGTTTCCTCAGTCCCAGTTTCCGTATTAAAATGATAGCGATTTCCTTGGCTGGTTTTGTAAGTCCCTCAAGATTCTCCAAGAAAAGTTCCGGCCTGATAAAAGGAGTTCTGAATTATAACTCTGCTAAGGTCTGGTGTAGTCTTGGCAAGCGTGGATCTCAAAGTAAATTTTCACAGTGAAATAACACTGAAACATGTCAGGTTAAATGCCTGTCCTACCCCCGCATCTGTTTGTTACGAAACGAAGAAAAAACCAATCGTTTTCAAACCTGCATATCCCGTTGGGAAATTAAAAATATTTCCGACATGGAACATTTTGTGCGTGATGTAGAGGTCATCGCTTACAGATATGGTATTAAAGCATCCGATTGCCTGGCAGACGAACTCACAGACACATCTGTAAAATGTGTTTCAGATGTAACAAATTATCACTTTATCAGAAATTAATATATTCTTAGACGAGCAATCTCGTTATCTGTCCCGTACTCTGGTTTTTATCAGCCATTAGCAAATACGCTGGCATTTTCGTTGGGCTAATCTGTCGAGGCCAAGGTTTGGTACAAAGGTATTTTCTCCTTACATTATGACTAGCTAGTAGTGTGTTTGTTTCTGTTTATTAAAGAGTGGAATATTTTGTCTATTTTCTTTCACTTGTTTTTTCTTAAATACCATTACTTATATTATTATTACGACTAATATTTACCACGTTCTTACGTGTTGGTGGAGAGGCACCTGTGTACCCTCAAATATGTGCACATTGAGTAGGGTACCACCAGAATATGAAGATTTCGGGCACTTCGAATCCTGTGTATGACAGTTGGAGACATACAGATGCTGAGATTTAGAGGCGCCTATCACCAGATATGTAACAAGAGAGACAGCTGATTGTGCCAAACGTGATCCTGACGTCAGTCCCAGAGCCCGGTTCTATGCTTGCAATGTCGACCCTTTCTACACTCAGTGACTGTTCTTCACTTAACCCTTCTGTATTGTTACCATTTCCTTTTTTCACTGTAATGTTTTAGATTGATTTAGGCTATTATCCCTTTTACTACATACTTTGTGCTTTTATTTCCAAATGTGATTCCTTATCTATGGAATTCTTGAACAAATGTCTACGCCCAATACGCTTGTGCTTTTTTGTCACGTTTACTTTGCTCCACCTGGCTCTTCAGTTTTAACTTTCTAATAAGCCTTGTTAAACTACAATGAAAGTATAATGCGGCAAGCTAATGGGCTCATAACTCCGTTAAGAAAGTTAGCTTATTTAATGCTGTATTTAATTTCTTAGTGTTATGGAGATATCGTTTTAATGTTAATTAGAGTTCCCATAAGGCATCTATACCGAGTACCTTGTTATTGGTCAAAGAATATTTACACTGCTTAGACAGCGCAGACAACACTGGCTTGGCCATGTTCACCGCATGGAAGATGGTCGCATCCCGAAATATATCTTCTAAAATCAACAGAACAGATGGGTGACCGCAGCAGAGGTTCAAAGATGTGCGCAAGAGCGACATGAGGGCACTGGACCTAAATCCAGCAACCCGGGAGGATGAAGCTGCAGATCACACCAAAGTGCGATGCTATCTAAGGCACCACCTCAGACTGGGCTAAAAAGAAACTCTTACGGCAAGCAGAAGAGACAAGAAAACGTCGAAAGGAAACACTAGGAAAAAAATAAAACAGCTCAGTACTTTCCCCTCAGGGGCGCATCCCCATCATTAGCTATGTTTAAAGGGGCTATTAAATGTTTTTGTTATTGTTGATCAGAATCGACATAATTTCACTGCGAGGAAACGCATAGACGCTCAGTCTTCCTCAGCAAGTGTCAAAGAGTACGAATGCTAATTCCGCGTACATTATTCCTTGAAATGTCAATATGGTGATCTCTAAAGGACGTGTTCAATTCATGCCTCTGTTGATCGTGTTTCCTGCATTGTATCAGATGCTGATCTACGTTATTTTCTTTCTGACATTCCTGACAATGTGGTTTCTCTATTATAAAGTATGCTGTACATTGTCGGAGACGCCATTACATTTTGTACAAGGGTACCTTCAGCTCTTCCTTTTTTAATTTGGCACTTCCTTGTCAGTTCTTTCAAACGTTTGAACACGTGTCTGCCTTTAGTACTTTCCTTCCATATTGCCGTGCACTCTTTGGTTATTGTTTGCTTCCATCGACTCAAAATCTCCAACTTACCAAACCCCAAACTTACATTGTTTTTTACATTTTTCTTTTCTGTTCAGCAGTCTGGTCTGCTAACTCGCTTCCAGCTGTCCCATTGTGAGCAGGAACCCGTACGAGCCAAACCATGTAGTCTATGTTCGCTAATGATGTACTGATTGACACACTTTTTACTTTGATGTCTGGTCGTCTGCACTTGCGTAAATGTTTAAGTGCTTGTAATGATGACCAAGGTTTGGCTACCCGAATAGCAGTAGCTGGGAGACTTTTCATGCCATAAATCGAGGATTTCTCAGCAATGTGACAAAATGGACGACATCTGCACGATCTCGGTTTTACTTCGACAGGATCAGAGACCTAGTTTGTACTGATTTTTATTAGTGTACTTTTAAAAGTACCAATTTCTTCTCATTATCGGATAACGAGTGTAGTTTGTATGTTCAAAAATTTGTAACACTCCTTGCAGATAATGTTTATCCAGCCTGCGAGAAGCAACTAGATAAGATAGTCGCCGGCCTAGTTTAGATTAAACCGCTGTTAAGCGACTCGTTTCTTAACTGGCTGGTAAACACGGAGTTCTGCGTGCTCATACGACAGATAACGAGATTACTGTCTGTGAGACACATGAGGGAAGACAAGTGTGACATAAACGCTTGCGGGTCATCCTGGATACAACAACATTACTTTTAATAAAGTAATAAGTATTACAGCTTAATCATGTTGTCATGTGTGTCAACTGATCTGTTTGTGAGAATGTATGCAGGACATCAGATGTTTATATATGGTAATACGTGACCTTTGCAGGCACGCACCTTATTTCACGTGGGAATATTTTCAAGATACCACTGTTGCGTGATAAATTCTCGCAACATCGTTTTATTTCAATATCTGTTTTATAACGCAAGGGCAACAACTGCTTGAAATCTATAGTCACTTTTCTCGGTAAGCATTTGTCTTCTCGCGTTAGTATCGAATGCAGTTAACTTTTGAGCTGTGGTCATTTTTGCGCTGGACTGCGCATGACTTGTCTTGTTGTTTGGTCGATCGGTTTCCGCCCACCACTAGTGGGAGTGAGCGATTTGGAATGGCGAAAGAGATGCCTCGTTGAAGAGGGGATCTCCGCTATTTTTGTTCTGTCAGGGATGTGTAGTCCTCTTATGGATATTTCGTTTATTCGGGATAATACCTCTAGTGTATTTGCACATGCCGGGAGGCGTGATATTTCTGTATTTCTTGAAAGCAAGGTAAATTAACATTTTCATTAACTCTATCGATTTTGGGTCGTGAGCGATTTCGATTCATAGCCTGTCTGCGAAAGTCGTCGTCACGAGATGTTTTTTCCCAGCTCACATGTCGCTGCATTGTACTGCATCGGTTGATGCAGGTACCAAGGACCATTACTTGCTACTTTGTTAAATGAACTAGGTTTAGAAAACCTTTATTATCTAGAGGATATTCTTGAGGACATTATTTATACTTCGGCAGACGTGTCTGTCTTGCTGAAGTCAAACTAAGGAGAGTGAACTGATCTCATACATCTGGTTATCTCCTGGCTGTTATAGAAAAGGATGGAGTTTTCCACCTGACTACATTTACAACACTATGAAATATAACATGCATCTGACTCATCATTGTAATGCTGTCTACCGTTTATTGCTGTATTGAATGTTGCTGTGATAATGACTGTTTGATGTGCCTACACATTTGCGTAACCATTTTGTCACTGTGGCGTCCACAATAAATAATGAAGAAAAACGTCAACGGCTGTTTCAAGACTCATTGACTTTATACGTCGTGAGTTTACTGACGTCCTATGTGGATTGCCCTGTTATTGTTGCATGAACATTGTTTTGACTGAACACATCTACACACTACACAAAACCAGACATGCGGATGCCATCCATCATCATATGGCATCACGCATCATTTGGTGGCCATAAGCTGGTTTGATTCTGGTACTAGCAAACACGGGGTCCCTTACCCACTTCATTTTCAACAAGAATTCATCAGCATCCTTCAAGAAATTAACATTCTTCAATACAGTCAACATCTTCAAAATTTTCAAAGTACTCGGCGTTGCCCGGTAAAAGTCAAAATTTCAACTTTTTGACGGAAACAAGAATTTGACAGTACCCGGCGTTGTTACATGTTGCCGGATAACTCGGACTGCTGTTATCTTTTACGCAAGTCAAGCAAGTTGCTGCTGTCAAGGTTCCAGTGCTGTCGTTTTTTGAGAAGGTCAAGTGCCGGTTGAAACGGGTTGTTTTCTGAAGAAGGCCAAGTACCGATTTCCATCAACTTACTTTTGGATTAGAAGGTCAAGTGCCGAAACAACTCAACACACAGTATTTCAGAAGCTCTTGTACCATCGTGTTAGCAGTGGAAGCAGTTCAGATGTGCCATCATCGTTGGAGCTTCGCTCTTTAGGACGTTGATTGACATCCGTTTTTCTGCTGTTCTACGATTGGAAGCCTATAAGTTAAGTGGCCTGTTTGTATGTAAACTGTGCCCTTATACTTCTGCTGAGTCTTCTGTGTATCATCTCATTCTATATGTTATATGTCTATATGTTATTTGTATATTTATATGTTTATATTTCAGCGGGTTCTCGGTTGGGTGGTGTCTCCGTTAGATTATGCCACGTCATAGAGGTCGTCTATTGTGAGCGTTTTCTGTAGGGTTTGCAAATTTCCGATACTGGAATTTGCTAAGCGACTTCTGTTGCTATTTATGTTAGCTGTGATGACATGTTTTAATATTGTTTTCGTTATTATTTCGCATTCTTTAGTTTTGTTTTGATTTGTTTGTATTTGTTAGCCTACTCTTGTCTATAATTTAGTTTCATACAACATTTTTGTTTATACACTGTGGTGTCATGTATTTTGTTTAATTCTATCGCAGATATCGTCACATTTTTTGTGATATTTCATTAATTTCTGCTTTATTTTTAGTTGATTTCTGCGAAAGTTTTTGTATTGTTGCTGATCTTTGTTATTGTTTACATTGTTATTGTTTACATTGTTTGTATTGTTTACATTTTCAATGTTTACATTCTGCATGTGTTTACATAGTCATTGTTTACAGTTATAGTAATTAGTTAATGGGCTATGCTAATGCACTGTTACTACTATACTGATGATAAATGAATGATGAATAGTGTCGTGCACTATTGAATGAGAAGTGCACTTATGATCAAGAATTGAGTGCTGATATTTCATATACAAGTTCTTTGATTGGAGACTTGTTTCCCACAGAGACTGGGATAATATAATGTGATGTGAATATACAAGTGCTTAATTAAGACTTGTTACACTTAGGTTTGAAATAAATTAGTTAATTATTTCAGGTTTTGGACTCATATGTTAGACAACATGTCTACATTTGAGCACTTTATTGAGCAGGGTAAATTGCTTGGGAAGACTGGTGATAAGTTAGAAGAATTTGCAACTGCTCGATATGATAAAGCAATGGAAGCTGAACAAAAGAAACTGCATATGGAAGCTGAACAAAAGAAACTGCAGATGCAGGTGGATGAAAAGAGATTCCAAATGGAAATGGAAAAACAAAAAAGGGAATCAGAAGCTGAGGAGAGAAAACTCCAGCTACAGCTAGAAGCTGAAAGACTTCAAAAAGAGGCTGAGAATAAAAGACTTGAAAAAGAGGCTGAGAATAAAAGACTTGAAAAAGAGGCTGAAAATAAAAGACTTGAAAAAGAAGCTGAAAATAAAAGACTTGAAAAAGAAGCTGAAAATGAAAGACTTCAAATGCAGGCTCAAGCTGAAGAAAGGAAGTTACAAAGAGAGTCTGATGAGAGGAAAGCAAAAATGGAACATGAAGAAAAACTCTTAGCTTTAGAGTTGGAGAAATTGAAATTGACGAGCATGAGTAATGGTAATGATTCAAACAAGGGTTCATCTTCTGGGAAGGCTAATAATGATACTTTTAAGATTAAGTTACCAACATTTAGTCCTTCCAGTGATGACATAATGTTCTATCTGGACAGATTTGAACAAGCATGTACAGCTCATAACATAGACAAATGCTTACCGAGAAAAGTGACTATAGATTTCAAGCAGTTGTTGCCCTTGCGTTATAAAACAGATATTGAAATAAAACGATGTTGCGAGAATTTATCACGCAACATATCACCACACACTATCTGTATGATTTGAAATGATTGAATCTTTCTGATTAGATTCATAACAACAATGCGTGGGAAGATAGGAATATAGTCTGACCATTTCACAGTTTTATTTCACTGTGAATTTCACACTCGCCAAAACAACATCAGACCTCGCTTGAGTGAAGACTAGATTCATAACTCCTTCCTTTTTTTTACCGGACCTTTTATTAGAGAACAAAATAAGACTTACAAAGCACAGTAAATATCTACATTTTAATAAGGAATACCGGGACTAGGAAACTGAAGAAACACACAATTGTTAGAGGACGCCCAAGTCATTTGAGGCTGGCAACGTTAGTATCTAGAATGATGATTCATGAACCACCACTGCAAGGCTAGTGATTGCTTTATTGATAGTTTCGTAAAGAGCACTAAAAGCATAAAGTTGTTTCGGGCTCCCTTTGGAGCAGGGAGTGAAATATGAAAGAAATGATGTACATTCAAATAATAATACATACAGTGTCAAACAAGTGTAAATGTAAAGTACAACATATTCACTGTTAAAATTAATGGAAGTTTCCAACTTTTCAATCAGTGTAAAAATATGAAACTCTATTTAGTTTATTTTGTGAACACTTTTCAAACAGTGGATATGTAAATGACTTAAATCCTACCCCCTGCAGACCCAAGTAGAACAGTCCCAATTAAGATGGTTTGGCCATGTCTGCAGAATGGGAGAAGATCGGCTACCACGACAAGCATGGGAAACAAAGAGCCAGGGATCCAGACCCCCAGGACGACCCAGAGTCTGGTGGGAGGACAACATTAGACAATCTTTGAAGGACCGAGGACTAGAATGGAACCAGGCCAGGAGTAAGACAGCCGATGGGATAGTCTAGCGCTCTCTCTTCCAAACCTCTACACCTCACGGTAGAAGGGGAACGACTAAGTAAGTAAGTAAGGATATGAAAATGTAAAACATATTATATTTGTACGTTTTACTTTTCTATTTAAATGAAAAGACAGTTTTTTCCCGAGGGATTAAATGTAATTCTCATCGAGGGTAAACTCTGAGTTAATTGGGATGGTGGTATGGGAAGATAGGAACCCATAACTATGGATTGCAAAACGCAATACTCAGAATAGCATTCATTTATATTCTTTTATCATAGTTATTGGTGGTACCAGCAGAAAGTAATATCTCTGGAACCAGAAGGGAACCGTGCCCTACGCTTTAAGACGAAGGACGCACGTAGTAGACTCTCCTTGTGCTACCACCGACAACCTTGATCAGGGACTAGCGCAAGCACAGTGAAAAGAACCAACCCATAAGAAGGAGCAGAACCTTCATTGGCAAATAAGTTCAAATATATGCTGCCACTTGAACTTCTTTTAATATCTCACATTCCCTAAAGACTGTAATGATAACTTTTCTTGGTCCATAACTATTCAAATTATTTCCGACTGTTAAAACCTAAAGTGATTTTTAAATTGTGTCATTTGTCATGTTACAAATTTAACTTCGATTTCATCATTTTAAAGTTACTGCACGTTTGTCTCAGTCAAATAACTACACACACCCTAAACGGAGCTAAACTAGAATAATAGAATCCCACTGAGTAAATCAGGGGTGTGGGCTTAAAAGAGCTGAAAGTACTAAGTGCTTAAATCCTTCACAAAAGTTGTCGGCAGATTAGAGAATTAACGTGCTCAGCAACAGTCGGCATTGTTTTCGCATATCTGAATATCTTGTGAAGACTCCCATGTGATAGAAGCTTTATTACTCTTCTATCTACATTTCTGCCACGAGTAATCTTGTATAAAATTAGACTCCATTGCAGCCTATAATAGATACTCTTGAGTTTTTGCCACTGTTGAACCACTACTGCAAAGCAAGAGAGGCAATACCGTCACAAGCAATATAGAAGTTGGTAAGATAACAAAGAAGGCTGTATACCGCTCCACCTATGTCCCAGTCTTGACGTATGGATGTGAGCAATGGTCAATGACCACGGCCTACAAAATCCGATACAGTAAGACCTAAAAACGCAACCCATGGAGACCCAAGTAGAAGAGTCTCATCTTAGACGGTTCAGCCTTGTCTGCAGAATGGGAGAACGTCGTGTGCAACGGCAGATAGGGGAGACTAAGAGCCAGGGATGCAGACCTCCAGGACGACCCGGAGTCCGCTGGGAGGACATTAGACAATCTTTGAAGGACTGAGGACTAGAATGGAACCAGGCCAGGAGGAAGACAGCAGATAGGATAGTATTACACTCTCTCTTCCAAACCTCTACACCTCATGGTAGATGAGGAACGATTAAGGAAGTAATTAAAGATGACTGAGAGTCTGTTAAAAAGGCAACTTGCTCTGGAGAATTATCTATAATTACTTCTAAACCTTTTAAAATGGCTACCATTTCAGTTTTAAAAAACCGAAGCACCTTGAGTTACTACACTATACCTCTTTTGTTATTCCCCATTTAGGTATCACTAGACCTCCACGTAAGTGCCCGTATTTTTCCTTGAGTACATCGGTGTACGCAGTTACTTCTTATTGTGTGAGGCGATTAATGTTCTTCCTTATTGCTGCCTTGGTTTCTGTGTCTTCTATATGTTGATTTAACTGATCTGTAACTGTGTATTGATTATTATCTCTTTAGATATATCCATTTATGCTCTTATGATCTTTCAAGAATGTCATCTGAGCCAGTTAGCTCTTCCAACTCGGAAAGGTTTTATGGTGTTATTAATTCCTTAGTTCTCGCAGATAAGTTCTAACTTTTTGCGCTTAATAAAGCATATATTCCCTTGTGTATTTTATTATAAACAACTGTGTTTTTACTTCATGTTGTAACACTAAACGTTCTTATCCACTATATAACTTATGCCCGTGTATTACAAGGGCCCTAAATAAAAGAATAGTGACACTTACAGGGATCCAAAATGGGAGCAAAGATTAGTGACACTGTAATCTAATAAACATGTCGTAATTTGCTACTTAGGAGAATTAGGCACTGTACCATAAGTGGCCTGATGACCGACTGCCATAGCATTTATTCATGCTAATAACCAGTCATTATAAAATAAAGAAATTAGCTATTAACTAGTGTAGAGGATAAACAGAGCAGTTACGATATTTAGTAGTTAACCAAAACACGAGTTACATTGAGTATAGGATGGCATAAAAACGAAACTGACACTAAGTCAACTGTTCGGCCCACCGTTATCTTTTGGCGGGAGTTGCCTAGCGAAGAGTGACGCAAGTAGGAATAGCTTTACTCCCTGTACGGATGCTTGATGGAATAACCAATAAATAAATTAACAAAATATTTGCTTATCCAATGAAAGGGTAGCAAGATCGCGCACTACCCAAAGTGGCTAGAAAATATTATTTTAGAAATCAGCTGTAAATTCGAGTCCTTGCAAGTAGAACGTGAATTTTAACTGTGCGGGGATAGTATTTGACGCTTCACCCGGTCTGTCACACAAGTCCTGGATCCAACTTTGTGATTAACAACAGAACTCAGACTCGTCTACCATTATTCTTCACCAGAAAATTGAAGTAGCAAGAAAAACTATTTTCCTCTTTATGACAAATCTTCGAGAAACAGATTTTAATTGTGGTTTCACAAGTAAGTACGATCCGTACGAACATTGTTTCTATTTCAGCTCGACCTCAATAAATACTATGCCTAGTCTAGGAAACAATGAAACCAGTAACTATAGGAATAAGACCAGCTAACAAAGCGCCAACTAAAAAAGACATTTCTCTTAAGGAATTAAAAGAGAAAGAAAATACTGATGAAGTTTTAATCCATGTTGGATAGAAGTTAAAGGAGGACATTTTATTGTACATGCAGCGGATTCTCACTTGAAATGATTGTAAATGTATTAACCATTGTTATGCAGTTTTGCTGGATGTTCTGAAAGTTCAACCGTTAATAAATTGTTGTTAAACTATCAAGGAGCTCACTGAATCTCATTTTAATGTTGGAGATTTTTCATGTTGTAAATGTATTGGATACATAACATCACCAATATATGTGGTGTGTTTAGATGTTAAGAAGAATGGTGTGCATATAGTTGTACTTGAGTGAGGTCAACTGTGAAGGTCTCTGAGGTAAACAATGAACAACTGTATTACAGATTACCTTCTTTGTTACAACATTACGATCTCACTCTAATATATTCTTTTTTTGACTAGCGTGACTGAAAGCTATATAAAGTGTCTAGGGTATTGTAAGAGTGTTGTTAAAGAATCTCAATACAAAACATATACAAACATATACTAAATACTATGATAAACTCAACTAACTCCAGCTGTTAAATTTTATATTTTAAAAATTCTTTTGTTAAACTTTATTGGTCCTGAGCCTAGAATTGTTTGGTCAGGACTTCAGTTCAATGAGAATCAATTTAGATGGATAGATATATTTACAAATATATATATATATATAAAGATATTTACATACAACAGACAATATGTCCATAGTACATTGTTACAAATTTTCAAGTTGATGATAATTACTCTATTTAACTACTGGTATTGCTATGCAGGTTGGGGATTTACATCATCCCAATGTTCTTTTATTTCACTAGAATTATTTATGTTAGTCTTTTGGAGGAACGTTTGTGTTTATACAGGAGATTTTTCTTTAGTCGTGATAAGTTGTCCCAGGCCATATATTGCACTTATCTGGTTCCTGGAATCACAGCAGTTGCAGTTGGTTTGGCCAAAGACTTCAGTCTCCTCTGGACTTGATCTTCTTTAATACAAGCAGGTGCCAGAGACTCTTTGAAATCGTGTAGACTTCTTCAATGAGCGAGTACTAGCACCAGACAAGTGCCAGCAGGAACCCCTGTCGATGCAAGTTATCGTTCTGTCTTAACATCAAACTAATTCCTCCTAATTTACATGTAAACATACATTCAATAAGAAAGAACATGGTCAGCTCTCTCTCTGACAACCCTGCTTCTCCACTTTAGTTTGATGGAACAAATGGTACCAGTTTTTTTTCTCTTCCCTAATGGATGCTACGCCTCTTTCATTCCTGTAGTAATCTTTTCCATGCAATAAGATAGGTGTAATGTTCCTGTATGGCCATCATATATATAGTCCTGTAGTTTTAAATATTCTTAGATAGTCCCTTATATGATGGATCAACATCTAGGCCATGCCTAAGTCTGCCATGGAACCATTTAATTACCATCTTTTACATGGCCTTTTCTGTTTTCACACAACCCTTTTTAATTAAAAAGTCAATAAAATCAATCTTACCACATATCAAGGAAATATAAGCAAGTAACGATGAATTAGGCAATAGAATATGGCACACTTTCATCAATGCCTCTGTTCCGACTGCTTTCAGATGGTATTATTATTAATAAAAGCACAAGTCTGTTCAACGATTCTTGCTCCTCTGAATATTTTTTGAAAAATGGCAGCGAGCAGCTTACTATTTCGATAAAGTAAAAGGCTTTGGCCAATGAGACCAAGCATCTCTTTTTTTGAATGAATTCTTAAAAAAATATCTCAAACCGCTATGCGTTACTACTACCAACTAGATTTGTATATTAGGTCAGCCAATAATATTACTGCTTCCTTCAAATTTCATCCAATCCCCTTTATCGTACTATCTTAGCCTTTCTTTTACCTAATTTTTTTCCCAAAAAAATATGCTATTTAATCTAAGCAGACATGACTTGACCTGACAGTATCTCCGATTATCTATGTATTATTACCAATATTTAATTATCTAATGGACTAATTAGACAACTAACTACATATTCTTAGTCAACAAGTCTTCCGGTACATGAATATATGATTTTTATGGGGCTAAGTGGCTTGGTTCAAAATTCTATCTTTTTTCTATGTTAGTTGTTTATTTTTAAACTACCTCCTGTTCAATTCTTTTCCACTGTACTTTCAAACTAATTACGTCATAAATGCTGTCTGCATGACCCAATTCACGAACATTTTCTAACGTTTACGTCGTAATTTGAAAATCGCCTAAGGGCAAGACCAGCAAGTTAGTTTTAGTTTTAGAAACAATGTGAGACGTGTTTTGCGTTGGGTATCTATCCGCCCCCCTCCCTTCCACAATGTATTCTAGGCAAATATTTCATTTGAACTTGGAAAGTGGTGCGTTTGTCTCAAGGTTACCCAGAAGCATTTGGTACCTTTTTTGGTCCGGCCAAAGCGTTATCAAATAATACACTGAAGGCGTAGGCGACAACTACAATTCTCGCCAAAATTTTTTTAGTACTATCCTATCTTTTACTTTATGCACTATACTGTTATATTCTAATTTAGATATTGTATTTAGAAGTTCACCACAACTATCACTCTCAAAAATAATGTCTCAAGAGGAACGAACCTACCTGGGTTACAATTTAATATCACGAAGGGATAAACAGCTCTGGCGGGCTATAAGCCAGTAACTCCTCACTTGGAAACTAAATCAAATCCCATCTCAGATCAGCACAATTCTCTATTAATAATTTCATCTTGAACTGGCGCTGCCACACATATTCCACTTTAAATTTTTAAACCTCAAATACTTCAGTAATTCTCAAGTTTAAAAGTTCTTGTTTTTGTTGGTATTTTTGTTGTTACTGTTGCTTTTGCTATTATTATTATTGTTTAGCTATGGCTCTTGAGGTTTTTGATATTCGTAATTATTCCCTAGTTAAAGAGACCTTAGCATTATCTATTTTTCAGATTACCTTTTTATTTTGGCTATTCTGCCATTCCAAAACTTGATGAGTTCAAGTAATGAGCTCTAGTTCCGTGCCTAGTATTCTATCCTAGCTGGACAAGCATTTAATATATCATGACATCTAATTCATACCTTACTTACTTAGTCGTTCCTCTTCTACCGTGAGGTGTAGAGGTTTGGAAGAGAGCGCGCCATACTATCATTTCGGCTGTTTTCCTCCCGGCCTGCTACCATTATAGTCCTCGGTCATTCAAAGATTACTTTCTGCATCGTCCTGAAGGTCTGGTTCCCTGGCTCTTAATTTCCCATGCTTGTCATGGTAGCTGTCGTGGAATATTCTAATCCACATATATAAATTATTAGGTAAATATGAAGCCTAACAAATAAAATTAATAAAGAAAAGAGCAATGGTAAAATAACAGTGCTGTCACAAAGAAGGTACTCGAAATCCCCCTTGTTTTCTGCTTCGTCTGCAAATTGTAACGCTTTCACGTTGATAGTAAAAGCTTACTGTATTATACCCGCGTTCTTCAATGAAACGTGTGCTGTATTTCTTGGAAAAACATTGAGATACCAAGCGGATCAATGACCTAATTTAAATATTTCATTCATTCCATTTTATACACGGCGTAACGAACGAACAGATGGACTAAAGGATAGCGAGAAGGGAGAGGCAGAAAGCCGAACACTAAACACGCGTCGCGCGATACACAATGCTGCCATCACGCGTGTAAGACTACATGCATTAACTTTTTCGGACGAACAGTGATAAAATACACTACCCTTCCCAGAGTTAGGTTTTAAAATCATAAAAAACGCTTATTAGGAAAGATAACAATAGATGGGTTTACGTTTGAAAACATTACAGTACCCAGACAGCACATCTTCGAAACAGGAGGTAGAGGTAATTGCATATTTTGAACGCAGCCACGTAGCTCTTTTAAATTTGGATATTTGGGTTCCTTAGGGCTTGCTGACAAAGAATATGTAAAACGTTACGCAAATAGTCCAGGAATTAATAAATTATAACCAAAATAAAATAGTGGGGATGCCTGACAACATGGAATCATTTCTGCTCATAAAATTTTTTTATAACGTGTTTGAAAAAAACCTTACGTTACAGAAATAGCCTACCATGTAAACTCCAAATTGATTGGAGCGCAACAAATGAAAGACTAACCACGATTGGTTGGGCTATAAATACTATCTATCGTTGTTAGGGAGACGTAGGAAGGTAACATTTTTTCAAACACTTGTCGAAACGTGGCTCGATTGGCTAGACTCGCTGATATACTCACTTAGGAGCGTTAGTTCGAGACCACTAGTGCAAATAAGCTTGATAAAGCAACAGTGCGTTGAAGCCAGCTCATATTTTGGCTAAATAAAAGCCTGGAACATAAGCAGATGGGAATTTGTGCCAGTAAATGTGCCAGAATTCATTGCTAATCAACGTATCTGTGTTTATTCTATGAATTGTGGTAAGCTTGAACCATTCAGTATCTTTTAATGAAAATTGAATGTGAATTGTTAATTTATGCCTGTATATATATGTGTAGTTCAGTGGCAAACAGGAGATAAAGCCTATAATGCTCCAGCCTGAACAGAGGGTGTCGGAGGAAAGTAAAACGGCATGGAATGGCCAAATAGTACACTGACACCTGGATGATTGACTAGAAAGAAATAATGCTGGAAGTGCAGAGGCGTGGTAACCATTAAGGAGGTTAATACTGGTATAAAGTATTTCAGATGAAGCTGACAGTTGGCCTAACGCTCTGAACTCAATGTTTGTGATGTATTGTGATCAGTGTAAAAAGAGAGTATAAGTTAGTTATGAAGTAGAAGGTACATCCTTCTTGATTTCAGGGACCGTGGTCTTGATGGTACTGAGCAGCACCTGGTCAGAGCTTTGCTGAATCCAGAGTCGGACAGCATACTCCTTGGTCTTTTAGCTATCAGTGAGGTGTCTCCAGAGCCCAGGGAGAATTCGAGCAGAGGAGTCCTTTCCTGCCGCCATCACGCAAGATAAGCTGATTTGGCCAGCTGAGCTCAACATTATGTCCCCTCATCTTGAAATGACTTTGTAAAAATAACATTCAGAGGGGAATTTAATTGTCTTAATATCAGGAACTGAGAACATCTCCAATACTAGTCCCAAAAGACAAACTATTGAAGTCATGATGACAAATACCAACAGAGCTTGAACAAAACAAAACCAGTATTACCTCATATTACTACTACACAACTGACACACATAGGATATTTTTAATAATATATGTCACTACAATATTCATATTGATAAAGTCTGTACATATACTTGTAATTAAAACTGATTGTGATTCCTGGTTCCTTTGTATTTGAATCAGGACACATATACATTCATGACAACAATGAATACATATTGTTATTTGAAAAGTTATCAGTGACTCCTTTAAGATATCCTTGTAGAGTGTTTTATGTATGTGAGTGTCACAGTGTTGTCAAGTGTGGTGGAATAAATTAAATTGTTTATCTGTCTGTTGTTGTGACTTACACTTCATCATACACATACCCTAGACACATAACGTAGTCATCACACTATTCCAGAATAATTCTGACTGAGATATATAGATATGTGGTAGCAAGTAAGGTTATCTATAATACACTACTCTTATTAGATATAGATACCTTCACAGCTGATCTCAGTCAGTACACTAAGTCCCCTATAAATATTTATAACATCCCACTTCACCACATATATTGGGGTCTCGCTCTTGGGATTTTGAATCTTTCCCTATTAAAAATATTGGGGGTAATTCACTTCAGGGAATATAAGAATTAAAAGGTATCCTTGGGTGGAATTAAATAAGGTTGAGCTCACGGTGCCTGTGTTGTCCATTAGATATATTTAGAGATTAAATTGTTGGTTAGACATTGTATAAATTTACCTGATAGACAATGGCGGACCTGGCCAAATTTCGATCTGCTGCTGTTCAGACTGCAAAAGAGTTAGGTTTAGATGGGCAAGTTATGGTTGCCTATGTCACTACGGAATGTGACAAATTTATTGAACGCGAAGAAAGAAGATTAGAAAAAGAGGCCGAAAGAAAGTTAGAGGCTGAGACTAAGAGGTTGCAGATTGAGGCTGACAAAGAGGCTAAGATTGGAAGCAGAGGAAAGAAGACAGGCTGCAGAAAGGGAAGAGAAGAAATTAGCTGCAGAAAGGGAAGAGAAGAGATTAGCTGCAGAAAGGGAAGCAGAAAAGGAGGAGAAGAGATTACAAAGGGAACATGAGTTACGACTAAGGGAGTTTGAGTTTCAAGGCCATGCTCCTGAAAATGGTGCCAGTCCCTTTGCCTCTGATGCCACTGCTAGCCAAGGAGCCTCAACCTCAGCTATGAATTTTCATTTAGATCATTTTGTTGAGAAAGACGATGATATTGAGAGCTACCTAAATAGGTATGAACTATTAGCTACCACGTATGGGTTAGAGAGAGAAAGGTGGAGCTTAAAGTTATCTCAGGGACTTCGTGGGGCAGCTTATGAAGTTTTTGCAAAAATGAGCAGAGGTGATCAGGAAAATTATGACATGCTAAAGCAGGCTCTTTTGTTAAGGTATGAAAAGAATGCAGAATTTTATAGGAAAAAATTTAGGAATGCTAAACTACTGTCAGGTGAAACCTATCACCAGTTCTCTGCACGAATAGAGACATACTTGGAGAAATGGACTTCTCTGGGGAAAACCCAAGATCTTAAGGAAATGGTCCTTATAGAGCAATTAAGAGAGTCCATGGCTCCAGACCTGAGAAAGTTTCTCATGGAACAAGGTGCAGAGAGGCTGGGTGAGTTGCTAAATGTTGCTGAAAGGTATCAAGCAGCTCAAGCAGAGGTAACAGGTAATAAAAAGAAACAGGTGGATAACTTTAGGGCACCACAGAACTTTAATAAATTTGATCCTAGGGATCAAAATAAAGGTAAGCACCAATTTGATAGGCCACGGTATGAAAATAAAAATAAATTCCCACAATTCGATGAAAGGAAATATGATGAAAGAAAATCTTTCAACCAAGGAAAAAGGTGGTGTAAAAATTGTCAGATGGACAATCATGACACTGACCGTTGCAGAAGGAAACCTGTGTATATGGCAACCCTTCAGGTCAGGTCGACCTCAAGACAGGAGGAGGATATTATGTTAGATACCACTCCAGAAGAGATGAGGAAGGCACAGGCTGGGGATAAAACACTCAAGCCTTGTTTCAGAAAATTGTCAACTTGTCATACAACTCCAGGCAAGGGAGATTTTTACATGAAAAACAAGTTGATATATAGGAAGACTGGAGCTAGATCCAAAGGTCACGGACAGCTGGTTCTTCCTAAAAGATATAGGGCAGACTTAATAAGGAGCCTACATGTGAAACCAGATGGGGACCATGAGAAGTAGGTACCATCATTCAAAAGGTGGCTCACAATTATTATTGGCCCAAAGCAAGATGGGACATTGAGAATTTTGTAGAAAGGTGTAGCATAGCACATGAGGGAACACCCACAAGTGGGAACATGGATCAGGACCTGGACACGCCACGGGGCAAAATTAGGCCTGATAATAAAAAGAAAAATAGATTTGATAAAGTGGACCAAATGGAATGGGAAGCCCCTTTTCACGGACAAGCTTCACTTAACTGTTTTACAATGGCCACTATGCGGAGAGTGCAAAAAGATGTCTTACCCCAGGATAAGCCGAAAATCCCTCAATCGGACTTAAACAAACTGGAGGAAGAGGATGTAGAGAGGAAATCTCTCATCAAGAATTTTAAGTGGGGAGAAAGCCCCAAAAGAAAAATTGGTAGCGGTCGTTTTGTGAATGATAATTCTGGGAGGAAAAATCATCACTATAAAGCTTCGAGTGGAAGAGACCATACCGGTGCATGGACAAATAGGTCCACACAATTAAAGGTCCATATGTAGCTTTGTTAAGAACGTGGACTGATGAAAAGGCAGAGGAAAACATTACATCTTCATACCAATATGTGAATGAGCTGACCACTCGGTTAAAAACTGGCTGGAAACTTGCCAATGAAAATTTGAAACAAGCCAGGAAGAAACATGCTGCCTATTATAACAGGAAGGCGAAAGACAGAAATTTGGCTGTGGGAGAGAAAGTACTGCTTCTTTTGCCCGGGAGTCAGAATAAGTTACAAATTGGATGGCAGGGTCCATATACAGTTCTAGAGAAGGTGTCTAGAACAAATTATAAGATAGATAAGAAGGGGAAAGAAAAAATCTATCATGTGAATCTCCTGAAGAAATATTTGGAAAGAGAACATCAGGAAGAGACACACTTGTTGACCTTGTCCATCGCCATGGAGATGAAAAAGGAACCACTTTCATCATTTGAATATCCATTACACCCCTGTGAGACAGCAGCACAGGTGAAAATCAGTACACATTTAACGAAAACTCAGAAAGAGAGAGTGCAACAGGTTCTAAATAATCATGCAGAGGTGTTAACAGACCGACCAGGGCATACAAACCTATTGGAATATGATATGAAACTGATAGACCCCACACCTGTCTGTATGAAACCATATTCGATTCCGTTTGCTAAGGAGAAAGCTTTGAAGGAAGAGATAGACTATCTGTTGAAGGAAGGAATTATTTCGCACAGTGAGTCTTCGTATAGTTCCGGTGTTGTACTCTTAAGGAAGCCCTCTGGAGAACATAGACTCTGTATAGATTACAGGAGACTGAATGCTATTACAGAAGGACAGGTGGATCCATTGCCGGATACAAATCAGCTGTTTGCCAGACTAAATAAAGCTAAATATTTCTCAAAAGTGGATCTGAGTAAAGGATACTATCAGATTCCAGTAAAGCCTGAGGTTAGACCATACCTAGCTTTTAGTACCTCAGAAGGACACTATGAGTTTAATAGATTGCCATTTGGATTGAAGAATGCGCCTAGTGTCTTCTCTAGAATGATGAGAAAATTATTGGATCCTCTGAATAATCCCTGTATAACAAATTTTATGGATGATATCCTTATAGCAACAGAAACATTTGAGGAACACATTGACTCTCTGAACATGCTGTTTGATCGACTTAGGGAGGCAAATTTAACAGCCCGACCAACCAAATGTTGCGTTGGATGTAAAGAATTGGAATTTTTGGGACACACAGTTTATCAGGGAAACATGACCCCTGACCCAAAGAATTTAGAGAAACTACAGAAAGCCCCGAGACCACAAACCAAGAAGGACGTGAGATCCTTTGTCTCATTATGTGGTTTCTACCAGAAGTATATCAAAAACTTTAATTCCATATGTGCACCGTTAACTGAATTGACACGTAAAGGACATCCAGATCGCATTACATGGACACCACAATGTGAAATGACTTACCAAGAATTGAAGGAAAAGCTCACAAGTAAACCCATTTTGAAATTACCTGACTTAAGTCAAGAATTCATAGTAAGGACGGATGCAAGTAATATTGGGTTAGGTGCAACTCTACTACAGAAATCAGATGCATTGGATGGGGAATTAAGCCCAGTGGCATATGCTAGCAGAAAGTTGAATAAAGCTGAAATCAACTACTCAACTAGCGAAAAAGAATGTCTTGCAGTAATATGGGCGATAAAGAAATTCAATATTTATCTATATGGGAAGGCATTTAAGTTGCAAACAGACCACAAACCTTTATCGTTTCTAGCACAGGCTAGGCATGAGAACTCTAGGTTACTCCGATGGTCTTTACTTTTGGCTCCATATAATTTTAGCATTGAGTATATATCTGGAAAAACCAATTTGGGAGCGGATTTTTTAAGCCGCCATCCGTGTGATGAGAATCACCGTAAACCCCAGAAATAATAATAAATTTCTCTATGTGTATATAGAATAAAGGACTGACATATAATGTCTGTTTTAAGAGGGGAGGTGTCGTGGAATATTCTAATCCACATATATAAATTATTAGGTAAATATAAAGCCTAACAAATAAAATTAATAAAGAAAAGAGCAATGGTAAAATAACAGTGCTGTCACAAAGAATGTACTCGAAATCCCCCTTGTTTTCTGCTTCGTCTGCAAATTGTAACGCTTTCACGTTGATAGTAAAAGCTTACTGTATTATTACCCGCTTTCTTCAATGAAACGTGTGCTGTATTTCTTGGAAAAACAATGAGATACCAAGCTGTAATGACCTAATTTAAATATTTCATTCATTCATTTTATACACGGCGTAACGAAACGAACAGATGGACAAAAGGATAGAGAGAAGGGAGAGGCAGAAAGCCGAACACTAAACACGCGTCGCGCGATACACAATGCTGCCATCACGCGTGTAAGACTACATGCACTAACTTTTTTTTCAGACGGACAGTGATAAATTCACTACCCTTCCCAGAGTTAGGTTTTAAAATCATAAAAAACGCTTATTAGGAAAGATAACAATAGATGGGTTTACGTTTGAAAACATTACAGTACCCAGACAGCACATCTTCGAAACAGGAGGTAGAAGAAATTGCATATTTTGAACGCAGCCACGTAGCTCTTTTAAATTTGTATATTTGGGTTCCTTAGGGCTTGCTGACAAAGAATATGTAAAACGTTACGCAAATAGTCCAGGAATTAATAAATTATAACCAAAATAAAATAGTGGGGATGCCTGACAACATGAAATCATTTCTGCTCATAAAATTTTTTTATAACGTGTTTGAAAAAACCTTACGTTACAGAAATAGCCTACCATGTAAACTCCAAATTGATTGGAGCGCAACAAATGAAAGACTAACCACGATTGGTCGGGCTATAAATACTATCTTGGTTGTTAGGGAGACGTAGGAAGGTAACATTTTTTCAAACACTTGTCGAAACGTGGCCTCATTGGCTAGACTCGCTGATATACTCACTTAGGAGCGTTAGTTCGAGACCACTAGTGCAAATAAGCTTGATAAAGCAACAGTGCGTTGAAGCCAGCTCATATTTTGCTAAATAAAAGCCTGGAACATAAGCAGATGGGAATTTGTGCCAGTAAATGTGCCAGAATTCATTGCTAATCAACGTATCTGTGTTTATTCTATGAATTGTGGTAAGCTTGAACCATTCAGTATCTTTTAATGAAAATTGAATGTGAATTGTTAATTTATGCCTGTATATATATGTGTAGTTCAGTGGCAAACAGGAGATAAAGCCTATAATGCTCCAGCCTGAACAGAGGGTGTCGGAGGAAAGTAAAACGGCATGGAATGGCCAAATAGTACACTGACACCTGGATGATTGACTAGAAAGAAATAATGCTGGAAGTGCAGAGGCGTAGTAACCATTAAGGAGGTTAATACTGGTATAAAGTATTTCAGATGAAGCTGACAGTTGGCCTAACGCTCTGAACTCAATGTTTGTGATGTATTGTGATCAGTGTAAAAAGAGAGTATAAGTTAGTTATGAAGTAGAAGGTACATCCTTCTTGATTTCAGGGACCGTGGTCTTGATGGTACTGAGCAGCACCTGGTCAGAGCTTTGCTGAATCCAGAGTCGGACAGCATACTCCTTGGTCTTTTTAGCTATCAGTGAGGTGTCTCCAGAGCCCAGGGGAGAATTCGAGCAGAGGAGTCCTTTCCTGCCGCCATCACGCAAGATAAGCTGATTTGGCCAGCTGAGCTCAACATTATGTCCCCTCATCTTGAAATGACTTTGTAAAAATAACATTCAGAGGGGAATTTAATTGTCTTAATATCAGGAACTGAGAACATCTCCAATACTAGTCCCAAAAGACAAACTATTGAAGTCATGATGACAAATACCGACAGAGCTTGAACAAAACAAAACCAGTATTACCTCATATTACTACTACACAACTGACACACATAGGATATTTTTAATAATATATGTCACTACAATATTCATATTGATAAAGTCTGTACATATACTTGTAATTAAAATTGATTGTGATTCCTGGTTCCTTTGTATTTGAATCAGGACACATATACCTTTATAACAACAATGAATACATATTGTTATTTGAAAAGTTATCAGTGACTCCTTAAGATATTCTCATAGAGTGTTATATGTATGTGAGTGTCACAGTGTTGTCAAGAGTAGTGGATTAAATTAAATTGTTTATCTGTCTGTTGTTGTGACTTACACTTCATCATACACATACCCTAGACACATAACGTAGTCATCACACTATTCCAGAATAATTCTGACTGAGATATATAGATATGTGGTAGCAAGTAAGGTTATCTATAATACACTACTCTTATTAGATATAGATACCTTCACAGCTGATCTCAGTCAGTACACTAAGTCCCTTATAAATATTTATAACATCCCACTTCACCACAGTAGCCGATCTTCTCCCGTTCTGCCGACATGGCCAAACCATCTTAGTTGGGACTATTCTACTTGGGTCTACAGGAATTGGGTTTTTAGGCCTTCACGTTTCGTCTGGTAGTGGATCACGTCTATTCTTGTTAAGTCAATCACCTTCCTTAGATACCTCATTTCTGAGGTTAAGATTGGGCTTTTGTGGGCTGTAGCCAGTGCCCATGATTCGCATCCATACGACAAGACTGGGACATAGGTGGTGCGGTATACAACGCTGTTCGTTTTCTTGGCAATTTCTCTTTTTTTGAAGAATTCTCGATTTATGGCATGAAGAAGTCTCCCAGCTGCGGGTTTTTGGGTAGCCAACTATTCTTTGATGTCTCCCTTCTGGTCTGTGACAGCTCCGAGGTTTTTAAAGTGGTTGACCTGCTCCAGGACCTCTTCTCGCAGCGTAATCTGATGCATTCTTTCCTCTCGTGATATTATCATGGTTTTTGTTTTAGAGCTGTTGATGACCATCCCTCTCTTCTCCAGCTTTTCTTTCCAATTCTTTATTTTAATTTCAACCAAGAAGGACAATGGGGGTGGCACACGGAGCATTCTACACATTCTACGGGGATCTCAAAATATGCAGGGCTAAAATAATGTCCTCTTGTTCTGGTCTCCTCCAGTAAACTGTCACTTGCTGCATCGAACCACTTCGTAACTCCCCTTCCGTGTCTTCTATCCATCGTGAAATACTATTGCATTCAGTCAACAACGTAAAAGCCGAAGTTAAATCTGGGGTCTAAGTGGTTCTCTCAATTTTAGTGTGCAATGTTCTCTAATATGTTTCACTATAGAGAGAATCATGTTGTTGAGCAAATATGTGCGCTAACCTATAACTGAGCGTTGGTCAGAGAATCAAAGATAGGCCGTTACCACGACGCACGGCGTGGAGCTGCTTCAAGGTATTAGTTAGTTCGAGCTATTGTATTCACGCAAGAGCATTACGAATTTCTTTGCACTCGCAGTTCCCAGTGTCAGGTAGGTACAGGGAGACTGAGACACCACATGGAGAAGATAGCTGGAGATAGACACAGAAGGCATAGAGAGGACGATGATGAGATCTTGAGGGGATGGACAGATGGTATTGGTACACATATGTTCCTTGGGGAGATCTTGAGGGGATGGACAGATGGTATTGGTACACATATGTTCCTTGGGGAGATCTTGAGGGGATGGACAGGTGGTATTGGTACACATACGTTCCTTGATGAGATCTTGAGGGGATGGACAGGTGGTATTGATACACGTATGTTCCTTGGGGAGATCTTGAGGGGATGGACATGTGGTACTGGTACACATATATTCCTTGGGGTCCTAGTGGTTCAGTATATGTTACATAACATCACAGATATATAAAATATAGACAGACAAATAAAATATAGACAGACAAATACAATATAGACAGTCAAATTAAATATAGACAGACAAAAATCACGGATAAATATAGGAAGCGATCTAATAAGTCATATACATATACACAGGAAATGGTGTACTTGAACTTAAAAAATCACCACAAACACGTGAATTTCTGGAACACTATCTGACACTGTCACAAACGTTTACTGTGACTGTCACGGTTAAAATTAATCTCGTTAATTTTTTTGATTGCTTCTACTTGCAAGTAGTGAGATTTTTATTTGATTAATTTGCTGTTAACACCATCAAATTGTTATCTACTCTGCCTGGCCTAATTAACATAACATTAGCAATTGTCATTTATGTCAGTTCTATCTAATGAGATAAGCATTTCAGTGTCCACAGATCAAGTAATCTAAACATGTCAACATCCACAGATCACGTTATATAAACATGTCAACATCCACAGATACAGTTATCTAAACATGCCAACATCCCCAGATCCAGTTATCTAAACATATCAACATCCACAGATCCAGTTATCTAAACATGGCAACATCCACAGATACAGTTATATAAACATGCCAAAATTCACAGATCCAGTTATCTAAACATGTGAACAGTCACAGACCACGTTATCTAAACATGTCAACATCCATAGATCACGTTATCTAAACATGTCAACCTCCACAGATCCCGTTATCTACACATGTCAACATCCACAGATCACGTTATCTAAACATTTCAACATCCATAGATCCCGGCATCTAAACATGTCAACATCCACAGATCCAGTTATCTAAACATGTCAACATTCACAGTACCAGTTATCTAAACATGTCAACATCCACAGATCACGTTATCTAAACATGTCAACATCCACAGATCACGGTATCTAAACATGTCAACATCCACAGACCACGTTATCTAAACATGTCAACGTCCACAGATCCGGTTATCTAAACATGTCAACATCCACCGATCCCGTTATCTAAACATTTCAACATCCATAGATCCCGTTATCTAAACATGTCAACATCCACAGATCACGATATCTAAACATGTCAACATCCACAGATCACGTTATCTAAACATGTCAACGTCCACAGATCCGGTTATCTAAACATGTCAACATCCACCGATCCCGTTATCTAAACATTTCAACATCCATAGATCCCGTTATCTAAACATGTCAACATCCACAGATACAGTTATCTAAACATGTCAACATCCACAGATCACGATATCTAAACATGTCAACATCCACAGATCACGATATCTAAACATGTCAACATCCACAGATACAGTTATCTAAACATGTCAACATCCACAGATCACGATATCTAAACATGTCAACATCCACAGACCACGTTATCTAAACATGTCAACGTCCACAGATCCGGTTATCTAAACATGTCAACATCCACCGATCCCGTTATCTAAACATTTCAACATCCATAGATCCCGTTATCTAAACATGTCAACATCCACAGATCCAGTTATCTAAACATTTCAACATCCATAGATCCCGTTATCTAAACATGTCAACATCCACAGATCCAGTTATCTAAACATATCAACATCCACAGATCCAGTTATCTAAACATGTCAACATCCACAGATCACGATATCTAAACATGTCAACATCCACAGATCACGTTATCTAAACATGTCAACATCCACAGATCACGTTATCTAAACATGTCAACGTCCACAGATCCGGTTATCTAAACATGTCAACGTTCATAGATCCAGTTGTCTAAACATGTCAACATCCACAGATCCCGTTATCTAAACGTGTCTAATCTTCATCTCTGTAAAACTCATATTCCTGAAAGTGTCATTGTCGACACGCCATTCGTTAGTTGCTGCCCACATGCCATTCAAGTTGGAATAGTAGCAATTCTTGTACCACCATGCCCCATGCCACCTTTCAGCACAGTTGTCAGTAGTGTCTCCGTCATTGTCCCTGTCATAAGTGGAGAAATACATGCCATCGTGGTAGGTCAGGCTGTCCCCGGCTGTTCCGTTGTATTCTCCCACTTTGATCTGGTAATTTGACAGTTCGTCAGCGACGCTAAAATTTGAATATTGAGCAAAAACTTGTCTCCCTTCGTATTGCAGATCAATTCTGAGTTCAGTATATTCCTGAAAAAAGTAATACATTACTCGTTAATATAAATATATAAATATATAAATATATAAATATATAAATATATAAATATATAAATATAAATATAAATATAAATATAAATATAAATATATAAATATATATATATATATATATATATATATATATATATATATATATATATATATATATATATATATATATATATATATATATATATATATATATATATATATATATATATATATATATATATATATATATATATATCTTCTTCTTCTTCTGTCCTTAGCCACAGACCGTCAAAGCAGTCAGTGGCCATTACGCCTAGTGGCGTCTTAGGGCAACAGCAGATAGGTTTTCTTTGCCATTGTTTCCCATCACGCCTAGTGGCGTCTTTAGGGCAACGGCAAATCAACCCATTTGCTGTTATTTCCGTAATCGAAGTGACTGGCAAACGGGTGATCAGCCCGTTGTGATTGATATATATATATATATATATATATATATATATATATATATATATATATATATATATATATATATATATATATATATATATATATATATATATATATATATATATATATATATATATATATATATATATATATATATATATATATATATATATATATATATATATACACACTTAAAGTTGTATACACGAAAGTAGTAAAGTCATATAGACCTATCCAAAACCTCTAAGAGAAGAATATAGATCTACTTGCTGGTTAGATATACGAGAAATCGTAATGGATAACCCATTTACATTTAGGGGCAGGCAACCTCTATTGGCTGTAGATGACAGGAGAAATAAACTACTGGCAGAACCAGACAAAGACCACTGGAACATGGTACAAGAATGAAAGACACGACAATGTCATGGTACTGGTGTTGCAGGCAGGACGAACTTAACAATACGGAACACTGTGCAGTGACTCCTACCTGTCGGTACTGGACAATGTACAGTGAGCTGTACCTAGGTACCGCATCATCCGTATCTTGACCTAACACATTTGCTATCTTTAGATTTAATGTGAGTGCAAAGTCCTTGCACGTTTGGAAGAAGCGATTCATCAAGCTCTGGAGCTCTTGGAGAGACGATTGCAGTGTCACCAGCGAATAACAATTATCTTATAGCGACCCTTATGATTTCTGTTTTTTACCTTCAGCTTTGCAAGGTTAAACAGTCTTCAATCTAACCAAGTGTAAAGGCATATTCCTTCAGTTGTATCTCCAAATGTACTGTTTTAGAGTAAGGCAGAAATAGATCCCGAAGACATGCAAGACAAGAATTGTTATGGAATCTCTATTTTAAGAAATAATGAAGACGCGAAATGATCTTGCACGGACAAAGTAGTTTGTCATGTTTTTGTTAAAGACGTGTTATTGACGGAATCTGAAGTGTATTAATAATTCCTTAGTATGTTTTACTGAAGGAAGACTTATTCCTCGTTTGTCATCAGATTTTTACATTAAAGACTCTAATAATGGCAGTAGTCAGCTTAAGGTTCCTGATATCTCAAACGGTCTTTCGTGGAATGAGGTAGGTTGCTGCCATATTTTGCTCCGTTCATTGTTGTATGTTGGGCAGGACTGCAGCAGGTAATCGGCTGTTATGGGGCTGATGCAGAGGTCTGTAGTAACCAGTTCTGTACTTGTGGTATAGATGGTATCTCAATCTGTGTCCAGTGCGTAGCCGAAAAATTGTGACCTGGTCTCGCCTAGAAAGCTCATGATATGGATCTTTTTTTTTAAAAATCGCCTGGGTTTTCTCTTTACTATTTAGACGTATATGTCACAGGAGCAGTGACATACGGTTCGATATGACGAAAAATAAAAAAATAATGGACAGACTATGAGGAGGAAAGAAATACTCTCGATGCAGGTTACGGGAAAAGGAAAGGATTCGAGAGACCACCACGTCATACGGAACTACGATGACGACACAGAGTTACAAGATGAAGAATGGAACAGAAGGGCGGAACATCGAAAGCCATGAAGTAAAAGGTCAAGAAACTAAAAGACAAATGGAAGGAAAGGCAAGGTGATAATTAGACAGTTATGGCTGACCTGATTACAGAGACGAATTACATCATCATGAGAAGGATTTAACAGATGAAAGAAGAAGGTAGAATGGTAGTATAAACAGGTAACCGCTGAGCTCCTGAAGTAAGATTACATCATTGGTCAACTCAATAATGATGAACAATAGAGTGAGTCTGGTTATTTGATAGACGATATAATAGAAGAGAACCTGAAAGGAACTTCGAATGCCAACCCAGTGTCTAGGTTGAATGCTTGAATCAAAGGATAATCCCCGAGACGCTTTAGAATTGGTATAGCTTGTTAGATAGGTTAAAAAGTGTCTAAGGGCCAGAAGACAGAGAAAGAAGAACCTAACCTATGTGAAGATAGAAGCCAAATAAAGATCTGTGACTTTCTTTTAAAACTGCGTTTCCATCGGGTATGTATACATGTCGTATTTTGGACTCCCGTGAGTGAAGAGTTAAGAGTTGAATGTTCATATCGGACAACATACAGATTTAAGATTGTGCGACCAAGGAAAGGTACCTTGGTATTTCCCAACCACTGTCCACCATCAAAAATAAACCCTATACGATCACGCCATAAACACGAGCCAACAATAGAAACTATAAAGTGGTGAAAGGCATTCTGGTGAAGTTTTATTTCACACTTCCTATATTTATTAGTTAACAGCTGGTTATCAAAATATATTTTGTAACTGTATGAACACTTTGTTTTAAATGTTTTAAGTATTAACAAAATATAGAAATAAAAAATCAACTTTCCATTTCTCCGTCTTTGAATCATTATTTAAGGCAATCGTTTCCCCAAATATTTATTTCTGGCCTACAGTTTTGGAATAAAAATGTGCTCAGGCCACACCGACATTTTAATTAATAAGAAATACCGTCAAAAACAAACAAAATCAATTCCTAGTAGTTCTTTATTCATGACATAGAACACAACTACTTTATAATATCATCACATGACACACATAAAGTATGAAAAATACAGCTACTTTTAAAAACATGGTTCACTCACAAAAAATACAAATTAAATGACAGATGTGAGTTTGTGTTTGTCGGGTAATCTCATTTATCTTAGGTCTTATTTGAGACAAAGAAACTCTCATCTCCTCAACAACTCAAACATGACTTTCTGTGTTCTAGTCTTTGATATTTGTCAGAGTTTAAAATGCCTGTCTACAACAATTTGCCGTCGAGTAATGTATCTATGTAATATTTTAAAAAATTATATTATTAATAAAATCTGAAAATGTGAGGAAAATTCTGTGGCTTTACATATATGTCCCGTAGCATATCAAAAGTAACAAAGAAATAACATAAATAAGGAAATGACCTTAATATTTATTGTTGGCAAATGAGTTATTTTTATAATCTCTCTAAATCATTGCTTGTCTCTGAGTCTTCCGGCCACATCTGCCATCTGCTCCTGCCACACCGGTGTGGCACATTACACCGTTTGGGAACCACTGATTTAAGGGAACATAGACTTTACTGACAAAGTCGAATTACGGAACCTGTAATGAACTCATTTCTTTTTTAATTCTCAACAAATTAAAGAAAATTTGGAGAATCCAAAACTTGCGCACACAATCAAACATCCGCAATTACTGATAAAGGACAAAAAAAAAATTGCGTGTTGTTTGAAGAGATGCACAATTTAGTTCCCCGCGCAAAAAAAAAAAAAAAAAAAAAAAAAACCTTCCAGAAAAAGATTTTCAACTGTGGTGGAAAAAATTAGTCAGAAGTAAAGGACGCTTTAGGAAATTCTGAAGATGAAAAACTTAGTGACTTCTATGGTAGTTCACGATTCTTTGATATAAAAGTTACAATATATGTAGAATATTAGAATAGATTACAGTGATGTATGAGTAGTCTTCTCTTGTTTTTAGATTATTCAACTAACTAACACAAAATAATGTCCGAAAAGCCAGTAAATTGACGTTCCATCGGACACTAACTACTGTAGACCACGTTGAGTCATGTGTTCAATATACTGGATCTCACGTTGACCTGTAAAAGTAATATAATGTAGCCCTTTATGAAATACCATAACAGACACTTTTCTTTATTTTGACTTTTGTATCATACAAATAGGAGCGAACGTTTAACATTTTGAATATACCGAGTGTTTTTAAATTATCCTGCAGATTCGTATCATAAAAAACGGAGCGAAGGTTTAACATTTTAAATATACCGAGTGTTTTTAAATTATCTTGCAGATTTGTATCATACAAAACGGAGCGAAGGTTATCATTTTAAATATACCGAGTGTTTTTAAATTATCTTGCAGATGTGTATCATACATAACGGAGCGAAGGTTTAACATTTTAAATTTACCGAGTCTTTTTAAATTATCCTGCAGATTTGTATCATACAAAACGGAGCGAAGGTTTAACATTTTAAATATATCGAGTGTTTTAAAATTATCTTGCATATTTGTATCATACAAATAAGAGCGAAGGTTATCATTTTAAATATACCGAGTGTTTTTAAATTATCCTGCAGATTTGTATCAACATTCATAAATTATATTACGCATTTGACCTGTTGTATCGTTTGGGTGAGTACCTTTTTTTACCGCATGCTGGATGAGTAAACAGACTCTTTTAAGCCATAGAAGAAAGCGATGCAGACTATAACTTCATGAGGCATATTATATATAAAATGACCACAGTAGTAATAGTACCGCCTGAAATACATGTAACAGAAACAACACACTATAATTTTATTGCTAGTATTATACAAGTATTATGTTTACATGGGCGTGTCCTATTATATATGATGACAACAAACACAAACCTGGTACACGGAAACAAGAAATTTATTCTGTAGAGTTTAGAGTAAGGCATCACTAAGTCATGTAATACGTACCTGTGAAGTAAGATTGTGAATAATATCATTTCCAATCCAGAAATCAATATCAGGAGTTCCAAACCCGTTCTTGTAATCATTCCAGCCTCTATAAAATTCTACGTCACCTTTTGTACGTCTCTGGTAGATACAATGAATGACATCATCAGATAAATAGATAGGAAGGTAAAGCTGGTAAAGGGAGATAAATGTATAAACTGACAAACAGGCTGTCAAACATACGTAAAGACAGACAGAAAAACAGAGCTTCAAAGAAAGACAGACAGACAGACAGGCAGACAGACAGACAGACAGACAGACCGATAGAGATAGATAGATAGATAGATAGATAGATAGATAGATAGATAGATAGATAGATAGATAGATAGATAGATAGATAGATAGATAGATAGATAGATAGATAGATAGATAGATAGATAGATAGATAGAACAAACGAACTTTATTTTCAAAGGGTTAAGAATTGGGCACGCAGGCCCGTTTGACATTCTGCCCTTCCTCTCTCTCTCTCATCAAATATGTTGTATCCTTTCATCATAACATTTACTTCAAGCATTATTAAGGCGTTTATCATTATAAAAGTAATATAACATCATACATTTGCAATAATCATCATAATTAAAGTATGTTTTTAAAATAAGTTAAAGAAAAAAAAGGGGAAAAAATAATTAATGAAATAAAAAAATAAAAAATAATAAAAATTAATGAAAATGAAAAAAAAAAAAATAATTATAATAATAAATAAAAAATAGACAGATAGATAGATAGATAGATAAATAAATATATGTATGTATGTATGTATGTATGTATGTATGTATGTATGTATGTATGTATGTATGTATGTATGTATGTGTGTGTGTGTGTGTGTGTGTGTGTGTGTGTGTGTGTATGTATGTATGTATGTATGTATGTATGTATGTATGTATGTATGTATGTATGTATGTATGTATGTATGTATGTATGTATGTATGTATGTATGTATGTATGTATGTATGTATGTATGTATGTATGTATGTATGTATGTATGTATGTATGTATGTATGTATGTATGTATGTATGTATGTATGTATGTATGTATGTATGTATGTATGTATGTATGTATGTATGTATGTATGTATGTATGTATGTATGTATGTATGTATGTATGTATGTATGTATGTATGTATGTATGTATGTATGTATGTATGTATGTATGTATGTATGTATGTATGTATGTATGTATGTATGTATGTATGTATGTATGTATGTATGTATGTATGTATGTATGTATGTATGTATGTATGTATGTATGTATGTATGTATGTATGTATGCATGCATGCATGCATGCATGCATGCATGCATGCATGCATGCATGCATGCATGCAGGCAGGCAGGCAGGCAGGCAGGCAGGCAGGCAGGCAGGCAGGCAGGCAGGCAGGCAGGCAGGCAGGCAGGCAGGCAGGCAGGCAGGCAGGCAGGCAGGCAGGCAGGCAGGCAGGCAGGCAGGCAGGCAGGCAGGCAGGCAGGCAGGCAGGCAGGTAGGTAGGTAGGTAGGTAGGTAGGTAGGTAGGTAGGTAGGTAGGTAGGTAGGTAGGTAGAAAGATAGATAGATAGATAGATAGATAGATAGATATGTGGTGAACTTATAAATACAATATCTAAATTAGGATATAACAGTATAGTGCATAAAGTCAAAGATAGGATAGTACTACAAATTTTCGGCGAGAATCTTAGTCGTCGCCTACGCCTTCAGCTTATTATTTGATAACACATTAGCCGAACAAAAAGGGTACCCACATTTTCAAATTCGTCCTTGAGACAAACGTAACACTTCCCTAGGTCAACTAAGTATTTGCCTAAATACATTGTGGACGGGAAAGGCACGGATAGATAACCCAACGCAAATCACGTCTCACAATTGTTTCTAAAAATAAAACTAACTTGCTAGTATTGCCTTAGGCGGTTTTTAAAAATAAAATGTAACGTTAGAAAATGTGGACACTACGATCAGGAAACACGCGCTTAGCTCTTATTGCGAATGACGTAAATTCTCGTGTATTACGAGAGACTCTCGTAATTAGCTTGAAAGTACATGGAAAAAGAATTGAACAGGAGGTAGTTTAAAAATAAACAACTAACCTAGAAAAAATTATAGAAATTTGAACCAAGCCACGTAGCCCCATAAAAATCATATATTCGTGTACCTGAGGACTTGTTGACCAAGAATATGTTGTTAATGACCTAAATAGTCCATTAGATAAGCAAATATTGGGGATAATACATAGAGAATCGGAGATACTGTCAGGTCAAGTCATGTCTGCTTAGATTGGATAGCATATTTTTTGGGGGAAAAAAAATTAGGTGAGAGAAAGGCTAAGATAGTACGATGAAAGGGATTGGAGGAAATTTGAAGGAAGCCGAAATATTATTGGCTGACCTAATATACAATTCTAGTTGGTAGTAGTAACGCATAGTGGTTTGATATTTTTTTTAAAAAGAATTCATTAAAAATAAAGAGATGCTTGGTCTAATTGGCCAAAGCTTTTTACATGATAGGAATAGTAGGATGCTCGCTGCCATTTTTTCAAAATATTCAGAAGAGCAAGAAGCGATGAGCAGACTTGTGCTTTTTTATTAATAATACTACCATCAGAAAGCAGTCTGGACAGAGGCAGTGATGAAAGTGTGCCACATTATATTGCCTAATTCATCGTTACTTGTTTATATTTCCTTGATTGTGGTAAGATTGATTTTGTTGACTTTTAATTAAACAAAGTTTTGTGTGTAAAAAAAGGCCATGAAAAAAGATTGTAATTAAATGGTTCCATAACAGACTAAGGCATGGCCTAGATGTTGATCCATCATAAAAGGGACTATCTAAGAAGTTTAGAACTACAGGACTATATATATATGATGGTCATACAGGAACATTACACCTATCTTATTGCATGGAAAAGATTACTGCAGGAATGACAGAGGCGTAGCATCCATTAGAGAAGAGAAAAAGAAAACTGGTACCATTTGTTCCATCAAACTAAAGGGGAGAAGCAGGGTTGTCAGAGTGAGCTGACCATGTTCTTTGTATTGACTATATGCTTTCATGTAAATTAGGAGGACTTAGTTTGATATTAAGACAGGACCATAACTTGCATTGACAGGGGTTCCTGCTGGCACTTGTCTGGTGCTAGTACTCGATCAGTGAAGAAGTCTGCAAGATTTCAAAGAGTCTCTGGCACCTACTTGTATTAAAGAAGTCAAGACCAGAGAGGAGACTGAAGTGTTTGGCCAAACCGACTACAACTGCGGCTTATTCCAGGAACCAGATAAGTGCTGTATCTGGCCTGGGACAAATTATCACAAATAAAGAATAATCTCCTGTGCTTACAAAAACATTCCTCCTAAAGAAATAAAATAAACAATCATAGTGATACAAAAGACCGTGGGATGATGAAAATCCTCAACCAGCTACCCTGTACCAGTATTTAAATAGAGTAAACAACATCAAAGTGAACATTTGTAACAATGTACTATGGACATATTGTCTGTTGCATGTAAATATCTTTATATATATTTGTAAATATATCTATCCATCTAAATTGATTTTCATTGAACTGTCGTCCTGACCCAAAACAACTTTAGGCTCAGGACCAATAAAGTTTAACAAAAAATATTTTAAATATAAAATTTAACAGCTGGAGTTAGTTGAGTTTATCATAGTACTTAGTGTATGTTTGCATATGTTTTTGTATTGAGATTCTTTACAACACTCTTACAATACCTTTGACACTTTATGTAGCTTTCAGTCACGCTAGTCAAAAATAATATAACTTCGAGTGAGATCGTAAGGTGGTAACAAGAAAGGTACTCTGTAATACAGTTGTTCATTGTTTACCTCAGAGACCTTCACAGTTGATCTCACTCAAGTACAACTATACGCACACCATTCTTCTTAACATCAAAACCCACCACATATATTGGGGGCTCGTCCGGGATTTGAATTTGGCATAGTTAGATGAATGTTTGAAATAGTAATCTCATACAGCATATATTAACTAACTCCAGGAATAAAAATTAGCAGTAGAAACACCCCTAAGAAGATTAAAAAAATTAAGAGGAGATTTACAGTGATAAGTTGTCACAGCCAGTAGTAATTAGTTAATTATAGTCAGTAATTAGTATAGTTAAGTTTAAGATTGTCTTAGAACTTTATTAGACCTGCTTGAGTTAGAATGGCTGATTTAGCCAAGTTCAGATCTGCCGCTGTGCAGACTGCTAAAGAGATGGGCATGGATGGACCAGAACTGGTCCAGTATGTAACTTCAGAGGTGGACAAATTTATTGCGCGGGAAGATAAAAGATTAGAGAAAGAAGCAGAAAGAAAGTTAGAGGCTGAAAAATAAATTAAGTGGCTGCAGATTGAGGCTGACAAGGAGGCTAGGGCATTAGAGGCAGATAGGGAGGCAGAGATTAAAAGGCTCCAGTATGAAGAGAAGAAGTTGGAGGCAGAAGAAAAGAGATTAGCTGCAGAAAGAGAAGAAAAGAGATTAGCTGCAGAAAGAGAAGAAAAGAGACAGGCTGTTGACAGGGAAGCAGAAAAGGAGAAGAGATTACAGAGGGAGCATGAGCTACGACTAAGGGGGTTAGAATTTCAAGGCCACGCTCCTGAAAATGGTGCCAGCCCCTTTGCCTCAGATGCCACTGCTAGTCAGGGAGCCTCAACCTCAGCTATGGGTTTTCATTTAGACCATTTTGTTGAGAAAGACGATGCAATAGAAGGGTATTTAAGTAGGTTTGAGATTTTGGCTACTACATATGGGTTAGAGAGAAAGAGGTGGACCCTCAAGTTATCCCAGGGGCTTAGGGGAACAGCTTATGAAGTTTTTGCCAAAATGAGCAGAGATGACCAAGACAATTACGACATGCTAAAGCAGGCTCTTTTGTTAAGATATGAAAAAAATGGAGAATTTTATAGAAAAAAATTTAGGAATGCCAAACTACTGTCGGGTGAGACCTATCACCAGTTCTCTGCACGGTTAGAGACCTATTTGGAGAAATGGACTGCTCTGGGGAAAACCCAAGATCTTAAGGAAATGATCCCGATTGAGCAATTAAGAGAGTCCATGGCTCCAGACCTGAGAAAATTTCTCATGGAACAAGGTGCAGAGAGGCTGGGTGAGTTTCTCAATGTCGCTGAGAGGTATCTGGCAGCCCAAGCAGAAGTAGTTGGCAAAAAGAAGAAACAGGTAGACAATTTTAAGGCACCACAAAACTATAATAGGTTTGACCATAGAGAACAGAACAAAGGTAAGCAACAGTTTGATAGGCCACACAATGACTATAAAAATAAAACCCCACACTTCAATGAAAGGAAATATGATGAAAGAAAACCTTTTAACCAAGGAAAGAAGTGGTGTAAAAAGTGTCAAATGAACAACCATAACACCGACAATTGTAGAAGGAAACCTCCTAATTTCGCTGCAATGAAAATGGGGAGAAAGGGAGTAAAGGTCAATTCTACTGAACAACAGGAACCTTACCACCCCCTAGTGTGTGAAGATGTAACATGCAATGGAGTCACCATAAGGTGTTTGTATGATACTGGATTAAATTATGATTCAATTGTGAGTTCTCACCTGGTGCAGGCAGATCAATACACCACAGAAACAGTGGAGATTCAAGCTGCAACCAAGGACGTAGCGACCATGACACTTCCCGTCGCCAGGATAAATGTGAAAACGCGATATGTGGAAGGAATCATAAAAGCAGCAGTGATAAATGAACCAATCTACCCTCTGATATTGGGGTGTAGATATGTCTTCTTGGGGAATCCCAAGAGACCTGTGATCATGGCAACAGTGCAGACCAGATCACAGTCTAAAAAGGAGGAGGATAATCCAATAAATACCCATCCAGATGAGATGAGGAAAGCGCAGGCGGAGGATAAGACCCTCACGCCTTGTTTTAAGAAATTGCCCAAATGTCATACACCTCCAGGCAAGGGAGACTTCTATATGAAGAACAAATTGATTTATAGGAAAGCTGGAACTGGATCCCATGGTCACGGACAGCTGGTCATTCCCATTTCATATAGGACTAAAGTGTTGGAACTAGGGCATGCGAGTCCCTTCAGTGATCATATGGGGATCAGCGCAACAGGACAGCGTATAGCTTGTCATTATTTCTGGCCAGGGATAATTGAAGACATAAAGAGATATGTAAAATCCTGTCCAGAATGCCAACGGGTAGCTCCAAAGCATTGGACTGCTCCAGCAACTCTAGGGGAAATGCCCATAGAGGGAACACCTTTTGAAAGAGTTGCAGTAAACATTGTTGGACCTCTCACTCGGACCAAGAGGAGGAACAGTTACATTCTGACTCTGGTGGACACTTGTTCTATGTGGGGAGAGGCGGTAGTCCTGTCATCAATCGATTCGAAACATGTGGCAGAGGCATTACTCACAATCTTCACCAGGTTAGGCTTTCCCAACCAAATTTTGACTGATAATGGCTCTCAGTTCAAAGGGAAACTAACTGAAAAAGTATTCAGGATCATTCAAGCCAAACACTTTCATTGTAGCCCGTACCATCAGCAAGGAAACAGCCAAGTAGAAAGATTTAACGGGACACTCATGTCGATCCTGAGAAAGTTGGCACATGAAAAACCAGATACATGGGACCAATACCTTCCCGCCGCCCTGTTTGCCTATCGGGAGGTACCCCATAGTTCAACCGGTATGGCCCCGGCAACCTTGTTATTTGGAAGGCCAATAAAAGGTCCATTGGAAGCATTGTTAAGGACATGGACGGATGAAAAGGCAGAAGAAAATATTACCTCATCATATCAATATGTGAACGAGCTGACCTCTCGTCTTAAACTGGCTGGAAACTTGCCAATGAAAATTTGAGACAAGCCAGGAAAAAGCATGCTGCCTATTACAATAAGAAAGCGAAGGATCGAGAATTAGCTGTAGGAGAGAAGATGCTTCTTCTACTGCCCGGCAGCCATAATAAATTGCAAATTGGATGGCAAGGTCCATATACAGTTCTAGAGAAGGTGTCTAGAACAAATTATAAGATAGTTAAAAAGGGGAAAGAGAAAATCTATCATGTGAATCGCCTGAAAAAATATCTGGACAGAGAAAACCAGGAGGAGAAACACTTACTGACCTTGTCTGTTGCAATGGAAATGACAAAGGAACCACTCACCTCTCATG
The DNA here is from genome assembly GCA_024509875.1 of Oreohelix idahoensis. Lineage (NCBI taxonomy): Eukaryota > Metazoa > Mollusca > Gastropoda > Stylommatophora > Oreohelicidae > Oreohelix > Oreohelix idahoensis. The sequence goes on from JAMPIV010015679.1 coordinate 307,838, forward strand.
AATATCCTTTACATCCCTGTGAGACCGCTGCACAGGTCAAAATCAGTACACACTTAACAAAAAATCAGAGGGAGAGAGTTCAACAGGTTCTGGATGATCATACATATGTGTTAACGGACAGACCGGGGCATACAAATTTATTAGAATATGATATGAAACTCATAGACCCAACACCAATCTGTATGAGAGCCTATTCAATTCCGTTCGCTAAAGAAAAAGCTTTGAAGGAGGAGATAGATTATCTGTTGAGAGAAGGGATTATCTCGCACAGTGAATCTCCTTACAGCTCCAGTGTGGTTCTGTTGAGAAAACCCTCTGGAGAACACAGACTGTGTATAGATTACAGGAAACTGAATGCTGTCACAGAAGGTCAGGTGGATCCATTACCTGATACAAATCAGCTGTTTGCCAGGCTGAATAAAGCTAAATATTTCTCTTAAGTTGATCTGAGTAAAGGCTACTATCAGATTCCAGTGAAGCCGGAGGTTAGACCTTATTTAGCCTTTAGCACCTCGGAAGGACATTATGAATTTAACATGTTGCCATTCGGGCTGAAAAATGCACCGAGTGTGTTTTCGAGGATGATGAGAAAGTTACTGGATCCCCTGAAGAATCCATGCATCACCAACTTCATGGATGATATTCTCATAGCGACTGAAACATTTGAGGAACACATTAACTCTCTGGATATGTTGTTTAATCGACTTAGAGAGACAAATTTGACCGCTAGACCAACAAAATGCTGTGTTGGATGCAAAGAGCTGGAATTCTTGGGACACACAGTACATCAGGGAAACATGACCCCTGACCACAAGAACCTGGAGAAGTTGAAAAGAGCACCAAGACAACAGACAAAGAAAGATGTGCGATCTTTTGTCTCATTATGTGGTTTCTACCAAAAGTATATTAAAAACTTTAACTCCATATGTGCTCCATTGACTGATTTAACACGCAAAGGAAATCCTGATAGAATTACTTGGTCCGCGCAGTGTGAATTAGCCTACCAAGAGTTGAAGGAAAAGCTCAAAAGCAGACCTATTTTGAAATTACCTGACTTGAGTCAAGAATTCATTGTGAGAACGGATGCTAGTAATATAGGTTTGGGTGCAGCTCTATTACAAAGGTCAAATTCACTTGATGGGGAATTAACCCCAGTTGCTTATGCTAGCCGTAAGTTGAACACAGGAGAGCAAAAATATTCAACAAGTGAAAAAGAATGTTTAGCTGTCATATGGGCTATAAAAACGTTCCAGATTTATCTTTATGGTAAATCATTTAAGATCCAAACAGATCATAAACCACTCGTGTGTCTGTCACAAGCAAGGCATGAAAATGCTATATTATTACGTTGGTCGTTGCTCCTACAACCATACCAGTTTACCATAGAATATATTCCAGGCAAAACCAATGTGGGTGCAGATTTTTTAAGTAGACATCCGTACGACGAACATCAGAGTAATCACCAGGCATAGGTAGTAAATTTATCTATGTGTATTTAAAAGTAGGAACTGACATATAATAGTCTGTTCTAAGTGGGGAGATATGTGGTGAACTTCTAAATACAATATCTAAATTAGGATATAACAGTATAGTGCATAAAGTCAAAGATAGGATAGTACTACAAATTTTCGGCGAGAATCTTAGTCGTCGCCTACGCCTTCAGCTTATTATTTGAAAACACATTAGCCGAACAAAAAGGGTACCCAAATTTTCAAATTCGTCCTTGAGACAAACGTAACACTTCCCTAGGTCAACTAAGTATTTGCCTAAATAAATTGTGGACGGGAGGGGCACGGATAGATAAACCAACGCAAATGACGTCTCACAATTGTTTCTAAAAATAAAACTAAGCCAGTAACAGTAAGGAACCAGAAGTTAGAACAGACAGACACATTTACTTACCTAGGAAGCATAGTAACACCTGACGGCGGAACAAGCAAGGACATTAACAACAGAATGAATAAAGCGAGAACTGCCTTTGCTGTTCTCAACAACATTTGGAAGTCTTCCCAATACAGCACAAACACCAAATTAAGACTGTATGAGAGCGGTGTACTTTCTGTGCTTCTCTATGGTGCGGAATGTTGGAGAGTAACAGAGAAGGAAATGTCGAAACTGTCCTCCTTCCACACATATTGCCTAAGGAAAATTCTCCAAATCTTTTGGCCAAACACGATCAGCAACCAAGAACTACTTATTCGGAGTAACCAAGAGGACATGCACACCATCATAGCTGGCAGACGCTGGAGTTGGGTTGGCCATGTCCTCAGAAGGGACCTGTAAAGGGCAATTTTTACTATCTTGCAATATAATACATTTATATTCTTATTATGTTCGTAAATATTTTGTAAGCAAAGTATTTCCTTTTTTAAGTGCTTAAGGAGAAGTCATTTTTGGGTTGCTTCCCTTGAAAATAGTTCTGTCATCTTCGATCGGACTCCGCAGACGACTCTAGGCCTACTGTGATTTATTCTGTGGCTGGGTAGGAATAGATTGTTCTTGCTTCAGTATATCTATGGCCTGAATTTATACGTAGTGTTTGTATGAGTAGGACGAGTCTGTCTTATATATGGATATCTTTGCATTTCTAAGTCGAACTAATTTGGTTGTCGCTAGAAAAGGTCAAAGGCTATGCAGCGGAAGTATCGCTAGCAAGGGGTGTGATCCATGGCTGTCATCCTGTGAGGATGCCGAGTTTTGTTGTAGCAGGCTTTTTGCCGAAATAGTGATCTATATATGGATGGGGAAAAGTGATAATCATTTAGACATGTTGTATGTACTTTACCCCAGTGTTTATTCTCTTTTGCCAAGGAATGGCAAAGTTATATTTCGCATAAAAAGGTAAAACCACAATTTATTATGAACTTGGGCTTCGCCATCGTTGTTGATAAGCAGATGCACAGTGGTACTTTTAAAAAGAATATCCATTCAAAGGAAGAAGACATTCCTATGTATCAGCACTGGATTGTATGATATTATTCAATTACCTCTATGAGAGAACCTATGAAGAAATGAGGACATTTAATGAATGACTAATTTTGGTCTATATTCTATAGTGAGTGAAGCTCACGAGAGAGAGAACAGCCATGTTGAAATTCATATACTTTGTATTTATCGAGTGAGAAAAAGGGATGCCTGTACTATCGCTCGATGAACCAAGAGATCACTGCTACATGTGAGAACCCATGTCTGGGATTCCTATATTATGAAATATATATATATATGAACTTTACGTGAAGGAATATTCGCTAGACGAGGTTAGGTCTAGGAGCCTTCCTATGTATTGGTTATGGTCTGACGTGCCCAGTCAGTAAAGCCAGATGATTTACATGATGGAACGCTGAATGCTTATTTACGAATGCTCCATTATGATATTTGCCAAGCATGAATGCTAACTTAAGATGATATTCCTGTGATCAACATTATGCTGTCTATGTCGACATTTGTTCCTGTAACCATACACGTACTGTCCAAGTGTGCGTCCCATTAAATGTTATAAAAAGACCACCGTAGTTCCAGTACTTCTTGAATTCGAACAGTGTGAGTATGAGTGATGTACTACCAACCTGTCAACTCTATCGAATCATTCTACCATTCGCGTACTGACATTCAGATACACACTCATTGTTTACACTCACATTCTTGTCGGAGCCTCATCACGTTCCAGGACAAGATGACCTGTATGACCAAAACTGTGCTGGGTTTGATGAGTTGACAATCGTTACACTTTACTACACCAGTCCCAACATCTACATTTATCCACTGGTGGACATTCACATCATTTAGCAAATAAAGCATGATTCAACAACTAGTAGCCAGTATGAGTTAACAACTACACAAAGAGACAGTTTTAACAACTGGTGTGCCAGCTTCCTGGGTCAACCTGCACAGTGACCATATTGAGAAGTAAACTACTGAGACCAGACGTTCCTTGGGGTCTGTTACGACACACAAATACATCAACAGTACAACTCTACAGTGATGTCAGCGTGACCTGTCCTGTCGAGAGTATGCAGTAACTAGGTCAGGGTTTGTTGACATTTGGTTCATTGGACATTTGCCATACAACTGACAGTGTTACACAGCAAGCTTGGTTGAAACATAGAACATTACACATCAGGACTGGAGAATATTTGACAGTGTTTGCGAAAGAAAATGTTATTGAACTGAGAAGTCCTACATTGATTGTTATCATTCAAATCAACGATGGAGCTTCTATTTCTGTGTTGAATTTAAAATAATTAGACCAGAAGTATTTGTTTAATAAAGTACCACAGTACTGTACTATTAGGCAGTGTAACTGAGCCTTCATTCCAACACATTCTTTCTGCAACACTCTATTTACATCATATTGCCATACTATTTATGCATTTATGTATTTATGTTTAACTATTTATATGTGATATTTGTTTGTATCCAGCGGGTTGTTGTTTCGGTTGGGCGGTGTCACACAGCAGAGTATCCCACGTAATAGAGGGTCTGATGTGTGCGTTTCTATAGGTGCAATTTTCTTCATTGAAAATTTGCTGCGACAGCTGTTGCTATTAGTGTTAGCTGTGAAGTCTGTACTCATTGTTGTTTTTGTAATATTCCTCTGTTCTTTAGTTTGTTTTGATTTGTTTGTAATTTGTTGGTCTACCCTATTCTATCTTTCAGTTCTATTCTCAATTTATATTTATATACTGTGGCGTTATTTGTATTTGTTATCCTCTTGCGGTTTATCTTTTATTGTTTTTCCAATTTTATTTATTTCATTTCCGCAAATGTTTTCATGTTTTTCTGTATAACTGTTTTGTTTTGTGCCTGATCGACATACACTATTTAAAATATAGTTGATCATATAAATTGATGTACAAGAATCAACTGATAGTTAATTGCTATTACTAAAGGTACACAGTTGATGATATAAAACACTATTTCTGGTGCACTGCACTTATATTATAGAGTGAACCAGCAACTTATAGCTGTTATTATATAAGGATTTATACAAGACCTTTGTAAGGCTTGTTTCCCACAGTGATTGGGATAGTTAAGTACTATTTTTCACAGGTTACAAAGTTATCATACAAAGTCTTTGATTAAGACTAAGAAAGTAAATTTATTTACTTTTGCAAATTACTGATCTTATTAGACAAGATGTCTACCTTAGATTATTTTATCACACAAGGCAGGGCTCTTGATATGACTGGTCAGCAATTAGAAGAATGGGCAGTTGCTCAATATGACAAAGCATTGGCTGCTGAAGAAAGAAAAGCATTGATTGAAGAAAAGAAATTAGAAGCTGAGGAAAGAAAATTACAAAGAGAGGATGAACAAAAGAAATTGCAGATACAGACTGATGAAAAAAGATTCCAGATGGAAATGGAAAAAGAGAAAAGAAAAGATGAAGCTGCTGCTGAAGAGAAAAAATTACAGGCTGCTGCTGAAGAGAAAAAATTACAGGCTGCTGCAGAAGAGAGAAAATTACAAGCTGAAGCTCAAGAAAAAAAAGCAATAAGAGAACATGAACACCAAAAAGAACTTTTAGCATTTGAGTTAGAAAAGTTAAAGTTAACAAACATAAGTAATGTTAATCAAGCATCTAGTGGTAATGGTAAACCCTTTACTTACAAGGTCAAGGTACCAGCGTTCAACCCTTCCAGTGATGACATAACATTCTGGCTAAACAGATTTGAACGCTCGTGTCGAGCACATAATGTGGACAAATCACAATATGCTAACCAGTTATCAGAAAATCTGAAAGGTGATTCTCTGACTAGTTTAAGTTTGGTTGAAGAGGCTGACAAAGATAACTATGATGTTATTAGGGCAGCCTTATTAAAGAAGTATCAGTTGTCTGAAGAGGGTTATCGGAAGTTGTTTAAGACAATGGTGCCTGAGGCAGGTGTAGAATTCTCAGAATTCATTGCAAGGACACGTCTTACATTTGATCGTTGGATTGAGCTATCCAAAACAGAAAAGACTTATGAAGCCCTTATGGACTTGATACTCAGAGACAAGATTATGTCAAGTATAAATAAACCTTTCCTCGAATTCTTACATGAGCGTAAACCTAAGTCTCTAAAAGAAATGGAACAGTATTGTACCCAATACGTCACTGCACATCCGGACGTAGCTATTAGCAACAGTAAGGTTAAAGAAGGTATGCCAGTTGCTTCTGCAACACCATACAACCCTAATCACTCTCACAAATTCCAAGGACCTCAAAATAGGTTTAATAAAAAAGGTAACTATTACAGTTATCAGAACCAAGGTAACCAATCATTTCAGGGTTCTTCTTCGAATACCTGGAGAAGAGCTGACAGCCCTCGATTCAGGGGTGGTCATAATTACAGGAACTTTCGCAAAGGAAGTCATTCTAGAAACTATCCAAGTTTTCCTTCATGGAGACAACAGGATCATAATTACCGAGATACTCATTATAATGAATATGATGATAGTAACCAAAGGAGCTATGATTCAAACCCGAGTAGAGGTTATAATAGTGGAAACAATGATAAGTACAGAGGCAATAATAACAGAGGTAGAGCACAATTCAAAAAACATAAAGCTCATTACCAGGCGAACTCTGCACAGCAAGAGTCCCACGAAGCCTATAAACAAAATAAAGATAATGATGACTCTAATAATATGGCATGTGCCGCTTTTGATTTTGGGAGAGCATCTCAGTGCCCCCAATGCAAAACATTATTTGAGCCAACCACAGTGTCTACTTTAAGCTGTGGCCATCCTCTTCCCGCTCTTCCTGCGTCAATCGCGCATGATGGGAGAGGTTCTCTTGTCTTACACAAAGGTTTAGTAAATGACAATCCAGTCTCAGTACTTTTTGATTCTGGATGCACAACTATTGGGGTTAGGCAGTCACTCATAGATCCTTCTCATTCTACAGGCAAAGTAGTCAAATGCGTAACATTTGGCGGCACCATAGAGAAATACTCTACCGCTATCATTAGGATTGCTACTCCTTTCTTCACAGGAGATGTACACGCATGTCTTTTGCCGGATCCGATCGCTGATCTTATCATCGGTCGCATTCACGGAGTCAAAGAATGCACTCCGGAGCAAATTTCCGTTTGGGAAAATCAAAATATGCAATCTGCTAATGCAGTAGTCACTAGAGCTCAAGCTCTCAATATGCCTGAAACTTCATCTGTTGAAGATAATGAAGTGCATAACCAAGATGATCCCTTGGTAATTTCTCGTGACTCGTTTATAAAACAACAAGAAGAAGATCCGACTCTTAAGAAATTCTTCACTCTTGTAACAAAAGGTGATCCGAATAAAGATTCAAATTGTAAATCTTGGATTACAATGAAGAATGGCGTACTTGTACGTATGGTGCAAGACTCCACTAAGTCAAGTCATTCTCAGATTCTTGTACCCAAGAATTTGAGAGTTAAGATCTTACAACATGCACACGACTCTCAGTGTGCTGGTCACATGGGTTTTTCCCGTACAAAGTCAAGAGTTCTTGCGGCTTTCTTTTGGCCTTTTGTGAACAAGGACATACGGATCTATTGTCGATCCTGTAAAGTATGTCAAGAAGTCAAATCCAAAGGTCCTCGTCATGCTGCGCCTATTCAGGCTGCAGATATTCCTATTCGTCCATTCCAGAAAATGGCGATAGACATCATTGGTCCATTCAAGATCAAATCTGCTAGAGGACATCAGTTTATCTTAACGTGTGTAGACATGTGCACACGTTGGCCAGAGGCTATCCCTCTAAAGAGCATTACTACCGCTGACATTGCAGATGCTCTTTGGCTTATATTTTCTCGGCTGGGATTCCCCGGAGAAATATTATCAGATCATGGCACCCAACTGATATCGGATACCATGTCTCAAGTAATGTCTACTCTACAGATAGAGAGATCTTTGAGTAGCATCTATCATCCTATGTCCAATGGGATGGTCGAGCGACTAAATAGAACACTTAAGAACTTATTAGGGAAGATAACTGAGGATCATCCTCAAGATTGGGATAGGGTTTTACCCGCGGCCCTCTTCGCGTACAGAGAGGTCCCCAATGAACATACAGGGTTTTCGCCCTTTGAACTTGTCTTTGGCGCGCGACCGCGCGGCCCAATGTCTTTGCTGCATGATCTTATAACAGCTGACAATATTGACGATGACACAAAATCTTCTTACGAGTATGTCATCGCGCTGAGACAAAAGATTATCGAAGCATGCAAATTGGCAACGTCCTCTTCTGAGTTTGCTAAGCAGAAGGCAAGACAATTTGCTAATAAGAAGAGAACTTTACGACAACTTTGTCCTGGTGACAAAGCATTTGTTTTGCTACCTTGTCGTGAAAATAGACTCCTTATTAGTTGGAAAGGTCCGTACGATATAATATCGAAAATTTCAGATGTTGACTACATCGTCGATATTAACGGGAAGCATAAAACCTTCCACATCAATATGCTTACGGAGTTCCATGAACGTCCTGACTATCTACAGCCTATTTTCCAGGCAACGGACGATTCTCATGTCAAACATGGTCATTACTCATCACTGTCTGTAATACAGGATGAGGAAACAAGTTTTTCGGATGTTAATCTCCCGCTTCCAATGATCCCACTTCATTCTAGTGAATCATGGAAAGACGTTACTGTTTCTCCTGATTTGTCTCTAGGAGAACGGCGACAAGTTTCGTCTATGTTACAAACATTTCAGGATGTCCTCACTGACATCCCTGGACAAACTCATGTCATTGAGCATGACATTGTTCTAACTGAACATACTCCAATTAGGGTTAGGCCTTATCCTATCCCTATACATTTCCAAACACAGGTTGAAAAGGAGTTGGATGAAATGATAGATTTACAAATAATCGAACCATCCACTTCTGCATATTCTTCGCCGATGGTTATTGTTCGAAAAAAAGACAATAACATACGTCTTTGCGTTGACTATCGCAAATTGAATCAAGTTACGAAGTTCGATGCTGAACCTATGCCTTTACTAGAAGAGTACTTACTCGTCTTTCTAAATCGCATTTTTTCACTAAACTTGATTTGTCTAAAGGATATTGGCAAGTTCCATTATCCGAACGCGCCAAACCTCTTACCGCTTTCTCTACTCCCAGAGGCCTTTTCCAATGGAATTTTATGCCTTTCGGCCTTATGAACGCACCAGCTACATTTGTACGCATGATGCGTCGAATCCTATCGTATCGGTCAGATGTCATTGCTTATCTAGACGACATCTGTCTTTTCAGCGATACTTGGGAAGATCACTATTCAGGATTAGTTGAATTATTATCAACTCTGCGTGAGTATAACCTGACAGCAAAACCATCTAAAGCTTGTATTGGCTTTAGCGAAATTGCTTTCTTAGGCCATCGAGTAGGTCACGGTTTCTTGAAGACAGAAGACCATAATATCACTAAGATACTTAACATCTCTATCCCTAGGACTAAAAAGCAAGTGCGAAGTCTTTTAGGTCTCATACAATTTTATGGACGTTTCATTCCGAATCTGTCCTCTATCATGGCACCTCTCTCTACACTATTAAAGAAAGGGTCGCCTAACATGGTTCACTGGTCTCATGAATGCCAATCTTCACTAGAGAAGATCAAAACTATGTTTTCATCACCACCTATTTTAGTGTTACCTACAACAGATAAGACATTTGTTCTTCGTAGTGACGCTTCATCCACTGGGATTGGAGCGGCACTAATGCAAGAGTACTCTGGAACTCTGCATCCTGTAATGTACATATCCAGAAAACTTAATGCTGCAGAAAGGAATTACTCGGTTTTAGACCGTGAATTATTGGCAATGGTTTGGTCAATTCTCAAACTCCAAAGATTCCTTCTGGGCGCGCATTTCGTAGTGGAAACTGACCAAAAAGCTCTTACGGCTATCCAAAGTAAAAACTTGAAGAGCTCGAGATCAACTCGATACGCAATCGCTCTTCAACCTTTTCATTTTTCGGTACGAGCTATCCGTGGTTCAGAAAATGTGATGGCGGACATTCTGTCCAGATGCCCACATGATGCCACTTAACTGTTAAATATTGGATCTTTTTAATATGTATAACTTTACAACAGTTATTTTTTGTTTCTTTACTAAGATACACATTTGTAATTTAATAATAGAATGATGGTATCGCTACTTAGCGGTTTATTGATGTTAATTCACCGCTGTTCTTTGATGATTGTTTCTTCATAAATCATAAATTTAAGATTGTAGTGTGAATTTTTGGTATGCATTGTATAATTACCAGAATTGTATTATACGTACATCACACCTTCCTGGAAACATTTATTCGTAGGGAAACAATTTCTCTCAGATTTTGAGATATATATTCTCACCAGTCATATTAGGAATTATAGTTATTCCTGATATTTTCATCTGCGCAGTATTCTTGCGTTGTGAGCCTATTCTACGGTGCTCCTAGATGTATTTAAAAAAAAAAATTTATTTTTTTTTTTCCCGGGAGGTGTGGTAAGACTGTAAAGGGCAATTTTTACTATCTTGCAATATAATACATTTATATTCTTATTATGTTCGCAAATATTTTGTAAGCAAAGTATTTCCTTTTTAAGTGCTTAAGGAGAAGTCATTTTTGGGTTGCTTCCCTTGAAAATAGTTCTGTCATCTTCGATCGGACTCCGCAGACGACTCTAGGCCTACTGCGATTTATTCTGTGGCTGGGTAGGAATAGATTGTTCTTGCTTCAGTATATCTATGGCCTGAATTTATACGTAGTGTTTGTATGAGTAGGACGAGTCTGTCTTATATATGGATATCTTTGCATTTCTAAGTCGAACTAATTTGGTTGTCGCTAGAAAAGGTCAAAGGCTATGCAGCGGAAGTATCGCTAGCAAGGGGTGTGATCCATGGCTGTCATCCTGTGAGGATGCCGAGTTTTGTTGTAGCAGGCTTTTTGCCGAAATAGTGATCTATATATGGATGGGGAAAAGTGATAATCATTTAGACATGTTGTATGTACTTTACCCCAGTGTTTATTCTCTTTTGCCAAGGAATGGCAAAGTTATATTTCGCATAAAAAGGTAAAACCACAATTTATTATGAACTTGGGCTTCGCCATCGTTGTTGATAAGCAGATGCACAGTGGTACTTTTAAAAAGAATATCCATTCAAAGGAAGAAGACATTCCTATGTATCAGCACTGGATTGTATGATATTATTCAATTACCTCTATGAGAGAACCTATGAAGAAATGAGGACATTTAATGAATGACTAATTTTGGTCTATATTCTATAGTGAGTGAAGCTCACGAGAGAGAGAACAGCCATGTTGAAATTCATATACTTTGTATTTATCGAGTGAGAAAAAGGGATGCCTGTACTATCGCTCGATGAACCAAGAGATCACTGCTACATGTGAGAACCCATGTCTGGGATTCCTATATTATGAAATATATATATATATTGAACTTTACGTGAAGGAATATTCGCTAGACGAGGTTAGGTCTAGGAGCCTTCCTATGTATTGGTTATGGTCTGACGTGCCCAGTCAGTAAAGCCAGATGATTTACATGATGGAACGCTGAATGCTTATTTACGAATGCTCCATTATGATATTTGCCAAGCATGAATGCTAACTTAAGATGATATTCCTGTGATCAACATTATGCTGTCTATGTCGACATTTGTTCCTGTAACCATACACGTACTGTCCAAGTGTGCGTCCCATTAAATGTTATAAAAAGACCACCGTAGTTCCAGTACTTCTTGAATTCGAACAGTGTGAGTATGAGTGATGTACTACCAACCTGTCAACTCTATCGAATCATTCTACCATTCGCGTACTGACATTCAGATACACACTCATTGTTTACACTCACATTCTTGCCGGAGCCTCATCACGTTCCAGGACAAGATGACCTGTATGACCAAAACTGTGCTGGGTTTGATGAGTTGACAATCGTTACACTTTACTACACCAGTCCCAACATCTACATTTATCCACTGGTGGACATTCACATCATTTAGCAAATAAAGCATGATTCAACAACTAGTAGCCAGTATGAGTTAACAACTACACAAAGAGACAGTTTTAACAGGACCCTGATACCATCACAAGAACAGCTATGCTATGGACCCCCGAGGGAGAGCGAAAGAGAGGCCGACCAAAAACAACTTGGCGGAGAACTGTGGAAGCTGAGATGCAAAGAATGAACCACAGTTGGGGCACTGTACGAAGAATGGCCGCCGACCGAGCAAATTGGAATCAATTTGTTGCTGCCCTACAAGACGCCACCAGGCGTGATGGCCGCTGACTGTTTTGACGGTTGGAATTATGGATCAAAGAAAGAAGAAGTTTGATATTAAGACAGAACCATAATTTGCATTGACAGAGGTTCCTGCTGGCACTTGTCTGGTGCTAGTACTCGATCAGTGTACAACTGCAAGATTTCAAAGAGTCTCTGGCACCTACTTGTATTAAAGAAGTCAAGTCCAGAGGAGACTGAAGTGTTTGGCCAAACCGACTACAACTGCGGCTTATTCCAGGAACCAGATAAGTGCTATATCTGGCCTGGGACAAATTATCACAAATAAAGAATAATCTCCTGTGCTTACAAAAACATTCCTCCTAAAGAAATAAAATAAACAATCATAGTGATACAAAAGACCGTGGGATGATGAAAATCCTCAACCAGCTACCCTGTACCAGTATTTAAATAGAGTAAACAACATCAAAGTGAACATTTGTAACAATGTACTATGGACATATTGTCTGTTGCATGTAAATATCTTTATATATATTTGTAAATATATCTATCCATCTAAATTGATTTTCATTGAACTGTCGTCCTGACCCAAAACAACTTTAGGCTCAGGACCAATAAAGTTTAACAAAAAATATTTTAAATATAAAATTTAACAGCTGGAGTTAGTTGAGTTTATCATAGTACTTAGTGTATGTTTGCATATGTTTTTGTATTGAGATTCTTTACAACACTCTTACAATACCCTAAACACTTTATGTAGCTTTCAGTCACGCTAGTCAAAAAGAATATAACTTCGAGTGAGATCGTAAGGTGGTAACAAGAAAGGTACTCTGTAATACAGTTGTTCATTGTTTACCTCAGAGACCTTCACGGTTGATCTCACTCAAGTACAACTTTCGCACACCATTCCTCTTAACATCAAAACCCACCACAAGATAGATAGATAGATAGATAGATAGATAGATAGATAGATAGATAGATAGATAGATAGATAGATAGATAGATAGATAGATAGATAGATAGATAGATAGATAGATAGATAGATAGATACAAATACACAACAACGTATCACCTGTATAACTATCCAGCCTCCGCCATCAGTTTCTGTGTCACACAGAGCCAAGGTTTTTTCCCATAACAAGAACTTGACCCTTTGGTTTGAGTGTAGCATGTTTCTTAAACACGTAGTTTGTGTCTAAATAAAGAAGTAATTGTTGGAGGACTGTTATTAGCAATATACAAGCATCGATCAATTTTATGGTGTAAGTTGGGTTAGTATAAAAATATCCAGCTGGGATATATGGAACTGCTTCTAAATTAATCGCTTTATAATACCATGAACTGTTAATGTATACGAGCTGAGATTTGCGTTCCAAGATGGTTGCAGGGAAGAAGGTATGAGTATGTATAACATTGACGTGACTATTGTCATCAGTTAATGTATACGAGCTGAGATTTGTGTTTCAAGATGGTTACAGGGAAGAAGGTATGACTATGTATAACATTGACGTGACTATTGTCATCAGTTAATGTATACGAGCTGAGATTTGCGTTCCAAGATGGTTACAGGGAAGAAGGTATGACTATGTATAACATTGACGTGACTATTGTCATCAGTTAATGTATACGAGCTGAGATTTGCGTTCCAAGATGGTTGCAAGGAAGAAGGTATGACTATGTATAACATTGACGTGACTATTGTCATCAGTTAATGTATACGAGCTGAGATTTGCGTTCCAAGATGGTTGCAGGGAAGAAGGTATGAAAATGTATAACATTGACGTGACTGTTGTCATCAGTAAATGTGATACGTTGATGTATGTAGAAATATCATTAGTGCACAGTTGTGACAGAAAAAGAAGTCTTAAGGGGAAAAAATGATAGTTTTCAAGGACACAAATGACAAAATAAAAAAAAAACACACGCACACAAAGATGTTGTTCTACGTCTGATAACATGGAGCGAAAAATGAAACCGATCCTCCTCCTAGGCATATCTAAAAAGACCATTTACGATAGCCCAGTATGACCCACGTTAACACGCTAGGTAATATTGCATGTCCTGTGTTAACACGCTAGACAATCGTGCATGTCCCATGTTAACACGATAGGTACTCGTGCATGTCCCATGTTAAAAGGCTAGGTAATTATACATGTCCCATGTTAACAAGCTGGATAATCGTATAGCCCATGTTAACAAGCTAGATAATCGTGCATGTCGCATGTTAATAAGTTAGATCAGTGTTTCTCAACGGGGGCTGTACCGCCCCCTGGGGGGCGTTTTCAAGATGTCTGGGGGCGTTCTGATGGGTCGCAACGATTGGGGGTCGCTACGTCCATTCAGGGAGGCGTTGTGTACATTTTTACAAGAATCTATATGAAACAATTACAAAAGATATTCCCCGTCGCATAGCTTGTAACACGACAGTTTTTATTTACCCTGCGTCCCATGGAGTGTTTCAAGGATTCCAAACGCAAAATTTTAGTATCTGGGATGTTACCATTGTCAGGAGACAGTATAGTTTTTGGATTCAATCAAAGAAGAATTAAGCATCGAAAGAAAAGTATTGCGAAACTATGTGGCCTATCTTTCACATATATTTCAAAAGTTAAATGAGGTTCTTCTTAACCTACAATGAAATGAGATCAGTCTGATTAAAGTGAAAGGAATTACCATCAAAAAATTTACATTATACAAAAATAATCTTAGTCGCCGAGAACTTTCTCATTTTCCATGTTTACTGCAGTTAGGTGGGGACAGGCTTAAAGTTTCAGATTTAGAGGTTTATTGCAGTCATTTGGACGCTATTAAAAATGATATGAGCATAAGATTTAAAGACTTGCAAGAACTAATAATACCGGATTGGTTGATTAATCCGTTTGAATCAGACTTGGAACAAGTTAGTCAACATGTACAAGAAGGATTAATTGAGCTACAAAACGACTTCGAGGCAAAAGCACGATTCAGTCACACACATTACGAAAAAGTTTGGATCCAGCAGAGGCTTGCGTATCCCGTTCTTTGGTGTGAAACTAAATTGCTAATTACAGCATTCCCAACGTCGTATTTGGTAGAAAAGGGGTTCAGTGCAGTAGTGTTGCTACTACAAAAGCAACGAAACCGACTGCAGATTTGTAACAGAATTTTAACAAACTTAGAACCAATTATTACAAAACTGGCTGAGTCACACCAAGCGCAATGATCTCATTAAGCTTCATTAGTAAGTGAATTTTTATATAATTATATCATTACACTAATACTTTTTAAAATTTTTTCATGTTTAAAGTGGTTACATAAGGAGAGGCTTTAATATTCAGATTTGAAGATATATATGCAGTCATTTAGGCGCTATTAAAATGATATGATTATGACAGTTATAGAGTTGTAAGAACTAATTTTATATCATTTGCTCTGCCAATTTGTAATTCAAGGACAATGAACTTGTGGTGTATATAATTCCGTACTTAAACACATATTTAATATAACTACGCTTTTATAAATGTGCTTTCTCTCTTTTTTTATATTATAAGAAAATATAACTCATTAACTGCATTGCTTTTTTAAAAGTATGGTGGAATATATGTTTGTGTGTGTGTGTTTGTGTATACACGATAAAGAGCAAGGGTGTGCTAAAAGGGTGGGGGGGGGGGGGCTTTTTAAAATATTAGTTGTCAAAAAGGGGCGTTGCTACTATCAGGGTTGAGAAACACTGAGTTAGATAATCGTGCATGTACCATGTTAAGAAGCCGGACAATGTATATGCCCTTGTTAACAAGCTAGGTAATCGTACATGCCATATGTTAACCAGCTGGATATCGCATCATGCCTCATGTTAACAAGCTGGATAACGGTTTTACAGATCATCTATGTTGAAGTTGATGGAAGCTAACAAAATGTGCTCGTGGCATTCCCATTATAAAGTGGTCATTGTAATGAAGTTACAATAGTGGTGGTTGTAATGAAGTTACCTAAATGGTCGTTGTAATGAAGTTGCCAAAATGGTCGGTGTAATGAAGTTAACACAGTGATTGTTGTAATGAAGTTACCATAGTGGTGCTTGTAATGAAGTTACCAAAATGGTCGTTGTAATGAAATTACCAAAATGGTCGGTGTAATGAAGTTAACACAGTGATTGTTGTAATGAAGTTACCAGAGTGGTCGTTGTAATGACGTTAACACAGTGGTCGTTGTAATGAAGTTACAAAAATGGTCGTTGTAATGAAATTACCAGAGGGTTCGTTGTAATGAAGTTACCAAAATGGTCGCTGTAATGAAGTTAACACAGTGATCGTTGTAATGAAGTTACCTTAATGTTCGTGGTAATAAAGTTACCAGAGTAGTCGTTGTAATGAAGTTACCAGAGTGGTCGTTGTTATGAAGTTACAAAAATGGTCGTTGTAATGAATTTACCACCGTCGTCGTTATAATGTACTGATTATGATAGGAAACTCTATGCAGAGCGATACATCATGAGGCAATCTGATCATCAGAAGGAAACACCCATCGATCAAGTGTTTCGGCCCTTTAATCTACTTTACACTCTAATGGGGGCGGGCCTACTTGGGTCATGATTCCCTGTTACGCGTTGCCTTCCCTCGCTGTGCAGTAGTGGTCTTCACAAGATATTCAGAAAGCAAGAACAATGCTGAATGAGTCTTAGCAATGTTAGCTTTAGTACTGTAGCAACATTGTCTCCAGATTCTGTTGTAGAATCGATTACGGAAATCGACGGTCTAATTAGGCTTTCACACAAGCACGGCAAGCAAGGCGAGGTGTCACAAGCTATACAGTATGGCCACCTAGTTCTTGACGCAATCTGTGTTTTAGTTTCAACTTCTGAAGGATGGTATAACCACCAGGATGGAAGAATAACAGGAAGACTTACATGTTTAGATTCTGGACATTTGCCCCATGTTCACATATTTGTATTATAGCTGGAAGTGTTTTGGATCGGAAGATTTCGTAAGTTGAAGGCATAAAACTGTAAATTGAAATAATCAGTATACACTTTCGAGCGATATAGGAAAGTGTCAAATGGACAGACGAATACGAAAGTTAGATTTAATGGTAGCTCTGGACGGTCCGGTTCTAATGAAAATTAAATAAATAGAATCGGATGGACAGAAGAATAGAATGACGAAGAGGTGGACCAGGTTTTACAGAAGTCAAAATTTCATTTATTTTGCTAACAGATTTAGCAGACCTAAAATGCTTGTGACGTCATGCTCTCCAGAAGGCACGCATTGGCCAATACAAAGGGGAACGCAATTTGAACATGGAAAACTGAAAAAAGTGTTTAAAACAGACTAGACGCGTAGTTTGTCACTACGCCTTTGCGATCTGCAGATGTGTGCAGCCTACCACTTTATTAATGCTGCCCAGTGTAATTTCTAATGTTTTAGGGTAAGCTGGACTATGAAAACTAGCATGTAAACTCGTATATTTCATTTATTACAAGTTATTACCTGATGAGTATTATTTGTGTGTTAATACTAGGAATTGCATCAGTTTATTTAAATTTGTACCTGATGAGAAGGATCAGGCATACTCAGGAAAAATATAAGACCTGTGATTAATATTTGGAAGGATGTACAGGAGTGGATAAAACAAGATGATTGTTAGTACACATAACTAATTATACCAGGACAATATTTGTTAAAGAACAAAAGTTAATATGTTATGTATTATTGCTACACACAGGCATATAGCCATTGCTATTGAGGAAATATGTCTATTTGTGGTAACTCATGTTATTGCACGCTTTTTAACTTGTATTGAACGCTGCATATTTAATACGTCATCGGTTGTCAATGACGTAACGCGTTTGCGCTAATTTATTCTAACGGCTAATATTCGTAGCCTTTCGTATACTTCAAGTCGTCCAAGTAAGACGTGTTTTTCAAGCTCTCGGAACTGTGGAGGAATATTCTATATTTATGTGGCATTAAACTAACTTCGAAGGACGCCACTATGTTTTCTAAGGTGGTCCTGAACTTATACAGAAGTTCCACCTCTTATAGGGAAGTATAATTCAAGAATTTTATATTCACGCTTTTGATCCACATTACTTGGGTGTCGTTGCCTGACACGCACCTCTTAGTACAGCGGTCAAAACTGAATAATTTAGACGATACATCTATTGATGCCTAACTACTATGAATGCCTATGTATTTATGGACTGACCATGCACGTGTATTTTTGAGACGACCCCATTCAAAATTCTCCAACTATGCCATTGTTCATGAGTTGAATAAATGTTAAACGAAACGTATCGTGGACCCAGTACAAGATGTCTTATGTTCTTCGGCCACTTATGTCCTGTGATGACCATACCCGTGTCCATTTGTGTTGTTACCATGATGTATGAACTTTAACTATACTTTATACAACAAGAACTAAACAAGAGAAAAACAATGCAACAATATTACTAAAATTATGTCCTTGCTTACTATGACTGTATAACCTAGACATCTGATGACTGACTGGTCCGACATCTGTCAACTATCAGAAGCCTGTGTATGTACATCAGTGGCAATCCCCCATACGTGAAGGAACCCAACATGTGAACTACAGCTGGTTCTTGGTACCCCTACTGTTGGGTCTGATAATTCCAGTAACAGTTCCGTGTCAGCAATATGAAGAATCAAAGATAAGTGTTCAATAAAGGACCTGTCAGTATCCATATATGAACCAACAGCTATTATGTTATTACATGAGCAAATCAAATGATGACAATAGTGTATTAAAGTCAAAGGACTCACAACACAGTACTACTAGTAAGAGTGAATCAAGTGTTCATTAACTTTACTAGCCACGATAATAGTTTTCCAAATCCTGAAGTGTAAAGGACAGTACTATTAATTAATTTACCAAGAGACTTGCGTTTAACACTCTTTTTTCCAAGAGGAAAGAACATTCTTAAAACTTCTGTAGATAAGAGATAACATTAATTCTGTAAATTATTGTGTGAATATTTTATTACTCTTTTCCAAACAGCAGAAAAAATAAATCACTATAAATATTAAATGATTCATTAATTGTACCTGAGGATTTGTTTACATTTTACTATTGTGTTTAAAGCTAATTTTCATGTATTTATTCCCTAGCATTAAATTAATTATTGGATAGTTATAGGGAGGAGACATCTTAAATCCTGGAACTGCTTCTTACCATCAGGGTCAGTGATTTTCACAGTCTGACTATACCTATGATATCTATACACCAGTGCTTATTTCTAAGTCTTGGGTATTACTTTTACTTGGGTATCCTTGATACACTTGGATATCATCATCTTTATATCCAATATAACATAACCTTTCGTCACACATATCTGTCCCACAACTGTTGTGAATTATTGTCTTATAATGAGCTCGTTCAAGCCCCCTGCTTCTTATTATTATTGTATCGCTCTGTTTAAGTGTATTTAAGAAATTGACTGTGACAAACTGGTGTACCCATTCAAAATTATTAAATCAACTTTAAATTTGTATATACACAAATAACAAATGTAATAATCAATTTCGTGTAACAGTTTAAAAATAAATAATACTGTAAAAAAAGGTATTCATCACAGGGTAATGTCATAAATGTGGAGGAAATTGTATGACAGCTCGCTTGGCACCTTTTAAGTTTCTACTTAGCTGCCAGTAATATTGCTTGTTTCTTCTCCAGCTAATGTTTGGTTCTTTGCAGATATATGACTGGTTCACTCTCGTCACTGGTCAAGTCTGAAAGTTGTGACATGTTAAAAGAAGTATATGGGAGTAATCACAAAGCTGGTTCAGCGTCTCTAAGACCCGTCTGATGATGGTGTCTAGCGCCGACTTCAGACCACTTATACTCTCACTTGTTCCAGAGATAGTACCCTCAATTGGTACCACCGACTAGTGTCACGAAAGAAGAGAAACAAATGCACTCCTGAGTATTGAGTGTTTCACCATCTCATCTACCTCAGAACTTTACCCTCATTCATTATATTTAGATTGAATAGGTTTACATTTACCTCTACATTGGTGTGGTGATGTGGGATGTTATAAATATTTATAGGGGACTTAGTGTACTGACTGAGATCAGCTGTGAAGGTATCTATATTTATTAAAAGTAGTGTATTATAGATAACCTTACTTGCTACCACATATCTATATATCTCAGTCAGAATTATTCTGCAATAGTGTGATGACTACGTTATGTGTCTAGGGTATGTGTAGGATGAAGTGTAAGTCAAAACAACAACAGACAGATAAACAATTTAATTTATTCCACTATACTTGACAACACTGTGACACTCACATACATATAACACTCTAAAGGATATCTTAAGGAGTCACTGATAACTTTTCAAATAACAATATGTATTCATTGCTGATATGAATGAATATGTGTCCTGATTCAATTACAAAGGAACCAGGAATCACAATCAATTTTAATTACAAGTATATGTACAGAATTTATCAATATGAATATTGTAGTGACATATATTATTAAAAATATCCTATGTGTGTCAGTTGTGTAGTGGTAATATGAGGTAATACTGGTTTTGTTTTGTTCAAGCTCTGTTGGTATTTGTCATCATGACTTCAATAGTTTGTCTTTAGGGACTAGTATTGGAGATGTTCTCAGTTCCTGATATTAAGACAAGTAAATTCCCCTCTTAAGGTTATTTTTACAAAGTCATTTCAAGATGAGGGGACATAATGTTGAGCTCAGCTGGCCAAATCAGCTTATCTTGCGTGATGGCGGCAGGAAAAGACTCCTCTGCTCGAATTCTCTCCTGGGCTCTGGAGACACCTCACTGATAGCTAAAAAAGACCAAGGAGTATGCTGTCCGACTCTGGATTCAGCAAAGCTCTGACCAGGTGCTGCTCAGTACCATCAAGACCACGGTCCCTGAAAACAAGAAGGATGTACCTTCTACTTCATAACTAATTGATACTCTAGTTCTACACTGAGCACAATACAACACAAACATTGAGTTCAGAGCGTTAGGCCAACTGTCAGCTTCATCTGAAATACTTTATACCAGTATTTACCTCCTTAATGGTTACCACGCCTCTGCATTCCAGCATTATTTCTTTCTAGTCAATCATCCAGGTGTCAGTGTACTATTTGGCCATTCCATGCCGTTTTACCCTCCGACACCCTCTGTTCAGGCTGGAGCATTATAGGCTTTATCTCCTGTTTGCCACTGAACTACACATATATATACAGGCATAAATTAACAATTTACATTCAATTTTCATTAAAAGATACTGAATGGTTCAAGCTTACCACAATTTCATGGAAATAAACACAGATACGTTGATTAGCAATGAATTCTGGCACAATTACTGGCACAAATTCCCATCTGCTTATGTTCCAGGCTTTTATTTAGCAAAAATATGAGCTGGCTTCAACGCACTGATGCTTTATCAAGCTTATTTAAACAAGTGGTTTCGAACTAACGCTCCTAAGTGATTATATCAGCGAGTCTAGCCAATGAGGCCCCGTTTCGACAAGTGTTTGAAAAAATGTTACCTTCCCCCCGTCTCCCCTAACAACCAAGATAGTATTTATAGCCCGACCAATCGTGGTTAGTCTTTCATTTGTTGCGCTCCAATCAATTTGGAGTTTACATGGTAGGCTAATTTTGTAACGTAAGATTTTTTTCAAACACGTTATAAAAAAATTTTATGAGCAGAAATGATTCCATGCTGTCAGGCATCCCCACTATTTTATTTTGGTTATAATTTATTAATTCCTGGACTATTTGCGTAACGTTTTACATATTCTTTGTCAGCAAGCCCTAAGGAACCTAAATATCCAAATTTAAAAGAGCTACGTGGCTGCGTTCAAAATATGTATTTTCTACCTCCTGTTTCGAAGATGTGCTGTCTGGGTACTGTTATGTTTTCAACCGTAAACCCATCTATTGTTATCTTTTCTAATAAGAGTTTTTCAGGATTTATAAACCTAACTCTGGGATGGGTAATGTATTTTATCACTGTCCGTCTGAAAAAAAGTTAGTGCATGTAGTCTTACACGCGTGATGGCAGCATTTGTGTATCGCGCGAAGCGTGTTTAGTGTTCGGCTTTCTGCCTCTCCCTTCTCTTTTTATCCTTTAGTCCATCTGTTCGTTCGTTTTGGTAACGCAGTATAATTAATGTTAGGATTAATTTAGGTCATTACGCAGTCTGCCTCTCAATGTTTTTTCCAAGAAATAAAGCACACGTTTCATTGAAGAAAGCGGGTATAATACAGTAAGCTTTTTCCATCAGCGTGAAAGCGTTACAATTTGCAGACGAAGCATAAAACAAAGGGGATTTCGAGTACTGTCATTGTGACAGCACTGTTCTTTACCATTCTTCTTCCTTTATTTATTTTATTTGTTAGGCTTCATATTTACCTAATAATTTATATATGTGGATTAGAATATTCCACGACACCTCCCCTCTTAAAACAGACATTATATGTCAGTCCTTTATTCTATATTCACATAGAGAAATTTATTATTATTTCTGGGGTTTACGGTGATTCTCATCACACGGATGGCGGCTTAAAAAATCCGCTCCCAAATTGGTTTTTCCAGATATATACTCAATGCTAAAATTATATGGAGCCAAAAGTAAAGACCATCGGAGTAACCTAGAGTTCTCATGCCTAGCCTGTGCTAGAAACGATAAAGGTTTGTGGTCTGTTTGCAACTTAAATGCCTTCCCATATAGATAAATATTGAATTTCTTTATCGCCCATATTACTGCAAGACATTCTTTTTCGCTAGTTGAGTAGTTGATTTCAGCTTTATTCAACTTTCTGCTAGCATATGCCACTGGGCTTAATTCCCCATCCAATGCATCTGATTTCTGTAGTAGAGTTGCACCTAACCCAATATTACTTGCATCCGTCCTTACTATGAATTCTTGACTTAAGTCAGGTAATTTCAAAATGGGTTTACTTGTGAGCTTTTCCTTCAATTCTTGGTAAGTCATTTCACATTGTGGTGTCCATGTAATGCGATCTGGATGTCCTTTACGTGTCAATTCAGTTAACGGTGCACATATGGAATTAAAGTTTTTGATATACTTCTGGTAGAAACCACATAATGAGACAAAGGATCTCACGTCCTTCTTGGTTTGTGGTCTCGGGGCTTTCTGTAGTTTCTCTAAATTCTTTGGGTCAGGGGTCATGTTTCCCTGATAAACTGTGTGTCCCAAAAATTCCAATTCTTTACATCCAACGCAACATTTGGTTGGTCGGGCTGTTAAATTTGCCTCCCTAAGTCGATCAAACAGCATGTTCAGAGAGTCAATGTGTTCCTCAAATGTTTCTGTTGCTATAAGGATATCATCCATAAAATTTGTTATACAGGGATTATTCAGAGGATCCAATAATTTTCTCATCATTCTAGAGAAGACACTAGGCGCATTCTTCAATCCAAATGGCAATCTATTAAACTCATAGTGTCCTTCTGAGGTACTAAAAGCTAGGTATGGTCTAACCTCAGGCTTTACTGGAATCTGATAGTATCCTTTACTCAGATCCACTTTTGAGAAATATTTAGCTTTATTTAGTCTGGCAAACAGCTGATTTGTATCCGGCAATGGATCCACCTGTCCTTCTGTAATAGCATTCAGTCTCCTGTAATCTATACAGAGTCTATGTTCTCCAGAGGGCTTCCTTAAGAGTACAACACCGGAACTATACGAAGACTCACTGTGCGAAATAATTCCTTCCTTCAATAGATAGTCTATCTCTTCCTTCAAAGCTTTCTCCTTAGCAAACGGAATCGAATATGGTTTCATACAGACAGGTGTGGAGTCTATCAGTTTCATATCATATTCCAATAGGTTTGTATGCCCTGGTCGGTCTGTTAACACCTCTGCATGATTATTTAGAACCTGTTGCACTCTCTCTTTCTGAGTTTTCGTTAAATGTGTACTGATTTTCACCTGTGCTGCTGTCTCACAGGGGTGTAATGGATATTCAAATGATGAAAGTGGTTCCTTTTTCATCTCCATGGCGATGGACAAGGTCAACAAGTGTGTCTCTTCCTGATGTTCTCTTTCCAAATATTTCTTCAGGAGATTCACATGATAGATTTTTTCTTTCCCCTTCTTATCTATCTTATAATTTGTTCTAGACACCTTCTCTAAAACTGTATATGGACCCTGCCATCCAATTTGTAACTTATTCTGACTCCCGGGCAAAAGAAGCAGTACCTTCTCTCCCACAGCCAAATTTCTGTCTTTCGCCTTCCTGTTATAATAGGCAGCATGTTTCTTCCTGGCTTGTTTCAAATTTTCATTGGCAAGTTTCCAGCCAGTTTTTAACCGAGTGGTCAGCTCATTCACATATTGGTATGAAGATGTAATGTTTTCCTCTGCCTTTTCATCAGTCCACGTTCTTAACAAAGCTACATATGGACCTTTAATTGTGTGGACCTATTTGTCCATGCACCGGTATGGTCTCTTCCACTCGAAGCTTTATAGTGATGATTTTTCCTCCCAGAATTATCATTCACAAAACGACCGCTACCAATTTTTCTTTTGGGGCTTTCTCCCCACTTAAAATTCTTGATGAGAGATTTCCTCTCTACATCCTCTTCCTCCAGTTTGTTTAAGTCCGATTGAGGGATTTTCGGCTTATCCTGGGGTAAGACATCTTTTTGCACTCTCCGCATAGTGGCCATTGTAAAACAGTTAAGTGAAGCTTGTCCGTGAAAAGGGGCTTCCCATTCCATTTGGTCCACTTTATCAAATCTATTTTCTTTTTATTATCAGGCCTAATTTTGCCCCGTGGCGTGTCCAGGTCCTGATCCATGTTCCCACTTGTGGGTGTTCCCTCATGTGCTATGCTACACCTTTCTACAAAATTCTCAATGTCCCATCTTGCTTTGGGCCAATAATAATTGTGAGCCACCTTTTGAATGATGGTACCTATTTTCTCATGGTCCCCATCTGGTTTCACATGTAGGCTCCTTATTAAGTCTGTCCTATATCTTTTTGGAAGAACCAGCTGTCCGTGACCATGGGATCTAGCTCCAGTCTTCCTATACATCAACTTGTTTTTCATGTAAAAATCTCCCTTGCCTGGAGTTGTATGACAAGTTGACAATTTTCTGAAACAAGGCTTGAGTGTTTTATCCCCAGCCTGTGCCTTCCTCATCTCTTCTGGAGTGGTATCTAACATAATATCCTCCTCCTGTCTTGAGGTCGACCTGACCTGAAGGGTTGCCATATACACAGGTTTCCTTCTGCAACGGTCAGTGTCATGATTGTCCATCTGACAATTTTTACACCACCTTTTTCCTTGGTTGAAAGATTTTCTTTCATCATATTTCCTTTCATCGAATTGTGGGAATTTATTTTTATTTTCATACCGTGGCCTATCAAATTGGTGCTTACCTTTATTTTGATCCTTAGGATCAAATTTATTAAAGTTCTGTGGTGCCCTAAAGTTATCCACTTGTTTCTTTTTATTACCTGTTACCTCTGCTTGAGCTGCTTGATACCTTTCAGCAACATTTAGCAACTCACCCAGCCTCTCTGCACCTTGTTCCATGAGAAACTTTCTCAGGTCTGGAGCCATGGACTCTCTTAATTGCTCTATAAGGACCATTTCCTTAAGATCTTGGGTTTTCCCCAGAGAAGTCCATTTCTCCAAGTATGTCTCTATTCGTGCAGAGAACTGGTGATAGGTTTCACCTGACAGTAGTTTAGCATTCCTAAATTTTTTCCTATAAAATTCTGCATTCTTTTCATACCTTAACAAAAGAGCCTGCTTTAGCATGTCATAATTTTCCTGATCACCTCTGCTCATTTTTGCAAAAACTTCATAAGCTGCCCCACGAAGTCCCTGAGATAACTTTAAGCTCCACCTTTCTCTCTCTAACCCATATGTGGTAGCTAATAGTTCATATCTATTTATATAGCTCTCAATATCATCGTCTTTCTCAACAAAATGATCTAAATGAAAGTTCATAGCTGAGGTTGAGGCTCCCTGAGTAACCGTAGCATCAGAGGCAAAGGGACTGGCACCATTTTCAGGAGCATGGCCTTGAAACTCAAACTCCCTTAGTCGTAACTCATGTTCCCTTTGTAATCTTTTATCTTCTGCTTCCCTTTCTGCAGCTAATTTCCTCTCTTCCCTTTCTGCAGCTAATTTCTTCTCTTCTCTTTCTGCGGCTAATTTCTTCTCTTCTCTTTCTGCAGCCTGTCTTCTTTCCTCGGCTTCCAATTTCTTAGCCTCAGCCTCAATCTGCAACCTCTTAATTTCCCTGTCAGCCTCTAACTTTCTTTCGGCTTCAAACCTTCTTTCTTCGCGTTCAATAAATTTGTCACATTCCGTAGTAACATAGGCAACCATAACTTGCCCATCTAATCCTAACTCTTTTGCAGTCTGAACAGCAGCAGATCGAAACTTGGCCAGGTCCGCCATTGTCTATCAGGTAAATTTCTACAATGTCTAACCAACAATTTAATCTCTAAATATATCTAATGGACAACACAGGCACCGTGAGCTCAACCTTATTTAATTCCACCCAAGGATACCTTTTAATTCTTATATTCCCTGAAGTGAATTACCCCCAATATTTTTAATAGGGAAAGATTCAAAATCCCAAGAGCGAGACCCCAATATATGTGGTGAAATGGGATGTTATAAATATTTATAGGGGACTTAGTGTACTGACTGAGATCAGCTGTGAAGGTATCTATATCTATTAAGAGTAGTGTATTATATATAACCTTACTTGCTACCACATATCTATATATCTCAGTCAGAATTATTCTGGAATAGTGTGATGACTACGTTATATGTCTAGGGTATGTGTATGATGAAGTGTAAGTCAAAACAACAACAGACAGATAAACAATTTAATTTATTCCACCACACTTGACAACACTGTGACACTCACATACATATAACACTCTAAAGGATATCTTAAAGGAGTCACTGATAACTTTTCAAATAACAATATGTATTCAGTTCTGTTATGAATGTATATGTGTCCTGATTCAAATACAAAGGAACCAGGAATCACAATCAATTCTAATTACAAGTATATGTACAGACTTTATCAATATGAATATTGTAGTGACATATATTATTAAAAATATCCTATGTGTGTCAGTTGTGTAGTAGTAATATGAGGTAATACTGGTTTTGTTTTGTTCAAGCTCTGTTGGTATTTGTCATCATGACTTCAATAGTTTGTCTTTAGGGACTAGTATTGGAGATGTTCTCAGTTCCTGATATTAAGACAAGTAAATTCCCCTCTTAATGTTATTTTTACAAAGTCATTTCAAGATGAGGGGACATAATGTTGAGCTCAGCTGGCCAAATCAGCTTATCTTGCGTGATGGCGGCAGGAAAGGACTCCTCTGCTCGAATTCTCCCCTGGGCTCTGGAGACACCTCACTGATAGCTAAAAAGACCAAGGAGTATGCTGTCCGACTCTGGATTCAGCAAAGCTCTGACCAGGTGCTGCTCAGTACCATCAAGACCACGGTCCCTGAAAACAAGAAGGATGTACCTTCTACTTCATAACTAATTGATACTCTAGTTCTACACTGAGCACAATACAACACAAACATTGAGTTCAGAGCGTTAGGCCAACTGTCAGCTTCATCTGAAATACTTTATACCAGTATTTACCTCCTTAATGGTTACCACGCCTCTGCACTTCCAGCATTATTTCTTTCCTCCGACACCCTCTGTTCAGGCTGGAGCATTATAGGCTTTATCTCCTGTTTGCCACTGAACTACACATATATATACAGGCATAAATTAACAATTTACATTCAATTTTCATTAAAAGATACTGAATGGTTCAAGCTTACCACAATTTCATGGAAATAAACACAGATACGTTGATTAGCAATGAATTCTGGCACAATTACTGGCACAAATTCCCATCTGCTTATGTTCCAGGCTTTTATTTAGCAAAAATATGAGCTGGCTTCAACGCACTGATGCTTTATCAAGCTTATTTAAACAAGTGGTTTCGAACTAACGCTCCTAAGTGATTATATCAGCGAGTCTAGCCAATGAGGCCCCGTTTCGACAAGTGTTTGAAAAAATGTTACCTTCCCCCGTCTCCCCTAACAACCAAGATAGTATTTATAGCCCGACCAATCGTGGTTAGTCTTTCATTTGTTGCGCTCCAATCAATTTGGAGTTTACATGGTAGGCTAATTCTGTAACGTAAGATTTTTTTCAAACACGTTATAAAAAAATTTTATGAGCAGAAATGATTCCATGCTGTCAGGCATCCCCACTATTTTATTTTGGTTATAATTTATTAATTCCTGGACTATTTGCGTAACGTTTTACATAGTCTTTGTCAGCAAGCCCTAAGGAACCCAAATATCCAAATTTAAAAGAGCTACGTGGCTGCGTTCAAAATATGTATTTTCTACCTCCTGTTTCGAAGATGTGCTGTCTGGGTACTGTTATGTTTTCAACCGTAAACCCATCTATTGTTATCTTTTCTAATAAGAGTTTTTCAGGATTTATAAACCTAACTCTGGGATGGGTAATGTATTTTATCACTGTCCGTCTGAAAAAAAATTAGTGCATGTAGTCTTACACGCGTGATGGCAGCATTTGTGTATCGCGCGAAGCGTGTTTAGTGTTCGGCTTTCTGCCTCTCCCTTCTCTTTTTATCCTTTAGTCCATCTGTTCGTTCGTTTTGGTAACGCAGTATAATTAATGTTAGGATTAATTTAGGTCATTACGCAGTCTGCCTCTCAATGTTTTTCCAAGAAATACAGCACACGTTTCATTGAAGAAAGCGGGTATAATACAGTAAGCTTTTTCCATCAGCGTGAAAGCGTTACAATTTGCAGACGAAGCATAAAACAAAGGGGATTTCGAGTACTGTCATTGTGACAGCACTGTTCTTTACCATTCTTCTTCCTTTATTTATTTTATTTGTTAGGCTTCATATTTACCTAATAATTTATATATGTGGATTAGAATATTCCACGACAATTGGCTGACAAGGTTAACAATATACTACGTATGTACATCATTTCTCTCATCATTCACTCCCCGCTCCACATGAATATCATTGATACTCTGCTCTTGGTTCTTTATAAGAAACTCGCATAAAGCAGTCACGAGACCTTGTAGTGGCGGTTCATGAAATCATCATTATATATGCTGAGGTTGCCTGCCTCGTATGACTTGGCCATCCACATGCAATTTTTACATATTAAAATTCGCATGTCAATATATGCATATTATTTCACGTGTTAATAATGCAAAATATAGTGTTATAAATGTACAACTTATGCCACATTGTCCTTGGGATCACAGACTTCTAGCTCTGAGCAATAGTTAAGGCAGCTTTTGTAAGATGCCTTTTCCACGCGTTCTGTGGTGTTACTTTACAATAAGCTCCCACTTTGAATTTGTGTTCAGATTCCTAATATTTCAGTTTTCCGTGTTAATAAAGGTAGAGTTTTAATGGGATATAAGTCCTCAAGATGCTCAAACAAGATCCGGTCCGATAAATATTATTCTAATCCTATTCTTTACTTTGCATGTCTTCTAGGCGAGGTGAATTTGTACAGTGCTCTAGACCGGCGAAAGTGTCAGGTTATATTACAACATTCGTCCCACGCACGGTGTTGTTTACTATTAGACAAAGCTCCAATCAGAAATGTTGTTATATTTACATCTCGAATTCCGGCCAATAGTTTCAGTCATGCGTGTCATGATAGGGTTTATTTTTAAAAAATGTCCTCACAGGACAATTATGTGTGTTATTTAAAAGGTCAATTTGTAAATATGGAATCGTTATAT
Organism: Oreohelix idahoensis; assembly: GCA_024509875.1. Lineage (NCBI taxonomy): Eukaryota > Metazoa > Mollusca > Gastropoda > Stylommatophora > Oreohelicidae > Oreohelix > Oreohelix idahoensis. The sequence continues at coordinate 337,828 of JAMPIV010015679.1, forward strand.
CCGTCGAATCGCGGCAATGATTGCAACTACAACTCCCTACATTATCACAAATACAATAATGTCTTCATAACAATTCTATCCGGAAGCTATTATAACATTCCGTCTTTTATGCGCATGTCTGTATTTGTCCGCAGATGGATAATTCATCTCCCCGTACGCATGCAACCACGCGTGAACTCGTTTGACCATCGGGGCTATTACTCTTCACGACCGCAATTAGAAAATCACATTTCCGTGTGAAACCGGCGACCAATGTCTGGTACACGAGAATTTTACTAACATGAATGTCTACTCTTACAGCACGGATGAACGGGTAAACAGACCTGACGAATTATTGCAGGAAGAAGTGCTAACAATGACTCGAAATTAATAAATATTGTCCGAGGTTGGAACATAGCACAAAATGAATTACGGTATGACACAGAACATGACAAGTTTCGACGGCATTCTGTAACACACACGAGTGTCAGCGTCCTGTTGTTTTGTGCATAGAATTGGACTCACTCCAATATAGTGGAGAAAAAAGGATAGGGATTCGTGGCATGTAGTAAGGAAAGCTATAGAAAGATATAAGAGGCACGGAGAAAGAATACGGAGAATATTAGCCCATTATACACTGGGAATTAATTAAGACATTTACCTCACAATGAGATTAAGAACTAAAAGTGAGCGAGAGACAAATACAGATAGGAAAAAGCCGATATATGTGAAAACATACAAGAAAAATACAACCATAGGAATGTGAAACATAGAGATATCATAATTTGGCAAGTAGTAACAACACACAAATAAGTATTAGCTCATCAAAGTGTTACTTGAAGGCAGAATGCACAACATTAACTGCACGTGTACCATCAATGCATGCGGTATACATTTGTCTATCAGTTTACAATCGATGCAAGAGGCAGAAAATTATAGTGTCTGTCTGTACGTAAAGTGCGTATGTCTGTGTACCACAAAACAAGAGCCACTAAATGTGTTTATATAAAATGACGAAAGGCAATGGTGAAGGTAATCCATAGCAGATACTGCTGTAGAGGAGTCAAGTGATAGACATGTCACTATACTAGGTTCAGCATCAAGATGTGGGATAACCTGTTCCCTCCCTCGCTGTCCTTTCTTTCATTAACACAAGAACAGCGTCAAGAGGTGGGTTAACCGGTTCCCTCCCTCGCTGTCCTTTCTTTCCTTAACACAAGAACAGCGTCAAGAGTTGGGTTAACCTGTTCCCTCCCTCGCTGTCCATTCTTTCCTTAACACAAGAACAGCGTCAAGAGTTGGGTTAACCGGTTCCCTCCCTCGCTGTCCTTTCTTTCCTTAACACAAGAACAGCGTCAAGAGTTGGGTTAACCGGTTCCCTCCCTCGCTGTCCTTTCTTTCCTTAACACACGAACAGCGTCAAGAGTTGGGTTAACCTGTTCCCTCCCTCGCTGTCCTTTCTTTCCTTAACACAAGAACAGCGTCAAGAGTTGGGTTAACCGGTTCCCTTCCTCGCTGCCTTTTCTTTCCTTAACACAAGAACAGGGTCAAGAGTTGGGTTAACCTGTTCCCTCCCTCGCTGTCCTTTCTTTCCTTAACACAAGAACAGCGTCAAGAGTTGGGTTAACCTGTTCCCTCCCTCGCTGTCCTTTCTTTCCTTAACACAAGAACAGGGTCAAGAGTTGGGATAACCTGTTCCCTTCCTTGCTGCCCTTTCTTTCCTTAACACAAGAACAGGGTCAAGAGGTGGGTTAACCTGTTCCCTCCCTCGCTGTCCTTTCTTTCCTTAACACAAGAACAGGGTCAAGAGTTGGGTTAACCTGTTCCCTCCCTCGCTGTCCTTTCTTTCCTTAACACAAGAACAGCGTCAAGAGGTGGGTTAACCTGTTCCCTCCCTCGCTGTCCTTTCTTTCCTTAACACAAGAACAGGGTCAAGAGGTGGGTTAACCTGTTCCCTCCCTCGCTGTCCTTTCTTTCCTTAACACAAGAACAGCGTCAAGAGGTGGGTTAACCTGTTCCCTCCCTCGCTGTCCTTTCTTTCCTTAACACAAGAACAGGGTCAAGAGGTGGGTTAACCCGTTCCCTTCCTCGCTGTCCTTTCTTTCCTTAACACAAGAACAGCGTCAAGAGTTGGGTTAACCTGTTCCCTTCCTCGCTGTCCTTTCTTTCCTTAACACAAGAACAGGGTCAAGAGGTGGGTTAACTAGTTCCCTTCCTCGCTGTCCTTTCTTTCCTTAACACAAGAACATGGGTAGACTATAGCTTGCCGATACCATGAATCAAACCCGGTACATTTGCAGCCAGGTGGCAGCGCTCTAACCACTGAGCTAATCGGACGCTCGTTCTATCAAAGCCAAATGTGAAAATTGCCTGTTAAACATTAAAACAAGATGCAGACAAATGTCTGTTTGTGTGCTGTCAAAACAAGAGGCAGACAAATGTCTGTTTGTGTGCTGTCAAAACACGAGGCAGATAAAGGTATGTCTGTGTGCTGTAAATACAAGACGCAGAAACGTTGCCTGTGCACTGCTAGGACAAAAGGTAGACAATTTTCTGTGTACTGCCAAGACAATAGACAGACAATTGTCCTTGTACTGCTAGGACAAAATACAAGCAATTTTCTGTGCATTGCTAGGACAAGAAACAGGCGGCAGTGGTCTGTTTATTACTTGGATAAAAGACAGGCACTGATCTGTTTCTGTACCATCAAGGCATGTGACATTAAATTGTTTCCTTTGAATTATCAAAGCCAGAGGATAATAATATGTAAACTCATCGCATACTGTTTTCAAAACTGAGCCTGAACTTATTGTGTTTGTGTCTGTCTTTTTTTAGAAACAAATACTATTCAAAATAACTAAAGATTTCTGACGAACGCTTATGTCCACAATAAACTATGATGTGTATTGAAATTCTTGTTACATTTTTTTTAACACTGTCCGGGGTCCTGATGGTGTACAGTACCACCACACCAAATAACTCGATGATACGGGCATTAAGAATGTGGTGAGTGATTTTAACACCAGCATGCAGAGGTAGGTGCTGGAAGATTGGCTACAAAGTTACTTACTAAACCTGGTAAAGACCCCACACTTTTCAGCAGCTATAGAACGATGCAGAATGTCTACGGTAAACTACTAGGAAAAATAGAAGCACGGAAAATAATGAATCACCTCGAAAATGCACAGATCCTACCAGATACTATAGGCCCATGAAAGTAACATGGGGTAACGCTGAAACGTTTGGTTATGATGTGTACGAGGGGTTCCAGGATACGCGAGAAATGGTTGCTGTAGCAAATGACCTATAGGATGCTTATAACAGTGTGAACTTCGCAACATTAATGAACTATATAATGACTTGCTGTGTTAACACTTGGCTAACGAGATGGATAGCAACTGCCTTAACTGAGAGGTCAATGGCATTTCGCTTGGGAACATGGACTTCAGACCCAATGCCAATTTTCCCGCGGTTTACCAGGGTTCACCACTATCACCGGTGCTGTTTAGTATCTACACAGCAAAAGTAGCCACCAGTCAGCCTGCTGGGTTGGGATGAACACTGCGTTTTGCTGATGACTTACTCATTTACTGAACTGGCTCTGACTGACAGGAAATGGTTAATAGCATACATGGGACACTACAGGAGGTGTTTAATTGGTGCAAGGAAAATGGCTCTAAAGTCAATCTCAAAAGGCCGGCGAAATGTGGTGCTCCTTGAACAACTCCGTAGTGAAAACAGACCGCCCATATATTACTCTCAATGGACAGACAATTGAAAGCAAGAAAAGCTGAAATACCCTGGAGATACATTCGATTGCACGGTCTCGTATAAGTACCATGTTTATCACATCATACAGAAATGCAGGAGAGGTCTGGTAGCCTTAAAAATAATGGCCGTAGCGCATGTGGATCAGATATTGCTATTTCTTCTTCATCATCAGCTCGTCAAGTCAGTCATTGAGTATGGGCTGGATTAAGTCCAGATATTCGACGGCCCAGGCAAAAGCCTATATGCGAGTAACGAGAGACAAACGGCACCCCCGTGTATGGAAACATAGCTGACATTAAGGGAGCAAGAATAAAGAGAGGGATGTCGTGGATGGCACAGGCAGAGACAACGATCAAGCAGGTGGCCACAGTTGAAAAAATGCAATCTGTAACAGAATGGGGCGACCCCTCTCGATCTCTGTTTCATGCCGGCAGTAATTGGTACATTTAAGGTACTGATTTTATGCGTGCGTTTCAATGGTCGCACCTTCCTTCTTTTTCTTTCGACTGTAGCAGATATTATGTATTTTTCTTCTTACATCCCTCTCAGGGATAGTCGTCATATTTGCTTGTTATAGATTTATCCATGCGTTGCAAGGAGCGGAGATAAATCTCATCTACCACAGCTTGGCCGCAGCAGATTAACGCGAAGAAAACAAGGGTGCGGCGTTCGCCAAGACGGTAAGAGATGGATTTTCTGTATGCTAAAGCAACAGATAAGACATTACTTTAGCGGAAAGTAATAGATGTTACATCTGACACACGTTGTCGTATACAGTTACATTTGTGTTTGTGAGAGTGCACAGACAGGAGATCGGACATTTTTAGGCCATATATGGGAAAGTTGACCTCTGCCTTTCGTTCAAAATTTTCCGATGTCGGAATATTTTGAAATCACCCCACCAAACATTTTCATTTGAAATGATAGGAGCTTTTGATTAGCCCCATAACAAACAGATGTGTGGGAGACCTGGACTATAATCTGACACGTGTCAGTGTTATTTCACTGTGAGAAACACTTGCCAAAGACAACAGACATTGCCAGCGTTAGAATTCAGAATTTCCTTTTATCAGCACGGACCTTTTATTTGAGAATTTTGGACAGACTTACATAACCCAGGAAATCTCTTTCATATTAAATAAGGAAACCCGGAGAATCTGTGGAAACTGAAACACACGGAGTCAGAAAGGGGATCTTTTGTTAAAACAACGACACCCTAGAAGCGTGTAAGAGGCAGATGCAAGTCTCTTTTATTCATCAGAGTAAAATGTATGTAACTCCGCCAATGCCGGTCCCAAGCCCGGATGAAAAAGGAGGAGGGCGGCCTGCATGGAGGCCGTAAGGAGGCAGCCCCCCCACCATGCAAAGGCACAACAGGCCAATCACCTGTTTGCTTTAAACCACGATTACGAGTAACACAAGAGAGAAAACCGGACTGATTCTAAAGGCGACGAACTGGAACGGACTACGGACTACGACTTATGGAACATGGAACACAAGAAGTATAAATGGGAAGGAAGAGGAGCTGGTGGAAGAGATGAGGAAAGCAAAACTAGAAATCCTGGCTATAACGGAAACAAAGAAAAAAGGACAAGGAGTCATGGATCTCAATGGCAACACTCTGCTCTACAGTGGTGTACCCATATCCGAAAGAGCTAAAGGGGGTGTGGGTTGCATTGTGGCCCAAAATCAAAAAGATAGTATCAAGGGGTGGAACTTTGTCTCAGAGCGCATTATGGTTGTGAAACTAAAAGAAGGAGAAACCATAGTCAACCTGGTCATAGTGTACGGGCCAAATGAGGATGAGAGAGCAGAGGTCAAGGAGGAATTCTTCGAGCTGCTTCAAAGGACAGTGGATGACTGCCTAGATGAAGTTATCATGCTCGGAGATTTTAATGCCAGAGTTGGAAATGACCATGCTAGATGGGGTGGAGTTATCGGAAGATATGGAGAAGATACTCTCAATGACAACGGAAAGCGACTCCTTAGATTCTGCAGTGAGCAGAATCTGATCATTACAAACACAAAGTTCCCCCATAAGCGCATACATGCATACACTAGATGTGAACCAACAAAGAATGAGAAGTCAGTGATCGACTATGCCATTGTTCGGAGAAGCTCATTCAAATATGTCCGAGATGCAAGAGTCTGGAGGGGGCCAGAGATTGGAAGTGATCACTACCTGCTAACAATCAAACGAACAACTGAAAGAGTTGCTCAGCCTAGGAACTGCTCAACATCACGCAAGAAACCAAGTAAACGAGCAGGAGAAATGAGCATTAGGACCTACAAGCTGAGAGAGCCAGAAATTAAGACCAGATATCAGGGGCTTATTGCTGCAGCGGTGAGCAACACAGAAGAACAACCTGATGACTTGGAAACCCTCTGGATTAAATTCAAGGATATCATAAAGACAGCTGCTGCAGAAGCATGTGGTGAAGTCCGACTTGGGAACCAGAGAAAGAGGACACCTTGGTGGACAGAGGAAGTCAAAGAGAAAATAAGAGAGAAGAAAATGGCATGGAAACAATACTTAGGAGCTAAAAACACAACAGGACAAATGGAAAAATATAGAGAATATGTGACACTCAGAACAGAAGTAAAGAACAAAGTGCTAGCAGCAAAACAGAAGTCCTGGGAAGAATTTGGAGAAAAGCTAGAAAAAGATGCACAAGAAAACCAGAAATTGTTCTATAAGACCCTAAAGAACATGAGGAAGGAAAAACAATGCCCTCTCAAATTTATAAAGGACAAGCAAGGCAAATTGCTTACTGCCCCGAAGGAAGTAATGGAAAGATGGAAAGAATATTTCTCAGAACTCCTTGATGGTGAGCAAGGTCAAACATCAGAAATGATAACTACTAGCACAGAAGAGGAAACCAATGGTGATGAAGATGACATAAAGATGGAAGAACTGAAGGCAGCACTGGAGAAAATCAAGATGGGCAAAGCAGCAGGGCATGATGGTATAACACCAGAAATGGTTAAGTACATGGGAGCATCAGGCGACCTGTTACTCTTAACGGTCCTACAGGCAGCATGGTGCAACAAGACCATACCAAAGGATTGGGAGATCGCCATCATAACACCAATTTTCAAAAAGGGTGACAATCGACAGTGTGGAAACCATAGAGGCATATCCCTTCTCAGTGTCCCTGGAAAAATCTACTCTAGAATCCTAGAGCAGAGACTCCGACGCCTAGCTGAGCCACAATTGGATGAGGTCCAGTGCGGATTCCGAGCAAACCGAAGTACTCAAGACCTAATCTTCACACTCAGACAGCTGAGTGAAAAGGCCCTTGAGTATAAGAGTGAGATCCATCTTTGTTTCATAGATCTGGAAAAGGCGTTTGACAGGGTCCCTTGAAGCAAACTTTGGGACTGTTTGGCAAGGAAGAATATTCCAGCACCTCTGATTCATGCTATACAGAGCTTCTACAAGTCTTGCAGAAATTATGTGAGGACAGCAAACCATAAGTCAGAAGAGTTCAGGACCACCAGTGGTGTAAGACAAGGTGATATCCTATCACCTTACCTCTTCATACTCCTTATGGACGATGTCATCAAGGCATGTAAGGAGAGAACAAGAAAGTATTCAGTGGGGTACTGGAAGATGAGACAGGTCTATATTTCAGAGCTGGCATTTGCTGATGATGTTGCCCTGATTGCTAAATCAGAGGCACATCTCCAATCCAACCTGCAAGTCTGGAAGGAAGAGCTGGAGAAGAGAGGGATGGTCATAAGCAGCTCTAAAACAAAATCCATGGTGATATCACGAGAAGAAAGAAGACATCAGATTAAGCTGGGAGAACAGGTCCTGGAGCAGGTCGACCACTTTAAATACCTCGGAGCTATTATAGACCGAAAGGGAGGCATCAAAGAAGAGTTGGCCACTCGAAAAGCAGCAGCTGGGAGACTTTTTCAGGCCATAAATCGAGGATTCCTCAGCAAGAGAGAGGTTGGTAAGAAAACGAAGATGGCTGTATACCGCTCCACCTATGTCCCAGTCTTGACATATGGATGCGAGTCATGGGCAATGACTACAACCCATAAAAGCCAGATCCAAACCTCAGAAATGAGGTATCTGAGGAAGGTGGTTGAAGTAACAAGAAGAGACATGGTACGCAACCAGACGATACGTCAAGGCCTAAAATGCCACCCCCTACAGACCCAAGTAGAACAGTCCCAACTAAGATGGTTTGGCCATGTCTGCAGAATGGGAGAAGATCGGCTACCACGACAAGCATGGGAAACAAAGAGCCAAGGATCCAGACCCCGAGGACGACCCAGAGTCTGCTGGGAGGACAACATTAGACAATCTTTGAAGGACCGAGGACTAGAATGAAACCAGGCCAGGAGGAAGACAGCCGATAGAATAGTCTGGCGCTCTCTCTTCCAAACCTCTACACCTCACGGTAGAAGGGGAACGACTAAGTAAGTAAGTAAGTAAGTAAAATGTATGTGAGTCAGGATTAGCGTAAGTTGTGCATTTTTTATTCTACATGTGTCATTTACTAACATGTGAACTAATATGTATATATATTACCATGGGAATATTTATATGTGAAAATCTCTTTGAGGCTGGCAACCTCCGTGTATAGAATGATGATTTCCTGAACTCCACTACAAGGACTGGTGACTGCTTTATTGCTAGTTTCTTAAAGAGAACTAAACGCATAAAGAATCCAAGGTCCCATATGGAGGAGTGAGGAAACGATGAAAGAAATTATATACTTTCTAATAATAATACATACAGTTTCAAAGCCTTTCAAATCAGTGTAAATATAAATGAAAACATATTCAATTTATATTGTAAACACTTTTCAAACAGTGGAGATGTATATGTTAAACATATTATATTTGCACGTTTAACCTTTTCGTTTAAATGTATAAATAACGATAACGTTTTCAATGTAAAGAAAGTTTTATCTCGAGAAGATTCAGTTTAATTCTTACCGAGGGTAAATTCAGAGTAAAATGAGATGGTAGAATAGAAGAAGGGGGCACATAACTATGTGTCAGAAAACGCCATTCTCAGAAGAGCGATTGTTTCTATTCTATTACCACAGTTATTAGAGGTGGAACGCCATGCTTAGAAGAGCGTTTGTCTCTATTCTATTTTGACAGTATTGGTGGTGGCAGCAGTACGGGTACTATTCTCTGGAAACAAGTGAAGTTAGAAGGGGACTGACGATGTGCGAGACGCCATCGTAAGAGGGTCTTATAGAGCAGCTAGGCCGTTACTATTGGCGCTATGGGAACGAGAGGCGCCTTTAACCTTGACCAGCGACGAGCGTAATCAGTGTAACCAGAACCAACCCATCAGAGGGAGCAGAACCGACATTGCCAGGTAAGTGCAATATATACGAAGCCACTTGAACTACATTCCAAACATTACCTTCCAGTACAACTATGATGATCACTTTTTCTTGATCTATAACTATTCCAATTATTTAAAACTTGATAAAACCTAAAGTGATTGTTACATTTTGTTATGTCTAATTATACAAATTTAACTTCGATTTAATCCTTTTAAACGTACCGCATGTTTGTCTCAGTCACTTTACTACACACACTCTGAACAGAGCTACACCAGGATAATAAGAATTTCCCAGAGAAACTCAGAGGTGGGGGCTTAACGAGCTGACATTCACTAACGCATAAATCCTTCACAAAAGTTGTCTTCAGATTCTAGAATTAACGTGCTCAGCCAATGCAACATTGCTTTCGCGTATCTGAATATCTTGTGGACACTCCCGTGGGATACAAGCGTAGTTATCCTTCTATCTACATTTCTGCCAAGAGTAATCTTGTGTAAAGGTAGACACCTGTGAAGCCCATATTAGACACTCTTGAGTTTTGGCCACTGTTGGTCCACTACTGCAACGCAGGGGAGGCAATACCGTGACACAGTCATGCTTCGAAAGATTCCAAATGGTTGGCTACTGCGTGAATGGAAAACATTCAGTAGAAGCTTGGAGTCTGCAGGAGCTGGTATGGATCTACTATCAAATATGGGAAACCTAAACAATTTTTAAAAAGAAAAGAAATGTGAAGCCAAATTTAGAAATTAAAATACAAAGAGTAAAGTTGGGATACCGAAAATGTACGTTTTAATGCTTTAAGTACAACATTACACATGTGAAACGGATGTTAACAAAAGAATGGGATCGTCCACATATGACACCATGCCGTGGAGGGGGAGGGTGGGGAGGGGAGGGGGGTTGTAACATTTCTTTGCGTGATGTTGTATGACGACACAGTGAGGAGTTTGGAACAATGTCGTCACACACAAAAAATCACACTCGTTTCTTTCTTAAATGGTGGTTCTACTTTTATCCGCAACAAAACTTATAACCGAATAGTTAACTTGTTAGAGTTAGCTTGTATGGGCAATAGTAAACATGTTCCGCAATAGTTAGCTTGTATCCGTAATAGTTAACTTTTATCCGCAATAGTTAACAACTCACTCATGATGACATATACTCATGTTATAATCTCCGCTGAAATGTCGGATAATTGTTATAAACTTCAACTGGTTTCAATAGTTTTGTAATTATAAATTTATGTTTCACATAACGTAACACACACCTTAAAAACATAATGCATGCAAAATAAGCTGTAATGTGTAAAATTAGATTTAACCTCCAGTACACTATATGTAATAGAAAGACACAACGATTAAGCAGCTACGAGAATTATTATATCATATCCACTACAAAAATATCCTCCTGTAGGCAGAATTACACAATCACTGGTTAAATGGTACGTGCCTAGAGCAGCAGAGACAAACATGAAAACAACGAATAACCGACGTTGTGTACTGAAAGTATATTATACTACAAGCTAACTGTTGTGTAATAAGCTAACCGCTCTTAAAAATCCTTCTCACCTGTGAATGAACAAACGTGTCAATTCTGCTAAGCTGGTTAACAAGGGTATCTAAAGTTTTCTGCACGGCCAGGTTTTGATCTGTCAGAAGAGATAACTTCTTCTCCAGAATGGTATTTTCATTTCTTAGCGCTGCAAGCTGCTTTAAGATCTCTGTTGATAAATATTAGAAAGCTCACAAACTGGTGTCATAAATTGTTATAATATGCATACATAATTGTTGTATGTTATCACAGATAATGCACACAGTATGTGATTACGATAAAGAAACTAGAATATAAAATATAATGATACATTTAAATAATATTTGCAGAAATTCTGTGCAATTAATGCTCAACCAGCCTGCTTATATGTTATTTCACAGATCCAAAGCTTCAAGAACGTATACGACATATTACTGACTCAGGTCATAGAATCAGCTCATTAAGAAAGTCCAAAACATATGCTGGTTATAAATCAGACTTTTTTTCATTTATCGATTGAAATACTGAGAAGACAATATGTCTAAACTGTTTCTCTTTTACTCTTCTTTAATACTTTCTCGCTGTAACTGGATAAACGTGTCCATTTAATAACTACCGGTATGAGTGTTATCTAATAATGAGAACAAAGTTCTTACGGTAGTTTTCGCTGTTTACAACCTCTCTGATCAAGTCTGGTTGGCCGCTACCATTCATAAAGTCCAGCTGACAGAGAAAAGATCCATACTGGCAGTCTATGCCAGTCAAGAAGCGTAAAGTCAGGTCTCCATGGTACTTGGACACGCTGCCTGTCACATTCATGACATGGACTTTGTCTTGGTCTATGTACAGATCTGAGATAAACAATGACACAGAAGCCAATCTGACCTGGGTGCTGGTCTGTGTCACCTCGTAGACTGATAATCCGATAATGGTAGAACTACTACTGCTAGTTTGGTTGATATCGACCAGACATTGAAGGTGTCCACAATAAAGATCATCTGGAGTCCTATCCATAGAAAATTGAAGACCTGCAAAATAAAATATTAATATGAACACGAGTCTTATTATTTCTCGCTTTGTTGCTTTGTGGATTATTGGACTATCATTACAGCTAGTCCCTGGCAAGAAGCCTGTACCAAACGTGCCATCATCTCAAGTTCTTTACACGTTCTCCTCATCATTTTCAACTCTGTTTCCAGCTCTCTTCTCCATGTGCTTCTTGGTTTACCTCTGCCTCTCTTACCCTCGGGGTTCAAGAACAATGACTGCCTTGTAATGCTATCAACAGGTCTCCTCAGTTTGTGTCCTATCCATCGCCATCGTCTTCTTCTCATTTATTGTTCCACTGGCACTTGTCTAGTTCTTGTCATCAGTTCTACGTTGGTAACCTTGTCATACCATTTTAATCCCTCTGTTCTACGCAAGCACCTATTTATGAAAGTCTGTAGCTTTTTGGTTGTTGTCTTTGTTGTTCTCCATGTCTCAGAGCCATACAATAGGACTGACTTCACATTTGAGTTGAAGATTTTTATTTTCGTGTTGGATCCGATTTCTCTTTATCTCCATATATTTCCCAATGCAATGAAAGCTCCTCTTGCTTTTTGTATTCTTATTTTGATATCGCTGTCTGTCCCTCGAACTTTGTCTATACTACTGCCAAGATATGTGTACGATTCTACATCTTGTATTGGTGTTTCTTCAAGTTCAACCCTGTTATCATTAGCTGCATTTATTCTCATTATTTCTGTCTTTTCCCTGTGTATTTTCATACCCAATTGCTGTGACCTCTCATCGAGTGTTTTCAATTTGTCCTGCATCTGATTACGGTTATGAGACAGAAGAGCCAAGTCATCAGCAAAATCCAGATCATCCAACTGCTTAGTCAGAGTCCACTGGATACTATTTCTGTTGTGTGTTGTCGATAATCTCATAACCCAGTCTATTGCTAGTAAGAAAAGAAATGGAGACAAGAGGCATCCCTGTCGTACTCCTGTTCTTATCCCAAACGGTTCTGTAAGCTGTACTTCGTGAAGAACTCTGCATGTCATGTCTTCATATGTTTTCTTTATTAAATCAATGATCTTCAGGGGAACTCCATAATGCCTCATCAATTTCCAAAGTGATTCTGTGTCTGCACTGTCAAATGCCTTTTTGTAGTTCACAAATCGGTAGAACAGAACTACACTACGGTGTGGCATAAACTTTCATAACGAATAGTTAATGGACAGAATACCTGAACGACGATTGAATCCTTTAATAAATTCACGAACACATCTTCACATCATGGAATGTAGATGACAGAACGTGTTATTCTCATTTCGAGTATGCTACACATATCACAGCGTCTATGAGCCTTGTCTATTTGACATTAGCTCGGTCATTTTAACCGTCATTTAATCACTAACGCTTCTGAGTTATAGCAGCGCTCAAATATAAGCCTCTCTAAAGTATTATGCAGCTAACAAACAATTACGCTAAAATATCTTTAGCTTTTCTATTAGTCAAATATTATTCCTGTTCAAATCTCTGGCTGAGTATCATTTTTTAATTTGGCTACACACGCCATCACAGTTGCCACCACTTATTTTTATTAACTTTAATATACACACCACGTTGTATTATATTTTAAATCTCTGCGCTTTAAAGATATGGGCTTACACATATACTCTGGACTCAAAAGTCCTTCTGTGTTAATTATTCTATTAGCTTTAACAAGACTGAACACTGTCGGTTAAACTTTCTTGAGTTTAAAACTCTACATATCGACTAGTGGACTCTGCAACACATAAATATACTGCTAAAAAAAGTTAAAGGCCACTTTCAATTTTTAGGTCATTTCAACTAAGCTGTTTTTTTTTAAAACCTGAACACTCAGTCAAAAAAGTTTTGCTGCATTTTGTTGCATGCTTAAACAATGTTTGTTAATCTGACAATAAATCAAATCTGTGTTACATGTGTGTACCTCCAAGGTCAATCAAATGCACGTGGTGGAAAGGGAAATAATGCATGTTTGAAAATGCTTCCTATAGCAAAGCCTGTTGATATCATTGCTGAAATTTGCTTTTCACGTGCAAGTCGTGACTATGGTGAACACATGTCACCCACTTTTCGAAAGGAACGGGCAATGGGTATGTTTGTAACATTTACCATTTTAGCCATGGCTCAGCGAAGACGCTTGACCAATGTTGACAGATGGAGAGCGATGGCATGGCTGCCGGATGATGTAGGGCTGCGAGAAGGTACTAGGAGATTAGGAGTTGCCTACTCTGTCATACAAACTCTGCGTGATTGTTATAATGCAACCGGCAGTGTCGCAGAACAACGCAGGTCAGGACGTCCAAGGTCTACCACAAGACGGCAAGACACGCTCAGCCATGGCTTAAATGGTAAATGTTACAAACATACCCATTGCCCGTTCCTTCCGAAAAGTGGGTGACATGTGTTCACCATAGTCACGACTTGCACGTGAAAAGCAAATTTCAGCAATGTTATCAACAGGCTTTGTCATAGGAAGCATTTTCACACATGCATTATTTCCCTTTCCACCACGTACATTTGATTGACCTTGGAGGTACACACACGTAACACAGATTTGATTTATTGTCAGATTAACAAACATTGTTTAAGCATGCAACAAAATGCAGCAAAACTTTTTTGACTGAGTGTTCAGGTTTAAAAAAAAACAGCTTAGTTGAAATGACCTAAACATTGAAAGTGGCCTGTAACTTTTTTTGAGCAGTATATATACGCTGCGATAGGCCCGAAGGCTACACAAAGTCTCTTGTGGCTATGCGTAACACGTCTGCAAGCAACTCACGCATAATCGTTCCATGTCTAACTAGAGGCAGTACTGCATGCTGCGACCATCTCATTCAAATTAAGCCAAGATGCTTGCAACACCATGCAGCACTCCTCAACAATTACTATCATCATCCTTATCACCGTCAGCATCACCACCATCATCATCATCATCATCATCATCATCATCATCATCATCATCATCATCACCATCATCATCAACATCAACATCATCATCATCATCCATCATCATCATCATCCATCATCATTATCATCATCAATCATCATCCATCATCATCATTATCATCATCATCTTCATCACCATCATCATTATCATCACCATCCATCATCATCATCATCATCATCATCATCATCATCATCATCATCATCATCATCATCATCATCATCATCATCATCATCATCATCATCATCATCATCATCATCATCATCATCATCATCATCATCATCATCATCATCATCATCATCATCATCATCATCATCATCATCATCATCATCATCATCATCATCATCATCATCATCATCGCCATCGCCATCATCATCATCATCATCATCATCATCATCATCATCATCTGCATATGCATCTGCATCTGCATCATCATCATCATATTCATCAACATCACCATCAACATCATCACCACCACAATCATCCTCATGATCACCATCGTTATCATCACCATCACCACCATGACCATCACTATCACTATCAACATCATCGCTATTATCAGCCCCATCATCATCATCATCTCCATAATCACCATCATCATATCCACAATCATAATCACTATCATCAAAATCAACATCATCATCAACATCATCACTATTATCACCATCATCATCTTCACTGCCATCATCATTATCGTCATAATCATCACCATCATCACCGTGATCATCATCATCAACCTCAGTGTTACCATCATCATCACAATCATCACAATCATCATCATCATCATCATCATCATCATCATCATCATCATCATCATCATCATCATCATCATCATCATCATCATCATCATCATCATCATCATCATCATCATCATCATCATCATCATCATCATCATCATCATCATCATCATCACCATCATCATCATCACCATCATCACCATCATCACCATCATCATCATCATCATCATCATCATCATCATCATCATCATCATCATCATCATCATCATCATCATCATCATCATCATCATCATCATCATCATCATCATCATCATCATCATCACCATCACCATCATCATCATCATCATCATCATCATCATCATCATCATCATCATCATCATCATCATCATCATCATCATCATCATCACCTTCATCATCATCATCATCATCATCATCATCATCATCATCATCATCATCATCACCATCATCATCATCATCATCATCATCACCACCTTCATCATCATCACCATCATCATCATCACCGTAGTCATCATCATCATCATCTTCATCACCATAATTATCATCAGAATCACCATCATCATCACCAACATAACCATCATCATCACCATCATCATCATCACCATCAACATCCTCATCATCACCACCATCATTATCATCATTACCACCATTATCATCACCGTCATAACCAGCATCATCACAATCATCATCATTATCATCACCATCACCGTCATGACCTTCATCATCATCATCAATATCATCATCACCATGATCATCATCACCACTGCCGTCATCATCTTCATCACCATCATCATCATAATCATCAATATCAACATCATCATCACCACCGCCGTCATCATCATCATCATCACCATCATCATCTTGTCCGCCATCATCATCATCATCACCATCATTATCATGATCATCATAATCATCATCATTATCACCACCGCCATCATCATCGCCATTAACATAACCACCATCATCATCACCATTAACATCATCATCATCATCATCGCTACTATCATCATCATTGTCGTAGATTTTATCAGATAGGTAATAGATGTTTATATCTCTGTCCGAGCTGAGGTGATAGTAATGACAACGTGAATGTAAGGGGTAAAAAATAAATTTATCACGAGGTGATCGTGTAAGAGAAAGGACAGTCTCTGGATAGAATAATGTATCTAATCCAACCTATCTGGACGACCAACTTTTAAATCAGACCTACTTTCTCTCCTTGTACGAAAATACAAGTTACACTACACTCAACTGCACACAATTCTGTGACAAATACGGACGAACGTGAAAACAAACTATGAATATCAAATAGTGGATAAGGGTTGACCGAAACGATAACTAAAGGTTTAATACAGTTTATTATCAATAAAAGATCACAACAATAAGCATACCCATCACTAGATTATGGTTTATAGAGAAAATTGCAAAAGAAGAAATTAATCAAATAGGTTCTCCCCCTCTGGTAAAGGAAAAGAAAGGCCGATCCCAACCGAGGTTAATTAACCCAAAAGATCAAAAGTTAACAATAAGTTATGAAATAATCGGTATGGGAAACTAAGATGTTCCTAATGTAATCTATCCCGTGACTACTCAGATTAGTGAGATAAAACAAGAAAGAAGAAACCACATAAGTGTATAATGTTAACCAAAGACATAAGTTTCTTTCTCCGTTCATTCAATTCACACCCATTCAGTGGCCACTTTCAGACTTATGCTTACCCCAGTAGTTGTCGCAGGCATTCCAAGGAAATACACTAATAAGTATTAAGATTATTAAGTGTCAAATTTAAGTTTTGTCAAATCCAGACAAAGACTCGCCGTAGTTGCTGACTGCAAATTTCACAGGAGTCGCTAGAGTCGGTGATTAAATTTTTCCTGGATACAATAAGTTATCTATGCCTTCAGTTGATTGGAGTAAGGTTCATACGTGGTGATCGCCGACGTAGGATGAATAGAACCTATTTAGTTCCTATGTTGTTTAGCCTCAGGTGGCTGAAACGCTAGTCTAGGTTACACAAATGTTGCTGACAATATATGTTGCCACAGCTGGCTGCTGAGATTCATATAAACGAAATCTGGTAATAGTTCTGGTCCAGTTAATATTATAATTATTGTTCTAGTTTGGTCTCTCTCATAAAATGAAGAAGAATGGACCGCACAGGTCATAGCCCGATAACTCAACAATATTATAAAGTTTCTGGTTGCTTAAACAATTATAAGACTGTAAGAACTCAAGTTCAACTGGCCGTAAGTCCGCTAGTACGCAGGTTTTATCAGCCTAAATTTTAGGAAAGAAAATATGAACATTTAACCAAATTATCAATATCATATCTAACACGAATTAAACTAGGACCTGTTCACTACTCCGTTATAAATTAGATTTAAAACACACGGGTCTAGCTTTACCTATCGGTTTTTTAACGCGTGAAATGAACGCTAGTCATTGTTTTTAAAAATTGCGTAAAATGGATAGAAGTAAATAATATATACCGTCAGTAGACAGTTATTTAATGTATGTACTAGTCAATTTAAAACATCTCTTAATGGGAAATAGCGAGTAATTAAATTTACTTTACGGCTGAAAAAGATTTAGCTATAAGTTATTTAATTAGCACAGAAAATATCATTGAAAATATAATGAAAACTTTAAACACACTAAATCAAGGAAAGGCTAGTATATAAATTACCGCAATCAGAAAAATGAAATACACCACGAAAATCTAATAATTTTCACTCTGTACGAGAAATCTAAGATAACGAGCTAGTGATATTCAGATGGATTTCAGGCAACTGATCATGGCAATCGGAGAGACATGGTATATATCCGTAAATTCCGTTCCATTGCTCTTTAATGCAAAAGTCAAACCCACTGCCAGACCCGGGCCCATTTGCCATTCGATTCTTGAATGAAAGGAAATGTTACCACCTCTGTCGCGTCTCAAACTCGTAAGTTTAATTACACTGAAAATGTAACACTCCAATATACGTCTCAGACTGATAGCCTCCTTGATTCTTCAAAGAAACTAGTTAACGTCTTACCGCTCACTTCGCTCTGTTTCACATAGCGCTTAATTGCCAGGTTGCTGTCGTGTTAGTTGCGATCGTGAATCAGGCGTTCGTGAAGCAAAAAATAAAAAACCTACATGGGGAGGGGCAAAAGTGGACGGTCAAATGCTGCACTATTTCTCATATGTGACAATCATAATCACCATCATCATCACCATCATCATCATCATCATCATCACCATCATCATCATCGTCATCATCATCATCATCATCATCATCATCATCATCATCATCATCATCATCATCATCATCATCATCATCATCATCATCATCATCATCATCATCATCATCATCATCATCATCATCATCATCATCATCATCATCATCATCATCATCATCATCATCATCATCATCATCACCATCATCATCAACATCATCATCACCATCATCAACATCATCATCACCATCAACACTACCATAATCATCACCACAATCATCATCATCGTCATCACCATCATCACCATCATCATTATTATCACTATCATCATCCCAATCATCAACATCAATGTCGTCATCATCACTATCACCATCATCACCATAACCGTCATCGTCATCATTATTATCACATCACCATCATACCCATCATCGTCATCATCATCATCACCATCTTCATCACCATCGTCATCACCATTATCATCACCACCATAACCATCAACATCATCATCACCACCATCATCATCATCAGTATCACCATCAACATCATCAGTACCACCATCGTCATCATCTTCATCATCATCACCACCATAGCCATCATCATCACCATCATCATCACCACCATCATCATCACCATCATCATCACTGTTGCTGTCATTTTCGACGGAGTCATCTGTCAAGTTATTTGCTTATGTTTGTATCATAAGTATAATTGTGTCTTTACCTGCGATGTCAGGTTGATTAGGGGTTGTCTTCCCTTGTTTATTCATTCATTGTGTTTGACCTGTAGGGTCAGAGGTTGACAGTTCGGCGTAGGCCTATGGGAAGGTTTTTTAAGCGGGGGGTGAGATATACTTCCGGGAAGCCGGGAGGTCCTGTTTTTCTGAAGGGACCAAGAGTCCATTGTTTTTCGGGGAGAATCTTCGAAGTAACTGCTATGGCAGTTTTCCCCAGTGAATCTCTGTGCGTCGGGATGACGACAGAATTCCTTGTGATGTTCTGAGGATTCATTTGCCAGGTAATACCGACCTTTATGCATTATTACGCTTTTCGGTGGCAGAACATGTAAAGGATTACCTAGGGTGAACAGCAGCTCACTGATCCGCCATTTCAGAACTTATATATTTGTGCTCGAGGTAGCCATCCAAGACTGTTAGTCTTATATTGTCCAGAAATCCAGTGACGAAGATATATTGTGGGAGCCGCAGATTGGCGGAACTTCTACCTACAATAAGTATTACTGCAGGGTTGATGATAACCTATTTAACAGAAGTACACGGCCGACGTCAGAACGAGGCCTGTGCTTTCGGCTATTATACTACAGCCTGATATGTGCAATTGGCGGGGAGTGCCAAGTTGCACCTGTGTGTCAAAGTAACTAAGGCATCTGACGCGTTTAGTCAGAGACGCCAAGGGCGACGCTACGAACTGTCATTATTGAAGAACTTTGCTATTGACCATGCACGTCTATTCTGATGTTTACCTTTTTGAATGCCAAATGTATACCTATCGATGTCAGGTCAGCATGACCTTGTTACACTGACTGTTCCTGTTGATACTATGTGTGTTCCCGTCAATAAATGTCTTGAAACATGCCTGCAGTGTCAAAGCATCCTTGATTACTGCATGTGAGAGTATGGGTTGCAGGATCTACATCTATACGAGCCTAAACACATTCGCGCCTTCATTCGCACCCACACTCAATTCATCATACGCTCGCACTACACATCTAACAACATGTATACTGTCTTGGGCCAGTGATCACCTCAACAAGAAAAAAAAGACAGTTACATTTCTGGTGGACCAGTTACGTGGGCTCTTATGATACATTTCTTGTCGCCAATGTGGCCTAGAAACTTACATTTCTGATGGACCAGATCTGTGGGTTTAAAAAGAACAGAGCGAGCATTTGACATTATTGTTGACATTTATGGATCCAGAAATTTACATTCCTGGTTGGCTGTTACATGTATGATGTCTCCAGTTTTGTCGAGAAAGTTACAAGAAGGACAAGTACACATTACACTTCTGATCTGTGGGTCTAAGCTACACACGGGACAGCCGTAACACACAGCGCTAATTCTACACTTGCAAGTTTTGGCTACAACAGGACAGATATAGGTCATCAACGGTTGACCCAAATAAACAGTACGAGCATTTATATTATAATGCTACATAAAGCATAACAAGACATGTACTGAAGTTAACTACTAGGCATTTGCTACGTGGACCATAACTGCATAGAAGGCGGGTTCCTATTGTAAACAGTACTGCTGGTTGTTACACGTTTCATTCAACAACAGACTTTTCTAGGTCAGAGCATTCAAGCTACATTGTTGGAGGTCAAGTGTCTGTAAACAGTACGTGGAAATAGTAAACATTCAATGTGCAAGCCCTAATTTGAGAAGGTCATAGTAACTTTGGTTCGTGAATACCACTTTATGTTACAGTGGATTTGACGTTCAGTGCGCGTTTGACATTTCGTTTCTGTGTTCGCAAGGAGCAAGGAATTTATTTTAGTTTCAGCTGTGACTGAACTTGTTCTGCAACACATTGAAATTGATTGCTATATTATGTTACTTCTACTGTTTTTGTGTATTTTTCTGCGGGTTTTTCGGTTGGTGGGTCTTACGGTAAATATGCCACTTGATCGAGGCTTACTGTAAGCGTTCTGTAGGTGCAAATTTTCTTAATTTGGAAATTTGCTAGTGACAATTGGTCGCTATTGATGTTAGCTGTGATGTAATTGTACTTAACGTTGTTTTTGTAATATTTTGTCTGTTTTTCAGTTTTGATTGTCGATTTGTTTTGTTTGTATTCTGTAGGTCTCTCCTTTCTTGTGTATTTCTCTACACATTTTTGGTTAAAACAGTGTTGCCATTTGTATTGTTTTGTATTTTTGTCTTTGTATTTTTTTTTTGGTTGTACTACATTACTGTCATGCACAGTCTACATACACATACTTGGTCATGTTTTGATATTATTGATAAGGTAGACTCTTCATATAGAGTTTGTTAAATAATATTATATAAGATATTTATACAAGTTCTTTGATAAAAGACTTGTTATCTACAAAGATTGAGACAAGGTGAAATACATATTCAAGTTCTTTATAAAAAAGACTTGTGCCCATAGTGAGTGGGATATAAGGGAATTTTTTTTCCACAGGTACTCAGGTGATTTTTTGGGTACATTATAAACAAGACTAAGAGTGTGAAAGAAAGTGAAGTGAGTATACAAGTCTATCATTTCAGACTTGTCTCCCATTAAAGTGGGATAATTTAATATATTTGCTTCTGCAAGTTACTGATCTCAGTAGACAAGATGTCTACATTGGACTACTTTATTACACAAGGGAGAGCCCTTGATAAGACTGGTCAACAGTTGGAACAATGGGCTGTTGCTCAGTATGACAAAGCATTAGCTGCAGAAGAAAAAAAAGCTCAGGCTGAAGAGAAAAGATTAGAAAGAGAAGCTGGTATTGCTGCTGAACAAAAGAAATTGCAGATGCAGGTGGAGGAAAGGAGATTTGAAGCTGAACAAAAGAGATTAGACAAAGAAGCTGAACAAAAGAGATTAGACAAAGAAGCTGAACAGAAGAGATTAGACAAAGAAGCTGCTGCAGAGGAGAGGAAAGCTCAAGCTGCTGCAGAGGAGAGGAAAGCTGAGGCTGAAATCAGAAAAATGGAACATGAGGAAAGAAAACAGAAGATGGAACTTGATGAAAAACTCGCAACTTTGGAGTTAGAGAAATTGAAATTGGCGAGTACGGGTGCTCAGCAAACAACTTCGAGTACGACAAGGGAGTTTGTTAGTAGGATTAAATTGCCTCATTTCAATCCTTTAAAGGATGACGTAGCAGATTATCTAGATAGATTCCAATTTTTGTGCGATACGCATAACATAAAAAAGGAAAAATATGTTGAACAACTGATGCCATTTTTTACAGGTGACACAGTGACTACTCTTATGACAATAGACGAACATGAGAGGACTAATTATGATGTTGTCAGGGCAGCATTACTAAAAAAATATCAACTAAAACAAGAAGACTATCGTCTTCGTTTTAGGACAATGTTGCCAGAAAATGGAGTAGATTTCTCTGATTTTGTTACAAAGATACGTCGTACATTTACACGATGGGTTGAGTTGTCTCAGATTGAGAAAACATATGAAGGTCTAATGGACTTATTATTGCGAGATAAGGTTTTGTCATCTGTTAATGATTCTTTTCTTGCATTCCTTCATGAGCGTAAGCCTAAAAACTTAAAAGAAATGGAGGAATACTGTTGTCAGTATGCCACAGCACATCCCCATGCTACAGTTAGCAATTCTAAAGTGAAAGAAGGGTTGCCAGCTGCTTCGGCAACACCATATGGCCCTAATTTCAAAAAAAAATTTCAGGGTGCTCAACAAAATTGGAATAGGGGAAGTAATCAAAATTACACTCAGAAGCGGAGTAATCCAACACATGATGGTTCTTCGTCTATGCAGTGGAGACAAGATGGTAGTTCTCGTAATTTTAGTGGTAATAATTTGAGACACTTTCGCAAAGGCTATCCAAATAATAACTATTCAAATTTTCGAGGTAATCATTCTCGACGTCAAGATTATGACGATGGTGAATTTAGAAACCGGGATTCAAACCGGAATGATGATTACAATAGGCAATATGATAACAATTACAGGGGAAATGATAGTCGAAATAATTACAGGGGAAATGATAATCGAGGTAGACCTAGGTTTAACAAGAAAAGACCTTACCAACAGGCAAACTCTGCGCAACAAGAGTTTGATGGAGCCTGTAATACAGTAAATGATAGTGGTAACTCTAGGGCTATCACTGGTTGTGCTTTCGATTTTGGGAGAGCAACTGAATGCCCCCAATGCTTAACATTGTTTGACTCATCAACTGTATCTACGCTAAGTTGTGGTCACCCTCTTCCTGCTCTACCTGCTACAGTTGCGCATGATGGGAGAGGATCTCTCATCTTACATAAAGGTCTAATAAATGATAGGCTAGTCTCAGTACTTTTCGATTCGGGATGTACTACCGTCGGGGTTAAGGAGTCTCTGATAGATCCTTGCTGTGCCACTGGAAAAACAATCAAATGTGTTACATTTGGTGGTACTATGGAAAGCTATCCTACTGCTATTATTAGGATTGACACTCCTTTCTTCACAGGAGATGTCCATGCATGTCTTCTTCCTAATCCTATTGCGGATCTTATAATCGGTCGTATTCATGGGGTTAAGGAATGCACCCCGCAACAAATTTCTAGTTGGGAAGAAAAAAACATTCAAACGGTCAATGCAGTGGTGACAAGAGCTCAAGCTCTTAATCCCCCAACTTCATCTGATAATAGTAATGAAGTTGATAGCCAAGACGAGCACTTGGTGATTTCCCATGACTCGTTTGTTAAACGTCAAGAAGAGGATCCTTCTTTGAAGAAATACTTCCTTCTTGCAAAGAAAGGGGATCCCAATCAAAATACGAATCACAAATCGTATATTACTATGAAGAATGGTATATTGGTACGAATGGTACAACACTCGGACAAGTCTATGCATTCGCAAATTCTTGTGCCTAAGTGTATGAGAGCCTTAATTCTTCGGCATGCACACGATTCTCAGTGTGCTGGACACATGGGTTTTTCCAGAACTAAAACTAGAGTCCTTGCGTCATTCTTTTGGCCATTCGTGAATAAAGACATCCGAATTTATTGCCGATCTTGCAAAATTTGTCAAGAGGTCAAGTCTAGGGGTCCGAGACATGCTGCTCCTATTCAGGCTGCAGATATTCCGATTCGGCCGTTTCAGAAAATGGCTATAGACATCATTGGTCCGTTCAAAATTAAGTCAGCCAGAGGACACCAATTTATCCTCACTTGCGTGGACATGTGCACGCGTTGGCCAGAGGCTATTCCTCTGAAGAGCATATCAACTGTCGATATCGCTGATGCTCTTTGGCTCGTATTTTCTCGTCTGGGATTCCCCGGAGAAATACTGTCGGATCACGGCACTCAGTTAATTTCGGACGTTATGTCTCAGGTAATGGCTACGCTAGACATTAAAAGGTCTCTCAGTAGTATTTATCATCCAATGTCCAATGGATTGGTAGAACGTCTTAACAGGACACTAAAGAACTTACTTGGCAAGATAACGGAGGATCATCCTGAAGATTGGGACAGGGTTTTACCTGCAGTCCTCTTTGCCTATAGAGAGGTTCCCAACGAGCATACAGGGTTTTCTCCTTTCGAACTTGTCTTTGGCGCGCAACCGCGCGGGCCAATGTCCTTGTTACACGATTTGATAACTTCCGATAATATTGACGATGATACACAATCGTCATATGAATATGTTATAGCTCTTAGAGAAAAGATTATCGAATCGTGCAGGTTAGCAACTTCATCTTCCGAATTTGCGAAAGAAAAAGCTAGGCGATTTGCTAATAAGAAAAGACGCCTACGTCAACTTTGTCCTGGAGACAAAGCATATGTCTTACTGCCCTCAAGAGAGAATAGACTTCTCATTTCTTGGAAGGGTCCATACACTATAGTCTCGAAAATTTCTGATGTCGACTATATTGTCGATGTGGATGGAAGGCATAAAACCTTCCATATAAATATGCTAACAGAGTTTATTGAACGTCCAGACTATTTACAGCCTATTTTCCAGGCGACGGACGACTCTCCAGTTCAACATGGTCACATCTCATCCCTGTCCGTTATACAGGATGAGGAAACTATTTTTTCTGACGTGAACTTACCTCTTCCTGCGATTCCACTTACTTCAACGGAATCGTGGAGAGACGTTACAGTCTCTTCCAACTTGTCTTTTGAGGAACAACGTCAAGTATCCTCTACGTTACAATCATATCAGGATGTCCTTACCGACATTCCTGGACACACAGATGTCATAGAACATGACATCATACTTACTGATCGTAATCCGATCAGAGTAAGACCATACCCAATACCTATTCATTTTCAAGCACAAGTCGAGAAAGAATTGGATGAAATGATTCAACTACAAATAATTGAACCATCCACTTCAGCTTATTCTTCGTCGATAGTTATTGTTCGAAAGAAAGACAATAACATACGTCTTTGCGTTGATTATCGCAAATTAAATCAAGTTACGAAGTTCGATGCTGAACCTATGCCGTTATTAGATGATCTACTTATTAGACTTTCTAAAGCTAAATTCTTTACTAAACTAGACTTGTCGAAAGGTTATTGGCAAGTCCCACTGACGGAACACGCCAAACCTCTCACTGCTTTTTCGACACCTAGGGGTCTGTTTCAATGGAATTTTATGCCTTTCGGGCTTATGAACGCCCCAGCGACTTTCGTGCGCATGATGCGACGAATTCTATCAGATCGTGCAGATGTCATTGCATATTTAGACGACATCTGTCTTTTCAGCGATACTTGGGAAGAACACTATGTGGGTCTGAAGGAATTGCTATCTACTCTACGTGAGCATAGTTTGACTGCTAAACCCTCTAAAGCTTTTGTTGGGTTTAGTGAAATTTCCTTCCTAGGTCATCGAGTTGGTCATGGTCTGTTGAAGACAGAGGACCAAAACATTTCAAAGATATTAAATATCTCGGTTCCGAAGACAAAAAAGCAAGTGCGTAGTCTCTTGGGATTGATACAATTCTATGGAAGATTCATTGAGAATCTGTCCTCCATTATGGCACCACTTTCAACGTTATTGAAAAAAGGTTCTCCTAATATGGTGCGTTGGTCCCAAGAATGCCAATCTTCATTGGATCAGGTTAAGAATTTGTTCTCATCTCATCCTATCTTAAGACTACCGACGATTGATAAGACTTTTGTCCTTCGTAGTGATGCCTCTTCCACTGGCATTGGAGCGGCACTAATGCAGGAATATTCAGGAACTCTGCATCCTGTAATGTATATTTCTAGGAAGCTGAATGCGGCAGAAAGGAATTACTCGGTTTTGGACCGTGAATTGTTGGCTATGGTTTGGTCCATTCTTAAGCTACAAAGGTTCCTTCTGGGCGCGCATTTCTTTATGGAAACCGACCAAAAAGCTCTTACGGCTATGCAAAGTAAGGATTTGAAGAGCTCGAGATCTACTCGTTATGCTATTGCTCTTCAGCCTTTCCATTTCACGGTGCGAGCTATCCGTGGTTCGGATAATGTGATGGCGGACATATTGTCTAGATGCCCACATGATTCCAGTTAAATCTTGTGTCCTAGTTTTTCCTGATATATTTTCAGACTTAGGTCTGTCCTTAATATCATAATATGTTGTAATACAAATGTATTTGGATGATGTTTAGATAATTTAACAAATTTCATTTTGTCCATCCATCAGTGATATGTTGCTAAAATAGCATTGACATTTGTATATTGCTATGATTATATTATTTAGTAATGTTTGATATATGATTGGTATTGCCAGCAACTTAGGTTTCTTGAATGGTATCCCTTAGTTTGTTTGGCTTAAAGGAAATATTTTCTCCTATGTTGGGAGATGATTTGTACCCTCTTCTATTGTACCTGATATTAGGTTCATTGTTTGCATGAGCACAGAAGTGATACTGGTGCTATCTTGCTCATGAACATATTAAAAAAAAAAAATTGCATTTTTTTTTTTACAGGGGGGTGGTAGTAATGTTGCTGTCATTTTCGACGGAGTCATCTGTCAAGTTATTTGCTTATGTTTGTATCATAAGTATAATTGTGTCTTTACCTGCGATGTCAGGTTGATTAGGGGTTGTCTTCCCTTGTTTATTCATTCATTGTGTTTGACCTTTAGGGTCAGAGGTTGACAGTTCGGCGTAGGCCTATGGGAAGGTTTTTTAAGCGGGAGTGAGATATACTTCCGGGAAGCCGGGAGGTCCTGTTTTTCTGAAGGGACCAAGAGTCCATTGTTTTTCGGGGAGAATCTTCGAAGTAACTGCTATGGCAGTTTTCCCCAGTGAATCTCTGTGCGTCGGGATGACGACAGAATTCCTTGTGATGTTCTGAGGATTCATTTACCAGGTAATACCGACCTTTATGCATTATTACGCTTTTCGGTGGCAGAACATGTAAAGGATTACCTAGGGTGAACAGCAGCTCACTGATCCGCCATTTCAGAACTTATATATTTGTGCTCGAGGTAGCCATCCAAGACTGTTAGTCTTATATTGTCCAGAAATCCAGTGACGAAGATATATTGTGGGAGCCGCAGATTGGCGGAACTTCTATCTACAATAAGTATTACTGCAGGGTTGATGATAACCTATTTAACAGAAGTACACGGCCGACGTCAGAACGAGGCCTGTGCTTCCGGCTATTATACTACAGCCTGATATGTGCAATTGGCGGGGAGTGCCAAGTTGCACCTGTGTGTCAAAGTAACTAAGGCATCTGACGCGTTTAGTCAGAGACGCCAAGGGCGACGCTACGAACTGTCATTATTGAAGAACTTTGCTATTGACCATGCACGTCTATTCTGATGTTTACCTTTTTGAATGCCAAATGTATACCTATCGATGTCAGGTCAGCATGACCTTGTTACACTGACTGTTCCTGTTGATACTATGTGTGTTCCCGTCAATAAATGTCTTGAAACATGCCTGCAGTGTCAAAGCATCCTTGATTACTGCATGTGAGAGTATGGGTTGCAGGATCTACATCTATACGAGCCTAAACACATTCGCGCCTTCATTCGCACCCACACTCAATTCATCATACGCTCGCACTACACATCTAACAACATGTATACTGTCTTGGGCCAGTGATCACCTCAACAAGAAAAAAAAGACAGTTACAATCACCAACATCATCACCACCGTCATCATCACCATCATCATCACCATCATCATTACCATTATCATAATCATCATTATCGCCATCACCATCATTATTACCACCATCGTCATCATCATCACCACCATAACCATCATCATCATCATCACCACCATCATCATCATCATTACCACCATCATCATCATTAGAGTTGGTAATCTCCCCTTTCCATACAATTGTTTTACCGCGAAAACAAGGAAATAGGTAGCATGAAAACCTCGTCTGTCTAATACATTAGAAATACAACAAAATGTTATATCACTTGCTTGACACACTTCTGCTGAAAGGATTATGACCTACTGTGTAGCTTCCATTTGATGACTCTTATGACCTACTGTGTAGCTTCCATTTGATGTTTCTGTCACAGAGAGTTTATTGATCGTAAATTGCCTATATCCTCTTCTTTTTCTTTCACCCGTATCCTCTATTTTTATTATCACTCTTTACCTTTCTCCTGTATTTTTCGCATCCATTCGTTTGCGAGAATAATATTTTCATTTCCCATTCACACTTTCGCCAGTTTCGTTTCTCATTTAGAAACGCATTTCATTGCTGATGAAACGAGTAACTTGATTACGTAGATGTCATTCGCGCAGCTTGACGAGAGGTGAGATTATGTTTCATACTCAGACGTAGCACCAGATGATTTGGCGTGAGAATGCATTCGGTCAATCGCTGCAGATTGACGAAATGGCTGTGAGTGTCGGGCTGTCTCAGACATAGGGCCGACATGACGTCTGCGTTCTCACCTGTCAAAACGTAGCTTCTCGGTGAACGCTGAGGTGAGGCGTGAATCCCGACATCTCACTGGTGGCAGTGTCAGACATTTGTCTGGTATTTTGCATCAGGGTGGAGAAGGCGCCATCACACATTCGCTCAGAATGGTCAGTTTGGCGTGAGGTGCGAAGACGATAGGTGCTAATGAGAGGGGGAGTCTGGGGTTTTGAACATATGCGCGCATCTTTGGCGTGTTTCATATATTTCAACCTGAGTTAACTTGTTGCTTTTCATTCTCCAACTTGCAGTAGACAGAATCACTCGTGCTAGTGAATGAAGCTTGTATAGCGAAGTCATTAGTTTCTCGTCAAATTTTGCCGAGCTTCTAAATACCTATCTAGTGAATTATCCTTGTCGTTGTGAAACTGTAATTCTGTTTGGAGGTAAAATATCATATTAATATTCTAGTATTTTGTGAAGTGTTTAAAGTGTTAAATCGTTTAATTTATTTCTCTAGTTAGATTTGGTGCAGAGCGCTTGATTTATATAGTCTGTATTATTTTATAGTGACGAGTTACAGTGGAAAACAGAAATTATATTTCTAGCTTAAACTCAGTCGGCTATTAAAAAATTTAATTTAACTGCTAATAATCAGACGAGAATAAACTTTCTAAACTAACTTATAAATGCTAGAAGCCTCATGAGCGTTGACGGAATACGCATGTATTCCTAATTCATGAGGATTGATGATTTTTATATATAACGTATTTCACGGGAAAATTTAAATGATAAGACAAGCTACGCTTGCAGTTTAAATTATCAGTCATAGTATGTATAATTATTTGATATGTGTTCTTTCCATTTATATATAGTGAAACTGTGGTACCCAAACTTTGCCAGCGCTAAGTACGTATGAGTGATATCTGTGAAGAACTAAAACATTTACCTTAGAGTGGCTTGGTGCAAAATCTTTACGAGTACTTTAACGGTTAAATGAGATAACGGGCCTCTTGCGCCTGATTTTGATTCTTCCTGAGAAAAACCTTAAGAACAGTGCAGCCTGGTAGCAATTAAATTATTACAAACAGTAACGTTTTTTTTCCGCAATTTTTGTCAACTTGTGGTATGACCAAGAAGGCTACCTTTGATCGAAAGTTACAGACCTCACTTTTTTCCCTAAGTAGTGGAAACCTCACGATTCTGACACAGTGAACCCGCTTACACTAATTCTTACCTGAACTGATAAAGTGACACTAACTTAAAATCTGAATAAACTTATCGCCTGAAGAGAACGATCCCCGGACAAATTGGATGAAACCAAGATCTGCAGAGCTGGGTATTCGCTTCACCAAACGATAAAACAGATTGTGTCATAACGTGCGCCAGACGGTGAACAACGGCAAGTTATAGGGTAAGAAAGTGAGAAATGCACGACAGGGCCCTGATGAAAGAACCGAGTGAAAGTAGACTGAGGGATGTTCTTTGTTGATTCACTCACAATTGTAACATTTCTTTATGCAAAGTATTGCTAACTATATATCTATATATATTCCCTTATACTAGATCAGAGTATCCAGTCTGTTCATACCTTAAAGGAGAAGAATTTTAGACTAAATCATATGTATCTGTGACTCTTTGGGCTATCACTTTCTTCTAACGGGACGGTGAGCTATACATCGAGGGAGGGATCATACCAACGGGTCTATCATTCTTGTAGAATTTCTTGATTTTTGTTTATGATTTTTTTTCTTTGTATATGCTTGATGTGATTTGATATGTTGTGAGAGAAGTTTAGTCTTGATAAATAAACTACTCATAAAATTTAGTCCAGCGTGTCGGTCAGTTCGTTTTCCCAAACTATTCATTTAATCATTGTCATAGTTTTCCCACGTCTGTACGTCTTACTGTCGTCGTATGTGTGGATGTATGTGAGTGGATATATAAATATATAAATATATATATAAATATAAATATATATAAATATATATAAATATATATATATATATATATATATATATATATATATATATATATATATATATATATATATATATATATATATATATATATATATGTATATATATATATATATATATATATATATATATATATATATATATATATATATATATATATATGATAAGAACAGAACTGGTGTAAGGGACGTAAATCTGGGTATATTAGTAGCCAAGATAGATTCTGCGTTGTTTGAACTTGGTTATAGCAATGCTATTACTTTTTTGTGTGGTGTCGATAATTTATTGTTGGTTATGTATAACTTGTATAACTTGTTTAAATTACTGATTATGTTTTGTTTAGTTATAAACTATTTTTTGTAGTACAGTAGAACTCCATTTATCCGAACCCCAATTATCCGAACATCCAATTATCCGAACACTTTTTCCAGAAAGAAAAAAAATCAGATGCCACAGTCACGTTAGACTAAAATTCTGAATCTTTTGATGCGGCAAACTTCAAATGTGTGCGAACAATTTGTAGAGAATGGGATGGCTAATGGTCGGTCGCTTACGTACAGGAAGTCAGTTAGATCATAAAGTCAGTTAATATCTGGTTTAAAAATACAGTGTACGTGTGCGTTCTAGGTAGAACACTGGCTAAACAGACAGTTCAACTTAAAATAATTGTGTCTGCTACTACAGCAGAATAATTTTGGTGTACAAGTATTTCTCTGTGCGATATGGCATCTTCCAGTAGGCCTAAAGCATATAAAAGGAACCGCAATGTTTTGTCAATTGAAACGAAAACAGAATTTATCAAGAGACTAGGACAAGGTGAAACTGTGTCTTCACTTGCGAGGATTTTCAATGTTGGGAAAGCTACCGTCTCTGACATCAAAAGTAACAAGGATAAAATTATGAGTTTTGCATCGAAATTTGATAGTGAAAATGGGTCGAAGAAACGTAAAACCATGAGAAATGCGAAAGATGTGAAATTGGAAGAGGCTTTGTATATATGGTTTGTGCAAAGAAGAAGCAAAGGGGAACCTATCTCTGGTTCTCTGTTGTGTGAAAAGGCACTTCAGTTCAACAATCAACTTGACGGTCCTCCTGACTTTAAGGCTAGCCAGGGATGGTTAAGAAACTTTAAATCTCGTCATGGCATACGAGAATTGGAGATTCAAGGGGAATCTTTATCTAGCGATGCAACTGCCGCTAAAAATTTTAAAGAAACATTCTTGGCTTTTTTGGAAGAAGAAGGTTATTCACTCGATGATGTGTATAATGCCGATGAGACTGGCT
This sequence comes from Oreohelix idahoensis, assembly GCA_024509875.1. NCBI lineage: Eukaryota > Metazoa > Mollusca > Gastropoda > Stylommatophora > Oreohelicidae > Oreohelix > Oreohelix idahoensis. Next base: position 370,195 of record JAMPIV010015679.1, read on the forward strand.
TATACTGGAAATCATTGCCTCAAAAATCACTTGCATCTCAGCGCGAAGCAGCTGCCCCTGGGTTTAAAAAGTGCAAAGAGAGAGTAACAATTTTGGTAGCCGCGAATGCCAGTGGAAGTCATCGTTTACCGGTGCTAATGATCGGCAAAGCCAAAAAACCACGTTGTTTAAAGAATGTGACATGTCTCCCATTGTGTTACAAAGCACAGAAGAGTGCTTGGATGAATAGTGAAATATTTCTTGATTGGTATACAAATCAGTTCATCCCAAATGTGAAGAGGTTGAGAGAACAAGAAAAGAAAACTGGAAAAGTAATTCTTCTGCTGGACAATGCACCATCTCATCCAGAGACGGATACATTGAATGCAGTTGATGCAAATTTTAAAGTAATTTTTCTGCCTCCCAATGTAACAGCACTGATTCAACCAATGGATCAGGGTGTTATAGCAAAGCTTAAAAAGATGTACAAGAAGGAAGTCCTGCGTCGTTTATTGTTGGCTGAAGATGAAGAAAGTGTGGTGGCGTTTTCCAAAAAGCTTAATCTCAAAGACTGCTGCTATATGTTAGCTGATGCTTGGACCACCCTGTCACAAGATAATCTCAACAAGGCTTGGAGTAGATTGCTTGGGAAAAAAGGAGGAAATGAAACTACTGCAGTGGACACAAATGATGATTGTATAAATGAAGTTGTGGAACTGTTTCAAGCAATGCCCGGATTTTCGGACTGTGACAAAGATGATGCACACATGTGGCTAGAAGATGATAATGATTCTGGTTTTCAGTTTTTGAATGACGAAGAAATTTTGTCTTTTGTGCAAGAAGAAAACCAAATACATGTAGTGACCGATGATGAAGACTCCTCAGAAGTACATGATGTACTTGTAGATTATGAAGAAAAACCAAAACGTCGACCAAGTCCTGAAGAGGCCTTTATAGCACTAGAAACAGCGATGGCTTGGTACGAGCAAGAAGATGACAGCTGTCCTACACAGCTTCTGCTGTTGAAGAGAATTCGGGACTTAGCAGCCAAAAGGAGACTATCCAGTTTGGTGCAAAAGAGGATTCCTCATTATTTTAAATAGTGGGCTACATCTGTGCAAGTACATATATACGTAAGTTGCGCCTGGTTTTGAATCGTTTGTAATGTTATTTTGAAAACATTTCTCTTTCTTAACAAAAATAATTAATACAAGTAGTACATGCACTGCAGTGTAATAAAAGATTTTGGTGATACAGTGATCTAATACAGTGTGGGTATTATTATTACAGTACAAGTAAATATGTTTTATAGTGTATTTTCCTTGTGATGGTTAATTATTTTTAGAAATATGTGTACATGTACTCGATACATTATGTAATCCAATTATCCGAACATTTGATTATCCGAACGATGCTCGGTCCCATGGGGTTCGGATAAATGGAGTTCTACTGTATTAGTATAGGAATACTTTGTTATTTTGTTTTGTGCTGTTCGATCGTGTTTGTATGTATTTTGAAATACGTTGTTGATCTAAATAGTTATTAGTATATATTTTTACCAACGTTCTCTATATTCATACCTTTTGCTTTTGTCTTTGTTGATTATTCTTCATTCCATCCCTTCTTTTCTGTTGTCTTTTCAGTATGGTTTCATATTATGTTTACATTTCGTGCTTTATTTACGTTTCACTTCATTCTCCTTGTATACTTCTTCTTTCGCTTCTTATACTTTCATTCTATGTATTGTTACTTTAATGGTATAACTTAATATAGTGCAGCTACTTGTGATATTTGTAATTATTTTACATATAACAAATTGTTTGAATGTAATATTATTGTTTTTTCCTCATATTCTGATTTCATACTTACCTTTATTACGGATCATTTTTCGTTTGCTTGATCTTGTCTTTTCTTTTACTATCGGTTGTTTCCTATTTAGTTGTGCTGTATTCACTTAACTTGGTTTTGTAATGCATTATTTTTGGTATGCTTAATTGATTACATTGGATACTTCATTTTTACATTTCACTTAATGCTTATATTTTGTAGATGTCTTATTTTAACTTAACTTAAGGTAATTCTTATACGCATATGTTAGAGATTCATTGTCCTCTTAATCTTTTTTGGTTTTGGGGAATGTATTTGTCAAAAAAATTGATAGAATCAATTTTTTTCTCTGGGGGTGAGGTAAGATGATAAGAACAGAACTGGTGTAAGGAACGTAAATCTGGGTATATTAGTAGCCAAGATAGATTCTGAGTTGGAGCACTTGTTTGCTTGTAGCTATTGAATTGTTTTGAAAATATCTCGTGGTAGTTTGGAGAGACAGATTACAGATAGCGTGGAAAAACGCTGATCATCTCAAAGTGTGAGATATATTTATTCTGTAATGTTTTGAACGGAGTGAGAATAGCTCGCGGCTAGCCCGCAGATGATTGATTGACTGAGTTGTAATGACCGTGAGGAAGTCTCGTGACTGCTTTTGAGCGGAACGAGTGTGTTATCTAGGGAGAGTGTTCCGGGCGTTTTGACCGGGTAGGTCAAGACAGTGTTTTTGGGAAGTGTGAAATGCCTGTACAGTGCTGAATTTAAAATGTCGACGGATTTTTCGCTGTGGGTACAGCGTAGCATAAAACTGCAGTTTGAATTATTGTGGAAATGTTTATAACTGCAGTGTGCAGTCTTTAAAGGCCATTATTTCCTGTGTGAGGAGTATTGATTAATAAGAGTACTTTAGGCCATGAATCATGATAGCTGCTGAGTGCAGGATTCTTTATAGTGCTGAGTTTAATAAGAGTACTTTAGGCCATGAATCATGATAGCTGCTGAGTGCAGGATTCTTTATAGTGCTGCGTTTAATAAGAGTACTTTAGGCCATGTATCATGATAGCTGCTGAGTGCAGGATTCTTTATAGTGCTGAGTTTAATAAGAGTACTTTAGGCCATGAATCATGATAGCTGCTGAGTGCAGGATTCTTTATAGTGCTGAGTTTAATAAGAGTACTTTAGGCCATGAATCATGATAGCTGCTGAGTGCAGGATTCTTTATAGTGCTGAGTTTATAAAGAGTACTTTGGGCCATGAATCATGATAGCTGCTGAGTGCATCATTCTTTATAGTGCTGAGTTTAATAAGAGTACTTTGGGCCATGAATCATGATAGCTGCTGAGTGCAGGATTCTTTATAGTGCTGAGTTTAATATGAGTACTCTAGGCCATGTATTATGATATCATTGTAACTGCCGAGTGTGCAGTCTTCATGGTGTTAATTTATATCTCGTGTTTTGCTGTGAACGGTATTCTATGTGTATTTCATATCAATGTGTTGTGACGTGAATAAACCAGTATTAATTGTCACCAGTCGTTTACAACCATCCATGACTCTTGTGTACGTACCTGTGGGGTAAACGACTAAACCAACACACGCACTTAATATTACAGAGGTAACAGGGAACTTAACACGTATTTAGAAATATCCCCGGAGTGGGCGTGGCCTATCTATATCGAGAACCTGTTCATCGCTTACCAGTGGACTTCTACAGTGTTTGCCTGTGTGGCGTATATGTATGTATCAAATGTAGACATTACCAGATCCGCAACACAACAGTAACGTTAGCAGATAATCAATAGACACCCTACCGTATCCACCAAACCAATACGTTATCAGTGATGGCCATGATTTCACGGGCTTTACGGGAGGAAGCAACAATATATATATATATATATATATATATATATATATATATATATATATATATATATATATATATATATATATATTTCATATATATGTGTGTAGACTGTCTGACTCACTTTCAATCTGTCGTAGAAGATAGGTGAAAGAGAGAAGATTTTCTTGATTTCAGAGACAGCCTCTACCACATTTCTACCATCTCACTCGTGAAAATCTATTGCTATTACTATTCTCACTGTGACTATCACTTATTCTAATCTATTCAGAAGGGACCAACCCAAGTCTTAATTCTCCTATCAAAAATCTACGACAGTTTCTTATTTCCGATACAAAACAAGACCTGTAAATACAGATCACATTCGGACAGTCTTGAACCCAGATGATAACAAGAGAACCGAACAAGCTGTCAATCAATCGCTTCAGCTCGCATAACGCTTAAAATATATCCAGGTATCGCCAAAGGTGAGAGAGGAATATAGACTGGTGAATTCACAGCAATATTGATTGTTGGTAACATAAATTTTACCACTGGAATGTGCATTGAAACTCGAAATAAGTTTAGAAGATGCTAACAGATGTTTTGCTCGAAAAAAATCCTCCCACTAACGACATTGGTCTATACAATTTTTTATTCAATCTTAGCATGTTGTATCATATTTTATCTACAGCTTTAAAAATAGTGTGGTCAATGATCTCTTAGGCTACTTATTACAGACTTCTTATTGTGGTATAGAATTATACAGTGTAAAAGACATAGAATATTTCTTATGGGTGGGGAAATACTCTGAAGAATGATTAAGTCCAATTACAATGGAAGCTTCTCTTGGTTTGTGTATTTTTACGTTGAGACCACTGTCTGTTCCTTCATTTTTGTCTATAAAGTGTATATCTGATTCCACATTGTATTGGCGTGTATCTAAAACTGGAATCTGGTTATCGTGTGTTACATTTATTCTCATACTCTGTCCAACAATAGGCAGTTTTAATGTTTCTACCAGTTATAAGCTTCGTCAGAATACAATGTCATATTTGGTTTTTGTGTTACCAGTCTGCATCAAGTGGTTGCAGACATATCGACCAAATAAAAGTTAGAAATTAGGGTTATAACTTATCAGATAGAATGTATGTCATATCTGGGTCAATATGACCGACTGGTAGTGACTATGAGTATGTTTAATATAATCTACACTGTTAAAGGTTCTTCTGACATGTGTTGACGTGAGTAAACCTGATATAATACATTAAATGTAAGTTAATTTAAGTCATACATTAAATATGAATAACCGTGATATTCATACATTAAATATGAATAAATGTGACAGTCATACATTAAATAGGAGTAATTGTGACAAGCAAGAATTAAATATGTCTAAATGTTGCAATCACGCCCTAAATATCAATAAATATGACATGCATACATTAAATATAAATACATTTTGACTGACATACCTAGACTGTAAGAGATAAATGTCAGAAGCAGCTTGAATATCAAACGTGTAGTCCTGAGTAACATCATGTGTGATCACGTGTTGACAAACATAATAACAAAACAGAATATCTGGCACTTTCACAAGCGCACTACTGCAGACTGCCATAAGTGTCGCATCTACTTGTTCACTTGTATATAACAGATATAGGTGTCTATTTTTAGACAACTGCTGCAACCTAGTCTATTGTGACGTTCTAACAAACAACATAACGTTATACGTCATTACATACGGTTTATTAGTCCAAGTTCCCTTTATCAATTTTAGTCAACTAAGTAAGCGTGACTTTAAAATCATTTATAACAATTTTTTTTCTTAATTGTGGTTAATTTATTCAGCATAAATAGAGATTATATCCTAGGCAAGGAGAGGGACAGAGAAATAAAGAGAGAGAGATAGAGAGTGAGAGAGAGAGAGAGAGATAGAGAGAGAGAGAGAGAGAGAGAGAGAGAGAGAGAGAGAGAGAGAGAGAGAGAAAGAGAGAGAGAGAATGCTAGTGACCATAATCTGGCAGAGTCACGTGTAGATGGTTTAGTCACCTGGTCTTGTAAAACAAGCAGGTGTTTGACTTTCTTCTATGATTGTACCTTACATCAGGTAATAATTTTATCTTATCTGTCAATGTTTCTGATTTGTAAGGTTAATGATTCTTACCGTGACGTGTTTCATATGCACATGTTTACATACGCTTAAATGTTTACACACAAGGCCAAATTAAGGCCTTCCAAGACCGAAATCACTACAAATATTGTGGGACCCCCTTTCTACAAAAGGTGAACATAACAATACACTTTTAAGAAATAAAATATGTTTGTATTATGGCAATATAAAAACAATCACATAAAATGTTTATTTAAAAAAGTTCCTGTCTTGATTTTCTGACAGCGAAATCCATATCAGCAAACTTTATTTGACAAAACATGTTCGCATCAATTAAAAATAGAGGAAGTGAAAGAAGTCTTACCTCATACATTGTTGTTCTCTGAGGGTTTGTTATTCTGTTAGCAGAGAATAATAACGTTCTACAGATATAAGTAATCAGCAATGTTAATGATATATGTAGAGCAATATCTACATTAGGGGATGCTCATTTTAGTCCATATTTTACTGCTGAGTATTAAAGGTCAATGAGTCTTAAAGGTCGCTGAGTCAAAATTTCGTTTTTTCCCTATATTTTTATACAGTGCACATTTATTACTGACCTCATTATGTCTGTCCGCGTGTCTGTCTGTCTGTCTGTTTAAATATTTCATGTGTTCTGATTTTAGCCATCGCAATGTGATTATTAAATCTAGGAATTTGATCATTTCCTGTCTTTCTTTTTTGGCTTAACAAAAAACTCTGCTCATTTGAATATAGATGTGTTTCATAACAAACTAAGCTTATTTATGAGCCTTTGATTAGGTTAGGCATTATTTTGCATTGTCTGCCCTATTTAGCATATTATGGCACTTTTGAGAATTGTTGGTCATTTTACAGCATTATTTTTGTGTATGTTTTTCCATTCATTATTTTGCATATTTTGGCATTTCCAAAAAAAAAACAAAAAAAAAACAGGAATTATTTAGAAACAATACACAATTAGAAATTGCATTTTTAAGGGACGTATGTTTGTCTCTTAGAATGCATGTTTTTGATTAATAAAATGGACTTTCAATTTGACAGAAAATTAAAAAAAAAAAAAGAAGTATTGTTATGTTATTTCTTTCCCTATTTTATTTCATTGGCCATTGTTTTGCCTAGTAATACAGTTTCAGTTTGCCTCAGTAACAGCAAGAAGCTAAATTGTATTTGTTACACTTTTTTGTTTTGTTTTATGTCTTTCATTTTCTTCTTTTAATAATACAAAATAATTTTATTTAGAACGGAAGCTAAAAAAGAAAGTTGTGTGTTTTTATGTCATTTTTTTATTTTATATGGCATTTTTGCAGCGTTTTTTGGGTCATAAACGTATTTTTATAGGTCATTTTATTGCAATATTGAGGTCATAAAAATCCTGGCTCTGGTGATTGTAGTGGATTGATGGTATTGTATGATGGTGATATTACTAAGTGTGATGCATGAGGTCAGCTGTGAAGGCTCCTGAGATAAAATGTAGCTGTGAATTGTCAGAAGGCCCTTCTTGCTACCACTACGACCTCACACCTATCTTTTTTTATCTAATGAATGTGGCTACGTTAAAATTCTATGGTATTGATATGTAATGTGTTGTGGTAGTTTGCAAACACACACACAGATATTTAACAAGTCTAATAATAGTAATAAAATGTTATAACACACTGAACTAACTCGAGATGTGTAAAATTTGGATAGTAATTTTCTTTAAATTTATTTGTTCTGAACCAAGGTTTTATTTTGGCCAGAACATATGAAAGGTTTTGCAATTATGAAAGAAATGCATGAATATGACATAAGAAATGCAAGGTGTGTACATATGTATGTTACTAGACTAGTTAATATTACTACTGTTTATAGTTGTAATCTAATTGGGAGAACACTTAATGGATGTGCTGTTGGGGTGGCCTCATCACTCCCTGTCTATGGCGACTACACATTGTCCAGTTATTTGATGGAAATTTTATGGGTGTGTTAGAAAATAAGTTGAGTTGGTGAATTCTCAGCAGACCAGACGCTCACGTAGCTTGGATGTGTAGCTCTGGTGCTGAGATCTGGTGGCCCACCTCTTCGTGCTTGGGGGCAATATCAGGCTGCTCTGCCAAAATATAAACTGCACGGGTCCACTCTTGTATGATTCAACTCATCATTTGACACCACATTGGTGCCAAATAAAAACTCACAGCTCAGAATTATGAATATAGAACACAGTTAATTGCTAGCAAAACTCAGCTGAGCTGCTGGCTTTAGTATGGCGTCCCTCTAAAGATATCAATTTGCTTCTGGGAATACACCACTATATTATTTACTGTGTCTACTAGGACAACTTATAACGAATGACAAAAAATGCGCGTCTGAGCGCCGATAATATATTCATCTATGGCCAATCACCGCCTTTTTTCCTTTCAAATTCAAACCTACTACCAAAAAGTCATTTCAGTCATACCTCAGTCAAGTATGCCTTATTGTCTGTTGGTCCGTCCGTCTCTACTTGCGTTTCACAAAAAACACACTTGTTTTTTGAACCAACTCTGCCTTCCCCTACACAATTTTGCCTTTAAAGTTATTTTTAGCCACAATTCTCCAGCCCATCCCCTCTCTTTCATACCAACTAGATTTTAGCGCTTTGAGTCTCAAGACTGCAGTTTTTGAAAATTAGGGACATTTTTGTTTCAATGCAGACGCTCGCTGATATGAACAACACAGTCTTTTGTCGATATCTTTCTTATTATTTATCCGTCTGTATAAATGAAAGCATATTATTTCACTGCTCAAGATGGGCCATCCGGCCAGCTAGGTTTATATTCCTAACATCATTATTAAGAAAAAGTTACTTTTCAAATGTTTTCTAGAATCTTCTATAATGCGTTCATCACTGCATTCAAATAAACGGATTAAGTTATCGCAACAGCGTCCAAGAAATGACTGTGGCGTATAATAGCTAACGTCCCTTTTGTCGATTTCTTTACCTTGTGTCAACTTGGGGACGTGAATTTTTCCTTGCCCCACCAATTTGCGTCCTTTTAGCCTTGCTAGTTCCAAGCACGTTTCAGTCATATTTTTTTCCTCTGATCTCCGTTCTCATCCCGCTCCAAGGGTAAACGTTTTGCCTTCACGTCTAACAATTTAATTTCCATGGCGGGTGGTGACCCGCGGCGTGGGCGATCATGTATTCTAGTAGCTTACGCATTAGTTTTTATCCCTACGTTGTATCATTGGAGATATTTTAACGTTGTATCATGGTTAATTTTGTGACACATCTCCCCACTTGAAAACATGCCTACGGCAAGTTCTAAAACCAGTGATACACATAGATAAAATCTCTCCTCACGCCTGCCATTACTCTAATTTTGATCACAGGGGTGCCGACTGAGGAAATCTGCACCGACATTCAATTTGCCTGGGATATATTGGATACTAAACTGATAAGGTTGAAGCAATAAAGACCACCTCAGCAATCTTGCGTTTTCATGCTTAGCCTGAGATAAGAATACGAGAGGCTGATGGTCCGTCTCGACCACAAAAGTCCTACCATACAGATAGATTTGAAACTTCTTTATTGCCCAGATTAACGCTAAACATTCTTTTTCGCTTGTGGAGTATCCTTGTTCCGCCTTATTCAATTTGCGGCTTGCATAAGCGACTGGTTTCAGTTCCCCATCAGGTGAAGATGATCTTTGCAACAAAGCCGCTCCGAGTCCTACATTACTTGCATCGGTTCTTAAGACAAAGTCCTGTGTCAAATCAGGCAGTTTGAGAATAGGCTTGCTAGTGAGTTTTTCCTTTAAGTCTTGGAACGCTAATTCACTTTGCGCAGTCCAAATAATTTTATCTGGAAGTCCCTTGCGAGTCAGATCAGTCAGAGGAGCACAAATAGAGTTAAAATCTTTGATATATTTTTGATAAAATCCGCATAACGACACGAATGATCGCACGTCCTTTTTTGTTTGTGGTCTAGGTGCTCTCTGCAGTTTTTCCAAGTTCTTGGGATCAGGGGTCATGTTACCCTGATATACAGTGTGTCCCAAGAATTCCAACTCTTTGCATCCAATACAACATTTTGTTGGCCTAGCAGTTAAGTTCGCCTCCCTAAGCCTATTAAATAACATTTCTAGAGCTTCAATGTGTTCTTCAAATGTCTCTGTGGCGACGAGAATATCATCCATGAAATTCGTGATACATGGGTTATTCAGGGGATCCAACAATTTGCGCATCATCCTTGAAAATACACTCGGAGCATTTTTCAGTCCGAATGGTAGCATGTTGAATTCATAATGTCCATCCGAAGTGCTAAAAGCCAAATAAGGTCTCACTTCAGGCTTCACTGGAATCTGGTAATAGCCTTTACTAAGATCCACCTTTGAAAAGTATTTTGCCTTGTTCAGTCTGGCAAATAACTGTTTTGTGTCTGGTAATGGATCCACTTGTCCTTCTGTGACAGCATTCAGTTTCCTGTAATCTATGCACAGTCTGTGTTCCCCAGACGGTTTTCTCAACAAAACGACACTAGAGCTAAAAGATGATTCACTGTGTGAAATAATCCCCTCCTTCAACAAATAATCTATTTCTTCCTTCAATGCCTTCTCCTTCGCGAACGGAATAGAATAGGCTCTCATACAGATTGGGTTTGAGTCTACCAGTTTCATGTCATACTGTAGCAAATTTGTATGGCCTGGTTTATCTGTTAATACATCTGTATGTTCCTCCAGAACCTGTTGAACTCTCTCCCTCTGGTTTTTAGTCAGGTGCTTACTGACTTTTACCTGTGCTGCTGTTTCACAAGGATGTAATGGGTATTCATGTGAGGTGAGTGGTTCCTTTTGCATTTGAGTTGCGATAGCTAAGGTCAGTAAGGGGGTGCTTTCCTGGAGTGGTCTGTCCAGATACTTCTTTAACAGGTTTACATGATAAACTTTCTCCTTCCCCTTTTTGTCAATTTTATAGTTTGTTCTAGACACCTTCTCTAGAACCGTATATGGACCTTGCCATCCAATTTGTAATTTATTCTGGCTACCGGGTAGTAGAAGCAGCACCTTCTCTCCCACAGCTAGTTCTCTGTCCTTTGCCTTCCTATTAAAATATGCTGCATGTTTCTTCCTGGCTTGTTTCAAATTATCATTTGCCAGTTTCCATCCAGCTTTCAAACGAGTGGTCAGTTCGTTCACGTATTGATAAGATGAGGTAACAGTCTCTTCCGCCTTCTCATCTGTCCAGGTCCTTAATAGGGCTTCTAATGGACCTTTTATTGGCCTCCCAAATAGCAGAGTTGCGGGAGCCATCCCGGTTGAACTATGTGGTACCTCCCGATACGCAAACAATGCGGCGGGCAGGAATTGATCCCACAGATCCGGTTTTTCGTGTGCCAGCTTTCTCAGGATAGAAATGAGAGTCCCGTTGAACCTCTCTACCTGGCCGTTCCCTTGTGGATGGTACGGACTACAATGAAAGTGTCTGGCTTGAAATAGCTTAAAAACTTCTTCCGTTAGTTTCCCCTTGAACTGAGAGCCATTATCCGTCAAGATTTGATGCGGGAATCCTAATCGGGTAAATATTGTAAGTAGTGCCTCTGCTACATGTTTTGAATCAATTGATGGCAGGGCTACCGCCTCTCCCCACATAGAACAAGTGTCCACCAGAGTAAGGATGTAACTGTTCCTCCTCTTGGTCCGAGTGAGAGGTCCCACAATATCCACTGCAACCCTCTCAAAAGGTGTTCCCACTATGGGCATTTCCCCTAGAGTTGCAGGAGCAGTCCAGTGCTTTGGAGCTACCCTTTGACATTCTGGGCAAGATTTGACATATCTTTTTATATCCTCCGTTATCCCTGGCCAGAAGTAATGACAAGCTATACGCTGTCCTGTGGCGCTGATCCCCATGTGACCACTGAAGGGAATCGCATGCCCGAGTTCCATCACTTTATCCCTATATGAAGTGGGAAGAACCAGCTGGTTGTGACCATTTGTTCCAGTTCCGGCCTTCCTGTATAAGAGTTTGTTCTTCATAAAATATTCCCCCTTGCTCGGAGGTGTGTGGCATTTGGGCAATTTTTTAAAACATGGCTTGAGTGTCCTATCCTCAGCCTGCGCCTTCCTCATCTCCTCTGGATGAGCATTTATAGGTTCACCTTCTTCCTCCTTCTTCTGTGACCTGGTCTGCACTGTCGCCATGATCACAGGTCTCTCGGGATTCCCCAAGAAGACGTATCTACACCCCAATATCAGAGGGTAGATTGGTTCATCTATCACTGCTGCTCTGATTTCTCCTTCCACATAGCGAGTTTTCACCGTTATCCTTGCGATGGGAAGTGTCATGAGTGGTATGTCCTTAGTCGCCCCTTGTATTTCCACTGTTTCTGTGGTATACTGACTTGGGTCCACTAGGCTAGACTTCACAACTGAATCATAATCCAAACCTGTATCATAAAGGCACCTTATGGTGACCCCATTACAAATAACATCCTCACAAACTGGGGGGTGATAAGGTTCCTGCTGTCCCTTAGGATTAACCTTTAATCTTTGCGTCCCCGACTTCATTGCAGCAATGTTTGAAGGTTTCCTTCTACAAAATTCGGTGTTATGGTTATCTTTCTTGCACCATTTACACCATCTTTTTCCTTGGTTCAACGGTTTTCTTTCATTGAATTTTTGGTCATTGAACTGCGAGTTTCTGTCTCGGTAGTCATTTCTTGGCCGTTCAAAGTTTGTCCTACCTTTATTTCCCTGCTCTCTATTATCAAATTTATTAAATTGCTGTGGAGCTTTACAATTGTCTATGTGCTTCTTTTTAGCACCACTTACCTCTGCCTGGGCTGCCTGATACCTCTCAGCGACATTTAAAACCTCCCCCAACTTCTCTGCACCTTGTTCCATGAGAAATTTTCTCATGTCTGGAGCCATGGACTCTCTCAATTGCTCAATCATGATCATTTCTTTAAGATCTTGGGTCTTCCCCAGAGCAGTCCATTTCTCCAAATAGGTTTCCAGTCTGGCAGAGAATTGGTGGTATGTCTCCCCAGACAACAGTTTGGCATTTCTAAATTTCTTACGATAAAATTCACCATTTTTTTCGTACCTCAATAACAAAGCCTGCTTTAACATGTCATAATTGTCTTGGTCTTCTCTGTTCATTTTTGCGAAGACTTCATAAGAAGTACCTCTCAGTCCCTGTGATAGCTTTAAACTCCACCTCTCTCTCTCTAACCCATATGTAGTAGCTAATAACTCAAAACGTCCTAGGTACCCCTCTATGTCATCGTCTTTTTCAACAAAATGGTCTAAATGAAACCCCATAGCTGATGTTGAGGCTCCCAGACTGGGCGTAGCATCTGAGGCAAAAGGGCTGGCACCATTTTCAGGAGCCTGGCCTTGTAATTCCAGCTCCCTTAGTCGTAATTCGTGCTCCCTCTGCAACCTTCTATCTTCTGCCTCCCTTTCGGCAGTCAATCTTTTATCTTCTGCCTCCCTTTGCTGTCGTTTTTCTTCTGCCTCAATCTGCAGCCTCTTAATTTCTCTATCAGCCTCAATTTGTAACCTCTTCTCTTCAGCCAACTTTTCAGACTCTAATTTTCTTTCAGCCTCTTTTTCTAATCTTCTTTCTTCCCGTTCAATATATTTATCACATTCAGCCGTTACATATTGAATTAAAATCTGACCATCCATTCCCATCTCCTTTGCCGTTAGCACAGCAGCTGATCTGAATTTGGCTAGCTCCGCCATACTTTTTAAACAAATCTAGCAATGTGCAAGATAAAATTTCCAACCACTAAAGTAATTCTAATTACTCTAGTCTAAAATAATTCTAATTAATTAATTAATCAATTAACTACCACTGGCTGTGAAGATTCACCAACTTTTATTTTCAGGGACACTTTTAATTTTAAGGGACACTTTTAATTTTTAAAATGTGTTCCCCTAATTTATTTCTCCCCCCAGGAGATCCTAATATTATTGATAGGCTAATTATCCCGGGACAAGAGACCCCAATATATGTAGTGGATTGATGGTATTGTATGATGGTGATATTACTAAGTGTGATGCATGAGGTCAGCTGTGAAGGCTCCTGAGATAAAATGTAGCTGTGAATTGTCAGAAGGCCCTTCTTGCTACCACTACGACCTCACACCTATCTTTTTTTCTAATGAATGTGGCTACGTTAAAATTCTAGGGTATGATATGTAATGTGTTGTGGTAGTTTGCATACACACACACAGATATTTAATAAGTCTAATAATATTAATAAAATGTTATAACACACTGAACTAACTCGAGATGTGTAAAATTTGGATAGTAATTTTCTTTAAATTTATTTGTTCTGAACCAAGGTTTTATTTTGGCCAGAACATATGAAAGGTTTTGCAATTATGAAAGAAATGCATGAATATGACATAATAAATGCAAGGTGTGTACATATGTATGTTACTAGACTAGTTAATATTACTACTGTTTATAGTTGTAATCTAATTGGGAGAACACTTAATGGATGTGCTGTTGGGGTGGCCTCATCACTCCCTGTCTATGGCGACTACACATTGTCCAGTTATTTGATGGAAATTTTATGGGTGTGTTAGAAAATAAGTTGAGTTGGTGAATTCTCAGCAGACCAGACGCTCACGTAGCTTGAATGTGTAGCTCTGGTGCTGAGATCTGGTGGCCTCACCTCTCCGTGCTTGGGGGCAATATCAGGCTGCTCTGCCAAAATATAAACTGCACGGGTCCACTCTTGTATGATTCAACTCATCATTTGACACCACATTGGTGCCAAATAAAAACTCACAGCTCAGAATTATGAATATAGAACACAGTTAATTGCTAGCAAAACTCAGCTGAGCTGCTGGCTTTAGTATGGCGTCCCTCTAAAGATATCAATTTGCTTCTGGGAATACACCACTATATTATTTACTGTGTCTACTAGGACAACTTATAACGAATGGCAAAAAATGCGCGTCTGAGCGCCGATAATATATTCATCTATGGCCAATCACCGCCTTTTTTCCTTTCAAATTCAAACCTACTACCAAAAAGTCATTTCAGTCATACCTCAGTCAAGTATGCCTTATTGTCTGTTGGTCCGTCCGTCTCTACTTGCGTTTCACAAAAAACACACTTGTTTTTTGAACCAACTCTGCCTTCCCCTACACAATTTTGCCTTTAAAGTTATTTTTAGCCACAATTCTCCAGCCCATCCCCTCTCTTTCATACCAACTAGATTTTAGCGCTTTGAGTCTCAAGACTGCAGTTTTTGAAAATTAGGGACATTTTTGTTTCAATGCAGACACTCGCTGATATGAACAACACAGTCTTTTGTCAATATCTTTCTTATTATTTATCCGTCTGTATAAATGAAAGCATATTATTTCACTGCTCAAGATGGGCCATCCGGCCAGCTAGGTTTTATATTCCTAACATCATTATTAAGAAAAAGTTACTTTTCAAATATTTTCTAGAATCTCCTATAATGCGTTCATCACTGCATTCAAATAAACGGACTAAGTTATCGCAAAAGCGTCCAAGAAATGACTGTGGCGTATAATAGCTAAGGTCCCTTTTGTCGATTTCTTTACCTTGTGTCAACTTGGGGACGTGAATTTTTCCTTTCCTTGCCCCACCAATTTGCGTCCTTTTAGCCTTGCTAGTTCCAAGCACGTTTCAGTCATATTTTTTTCCTCTGATCTCCGTTCTCATCCCGCTCCAAGGGTAAACGTTTTGCCTTCACGTCTAACAATTTAATTTCCATGGCGGGTGGTGACCCGCGGCGTGGGCGATCATGTATTCTAGTAGCTTACGCATTAGTTTTTATCCCAACGTTGTGTCACTGGAGATATTTTAACGTTGTATCATGGTTAATTTTGTGACAGTGATTATACTCGAAATATTGTCTGATTTGCTGTATCGATGTTTCGGATTTGTTTGTCTCTCTTCATGTATATATATATATATATCTTATATATATATATATATATATATATATATATATATATATATATATATATATATATATATATATATATACGAGGGGCGTTCAAAAAGTAATGCACCACATCGTTTTTCCCAGGAGCTGTTTTTTAAAAAAGCATGAAATTTATACACAATATACATGGATATGTCATGTAAACATCAGTATTATTCAGCATAATCCCCATCAACTTGTACGGCTTTATGCCAGCGCGAAACAAGTGCATGTATTCCTAACCCGTACCAGAGTTTGTCTTGATCATGTAGCCATTTCTTCGCTGCATGAATCACTCCTTCGTCATCTTCAAACCTTGTCCCACGGAGTGCATCTTTAAGTGGACCAAATAGATGAAAATCAGAGGGTGCCAAATCGGGACTATAGGGTGGATGGGGTAGTACAGTCCAACCCAATTTGGTGATTGCTTCCCGTGTTGCCAGACTTGTGTGAGGGCGCGCATTGTCGTGAAGGAGAAGCAGGTCTGCTGGATTCTTGTGCGCCGAACTCTGCGAAAACGTTGATTGAGTTTTTTCAATGACTTAATGTAAGCTTGCGAATTGATTGTCTCTCCTCTTGGCATAACGTCCACAAGAATCACACCTTCAATGGCCCAAAAGACAGTGATCATGACCTTTCCAGCTGAAGGAATTGTCTTGAATTTGTGTCTTCTTTGTGATTGCGGATGATGCCACTCCAATGACTGTCTTTTTGTCTCAGGTTCAAAATGATGTGCCCAGGTTTCGTCGCCTGTAACGATCTTAGCTAAAAAGTTCTCTCCATCAGCATTGAAACGCTCTAACAATTCAGAAGAAATTGCTTTCCTTTGCAATCGGTGGTCATTTGTGAGACTTCGAGGAACCCATCTTGTGCAAACCTTAGAAAATCCGAGAGTTTTTAATAACTGCATTGCACTACCAATGCTAACTGACAGCTGTAAGGCCAATTGTTGAGTAGTGATTCGCCTATCAGTAAGAATAATGCCCTCAGCGCATTTCAACATTTCTGCGTTGGTGGCTGTGGCAGGATGTCCACAGCGCGGCCGATCAAGCAGCTCCGTATCTCCACTTCCTGATTCTTTGATTTTCTGAACCCATCGACTGACTGTACTCCTGTCGACTGCAAAACTTCCATACACATCACATAGACGCTTGTGAATATTCACAACAGTTTCCTTCTCTGCAACGAAAAATTCTATCACAATTCGCTGTTTATAACGCAAGTTGCTAACACGCTCCAATTCAACGGTTTAGGGCAGCCGTATTATTTGGCCGGTTGCAGTGCAATTTAGTGCACACAATTGGCACATGCCATATTTGAAGTGTGCAAAATTTCATGCTTCTATCTTCATTATTAGCTGAGAAAAACGATGTGGTGCATTACTTTCTGAACGCCCCTCGTATATATATATATATAATATATATATATATACATATATATATATATATATATATATATATATATATATGGAATGTGTTTGTTGAAGGCCTATGCTCCTTTTGGGAGTGGAGGGTTATGAATGAATATGTGTGTGTGTGTGTGTGTCTGTGCATGCGCGTAACGTGATTTTCTCCGCTCGCTCGGCAGTGATGGTCCAACAGTGGCCAAAATTCAGATTATCTACTGAGGGTCTTCAAAGGTGTCTAACTTTCGCTCAAGATAATTTGTTGGCAGAGATGTGAATTGAAGAATGTTGGGTCAATTCTAGGGAACCTAATAGGAATTTAAAGACATCAAGTACTACAGAATATGCAGATGACATTGCATTACTAGCACATTCACATCAACACATCCAGGGAAAAACGGATAGACTTAATAAGTTTAGCCAGCAGGTGGGCTTGAACATCAATTTAAAGAAGTCTGAGGTCATGACGCTCAATGTGAGCAACCCTAAGCCCATATCAGTAAGGAATCAGCACTTGGTACAGACATATACCTTCACATACCTAGGAAGCATAGTAACACCAGGCGGCGGGGCAGGCAAAGACATCAACATCAGAATGAATAAGGCAAGAACAGCCTTCTTTAGCCTAAACAACATCTGGAAGTCCTCCCAATACAGCACAAGCATAAAATTAAGATTATATCAGAGCTGTGTGCTTTCTGTGCGGAATGCTGGAGAGTTACAGAGAAGGAAATGTCGAAATTGTCCTCTTTTCACACAACATGCCTAAGAAAAATTCACCGAATCTTTTGGCCGAATACCATCACTAACCAAGATCTGCTTACTCGTAGCAAACAAGAGGACATGCACACCATCATAGCTGGCAGACGCCGGAGCTGGGTTGGTCATGTCCTCAGAAGAGACCCCGATGCCATCACAAGAACAGCTATGCTTTGGACCCCTGAAGGAAAACGAAAGAGAGGCCGACCAAAAACAACCTGGCGGAGGACTGTGGAGGCTGAGATGCAAAGAATGAACCACGGTTGGGGCACTGTACGAAGGATGGCCACCGACCGAGCAAAGTGAAATCAATTTGTTGTTGCCCTACAAGACGCCACTAAGCGTGATGGCCACTGACTGCTTTGACGGTCGGCGGCTAAGGATTAAATAAAAAGAAGTACTACAGCTGATAGGATCCAGGCCGTGTAAACTTTTTATCTTTCTTGACTGATCTTCTAGGAGTTAGGATATTGCTCGTTCTGATGAGCCCCCAACTTGTTTAACTCAGTAAAATAGTATTTAAATAGCTCTGTTATAAATATTGAGAATGACTGAGACTTACGTTCACTCAAAATGACTAAATCAATTATAAATGCGTATATTTAGCGACAAAAAATGTAATAATCAATTATCGTTAACTATTGTAAAATAAATACAGGTGGGGAGAGTTAACAATTCCTCTGTAAAATGTCATCATGAGTGATGGTCTGATTTGAAGGGTTTTTTTTATTTGAAAATAGAGAGTTCACTTGGCCGCTACGAATCAGTACTTAGCTGCCAATAATTTGTCGGTTGGCTTCTGTTCCAGCCGATGCTTGTTCTTTGCAGTTTATGGACTGGTTCACTATCGTCACTGGTGAATTCTTATGGCCGCAACACGTACCTCGTAGTATTGTAGGGTAATTGCGAAGATGGCCCAGCGTCTGTTAAGACCCGTCTACTGTAGGTGTATAGCTCTGACTGCAGGCCACTTATTCCACAGATAGAACCACCAATTGATAGGAGCCATCCATAAAAGACGTCCACAAAATTCTGGCATTTTTTTACCCTCCCCTTCCCTCCATGTCCACCTTTGTCCACTTGTGATTGACCCCTACCCCTTTCCGCTTGTGGACGTCCACTCCACAAGGTCTTGATTAAACACATAAGCTTACATTTTTAAGCACCTACCTATACTTAAAACTTAGTTTAGTTCTATATAATACGTCATTTGTATACAGATAACTCAATTTAATTATGTGAAACACGAGTTACTAAATATTGCACATTACATAGTAACATACACGTCTCATCTCAGTGTTCCGTACAACTGAAAATTTTAACTTAATATCTTACCGTAAGTAACAAAAAAAAAAAACACTAAATCTTTGTAAGAATTTAGATATGCAAAAACTATGCACATCAAAATACAGTGGGTTTCCTAAGTTCAAGCCACCTCCTAAACCGGCACAGTAATTATTTTTAGTATTAAAACAGTCAACCAAAAATGAAAGTTTTGACAGTTAATGAGGTAAACAATTATGTGACAAAACATTATAAATAAATTAAGAAATTTGATCATGAAAGTATAATTTTATAAATTATAATCTTAAACTAATTGTTTATTAAAACTGATTATCTTACTGTTTCTGGGATGTCTTAAACTGTTGAAATAAAGTGAACTGTAGCAATATTCTGAAGGTAACGCTTAACTGCCACAATATTAATGTGAATGTTTGCTATTCATTTAGCAGTGAATTCAGACTGCAACCAGTCGAATAGGCTGCGTACAATAACGACCCCAGTGTCAGAACTGTGTTGTTCTGGTAGCTTTGGTGCAATGTCTGCATCACCAACATCATCGTCATCTGGATCAATTGTAACTGTCTGATGCACAGAGTTGTGAACTTTGACAGCTGCATGAGATGGAAAGTATTTTCCGCACGAGCTGTATACACGCTTGTGAATGTGTCCAGTCACTGAGGGGCAGTAAAAGTCAAAGGGCATGACTTTAAATCCATGATGAAGTTCAATACCTTCTAAAGCAATTCTGATAAAAAGTGACCCGTATGTGCCACTGCTATCTGCACATGATGAACTGATGACGCCTGAACTTGTTCTGTAAAATGGCATTGGCGATGGAATGAATCGTTAACGAAATACCTCACCGTAGTTTGTGCGTTTCTGTCCACATAATGTGAGAGTATTGCATTTGACAATTTGAAGGCAGTATTGTGACTGCTGAACATGGTCGCAGCACCATTGCTGGCTTGGAACGGGAAGGTCAGCTGCATTGCTACTAACGTCAGGTTCCACATGCTTGGCATGCACACTGTAGCCATCAATGACTGTGTGATGATATTCTTAATACAATAGCTAAATTAAATAATATTATAGTGCATAAAGTCTAAAATAAGGTAGAAATGGAAATAGTGGAGTTATGGAGTTTCGTCTTCACCCACGCCGCAAGCGCGTTGAATTTAGCAGACAGTATTGTGAAAAAAGATAGTACCATCGTTTTATAGTGTCCTTGAAAAACTATTTATAACATGACACAAAAAGCCTACTCGTTCAGACGGAGTGAAAGTTTGGAGAGACAGAAAAATGATACCGTCTGCACGCGTGGTTGAAATATAAAACCTAGCGAAAACGCGATAGTGTCGTTAGCCATTTGAAAATACGACACAAATTCAAAATATGTTCGGCAATTGGGTCACGCAAAGAACCTTAGCTCTTATAAAACTAACGTATTTCTGACGTAATACGGGATACTGTCGTTTTTAGTTTGAAAATAGCGGTAGAAAGAATGGAACAGGTGGTAGTTTATAGATTTCAATATTATTGAAGACTAACTTGGAAAATATTATGGAATTTTGAACCATTATACATATGCTCATAAAACTTATATATTCGGGTGCCATAGTGTCTCCTAACAAAAAATATGTTTTCATTTACCCTATAGTCCAACTAACAGCCAAGATATGGTCATAATACTAGATAGTTACAGACACATTGACTAACACACTAGTGTTCTGACATTCGCTATCGGTAACGTATTTTTGCATGAGTTGTTGAAAAGAGGCATGAGAGGGTAGGGCAAAGTCCAAAAGAGGGAGGGGAACGTTAGGACTGAGGTAATATGATTTGGAGCGGAGTTTGAAAGGGGGAAAGAAATTATAGGCTGGCTCAAACTGAATATTTTTTTTGTAGTGTTAGGCCAAAACCAAGTCTATTTTTGGTGAATGCCAAGTTTGGACGGACAGACCGACAGAAGTACACTAACATTGGACCGAAATTGGACCTTAGATTTAAAAATTTGAATTGACAAACTTAGTAGTTAGATCTCATTGGTCGAAACAGTTTAGATT
Organism: Oreohelix idahoensis; assembly: GCA_024509875.1. Lineage (NCBI taxonomy): Eukaryota > Metazoa > Mollusca > Gastropoda > Stylommatophora > Oreohelicidae > Oreohelix > Oreohelix idahoensis. The sequence goes on from JAMPIV010015679.1 coordinate 391,425, forward strand.
ACTGGGAAAGTTGAAGGCTCGGTGCCATTTTCACGAAGACTGTTCATAGAAGCAGGACGCTTGAGAGCTAAGAAGTGTGTCGTGCCTTGAATATAGATATAATTTATAAAAAGTATAAGGGCGCCATAGTCCAGCAAGCAGTACATCTGAGGTTGTGCTAATTCAATGTTCCTGTGTGTGTATTCTTTGAATTGTGGTAAGACCGAAATTATTAACATTATTTATACTATTATGTTGTTTGACTTTGGTAAGGAAAAAAACATTACGACTGTAAGTAAAGAGGTCATTAGTAGACTTATACAAGCCTATTTGTTTGCTCCCACCATGTTATCAAGCTACCAGAGAGGTAGTAGTAAAATATTTATAGGTTGTCACCAGGATCACATTCACCTATCACATTGTATGGAAAAAAATCATTGCGAATGGCAGAGGCGTTGCAGACATTAGGGAAGAGGAATATGAAAAACTTGTACAAGTGTTACCTCATTTTATGGAGATGTGCTGAGTTGATCAGAGAGATCTGATCCAGGTCTTTTAGATTAAATATTGTATTGTTTGTAAACTTGATGGATTAGGTATTATGCTAAGACAGAACATAATTTTCATGCTACAGGGTGTTTGTCTGTCACTAGTCAGGTGCCAGATTCCTGTGTGAAAAGTTACACCGGCAGAGATAGAGGTACTCGCGGCCTACCCTATTTCTTTTGGGACAAGATCAACAGTGGCTGTTGGCAGATCATACATCTATGTTCAATCCTCCAATGCCAGTTAAGTAAACAAGCCCTGGCACGAGGAGAATTTATCAACTTTTCCACTTCATAAACTTGAAAAGGAAATATAAACAAAGACTATCTGTCAAGAAGTAAAGTGTATCCAGAGAAAAGAAACATTGTGACAAAGACTGGACGTGATGTTAACACCCCAACCAGCCAGCTCATAATACTTTAGAAATAGCTAGAAATTTTACAATACCATAAAAACTACAATATATATATGATTAAGGACAAATTGTCCTCTTTTAGTTAATTAAGTATGCCTATTATTTATGTATATATTTAAATGGATCTCATGTGATTTGACAGTCCTAACCAAAAGAATCTTAGGTATAGGACTAATAAAGTTATTGAAAAAATTGTATATTACTAACTTTTAACAACCGGTGTTGGTTGATTTGATAACATAGATTAATATTGGTGTTTGTGTGTGTGTTTGTGTGATTAATTACCATCACACCACACTTGCATAACCCTAGACATTAAACGTAGCTATCAGACATACTAGTCAAGAATACGTCTGATTGAGGTCATAAGGTGGTAGCAGAAAGGTGTCCTGATATACTCAATTCAAACTTTGTTATAATCAGGGACCTTCACAGCTGAGCTCATTCAGTACAATAGTACTACAGAACAACAACATTGCATAACATCAAAAACCACCACAGACTGATTCCAAACTTCAGCAAGTGTCTCTCCAACTTTCTTGAAATGCCATATCCTGGGAATAAGCGAGAGCAGATGGATAAGGACGGGGGGAATAAAAACAGCTACAAGGGAAAACATTATTTTATTCTGGTAGAGAGGATGGTCAGCACAACGAAGGTGTAGCCATTATCCTGAAGAAAGGAATGGAAAGGTCTTTACTGGAATGGAAACCCATCAACAACAGACTGATAAGAACAAGACTGAGAGGGAAATTCATTAACACCACAATTATACAATGCTTTGCACCAACAAACGACAGCGATGAAGAGGTCAAGGATGAGTTCTATCAACAGGTACAAAAGGAAATGGAAACTGCACCGAGGTACGATCTTATTATAGTAATGGGAGACCTAAATGCAAAAGTTGGAACACACAATAATTATATCGAAAGAGTAATGGGAAAATGCGGCAGTGGAACAGTAAATGAAAATGGCTAAAAATTAATAAGCTTCTGCAGTATTAACAACCTGGTCATTGGAGGAACACTTTTTCCACACAAAGAAGTGCACACGTTAACATGGTAATCACAAAACGGACGGGACAGAAACCAGATAGATCACATAATGATCAATGGCAGATAGAGACATGCATTACAAGACGTGAAAGTAAGAAGAGGCACAGATGTTTTAAATGATCATCACCTAGTGGTAGTAAGACTGAAGGTGAAGCTGCTGGACCAGTTGCAGTCAAACAGAAAAAAATATAACGTCACGAAACTTAAGGACCAGAAAAGCTTTTGTAGTCGACGTAAAGCGACGATATCAGATTACCAAAAGCCAGGAAAGAACAGAGACCGATGATGTTGACCAGAAATTCAACACCGTCTCAACAATATGCAAGGAAAGCAGCAAGTCGTGCTTGGGATTTCAGGAAAGAACGAGCCTAGACTGGATAACATCAGAAACAACAAACACCATAGTAAAGAGAAAGGAAATGAAAAGAAAGAAAACAGAAGCTAAGTCTCCCAGGTTAAAGGCAATATAAAGTGAACTGTACAGTCAGCTGGACAAGGAAGTAAAATTCAAACCGGTGCTCACAAAAGGATAATTCTGAATCACCTTGCAAGACAGGCAGAAGAGCCAGCACTGAGAAATGAACAAAGCACAGTTTATAAAATAACTAATACTATGAGTGGAAAACGGGGTGCAAACGACAAGCAAGGAAAGCTCATCACCACTGCACTGGGACAGGAAACAAGATGGACAGAGCACTTTAGAGAAACAATGAATAAGGAACCACCAGAGACTCAGCTGAATGTTCATGATGCTGAAAGTGACAGACGTAAATGCAGACATTCAACGAAAAGAAGAAATCGTCACAGCTATCAAAGGGTTAACAAATGGAAAAGCGCCTGCTCACGACAATCTAAATGCTGAGTTATTCAAGGCAGACCCTGAACTAGCAGCAGAACTATTAGAACCTTTATTTGCACAAGTCTGGAAAACAGAGACAACACCAACAGAGTGGATTAAAGGAATAACTGTCAAATTGCCCAAGAAAGGCTACCATGCTGACTGCAACAACTGGAGAGGAATTACTCTCCTCTCAGTTCCCAGCAAAATACTAGGCAGGATAATCATCCAGAGAATTTCAAAAGCTGTTGACCATAAACCGAGGAAAGAACAAGCAGGCTTTAGAAAGAACAGAAGATGTGCAGATCATATATTCACCCTCAGGAACATTATAGAGCAGTGCTCAGAATAGCAGAGACAGCTATACATTAACTTCGTTGATTTTGAAAAGGCTTTCGAAAGCATACACAGGGACAGCCTATGGAAAATACTGAGGGCTTATGGAATTCGCAGCCGCATTGTTTCCATTATAAAAAGCCTCTATTTTTGCACGCAGTGTTGGATTGAGTAATGTAACTTTGGAAGTGAAAACATGAGTACGACAGGGATGCCCCTTATCAACAACATTATTTTTGACATCCAGCGTAAGGAGCATGGCGAGGCACGTAGAAAGCCATGGTCATCCACTGCACCTGACTTTATCTCCAGTCGTCTTCACTTGTCTGCCACTGGATTAAGATGGACCCAGGCGAGAGAGTGAGGTCGACGAATTGCGCAACTCTTCCTCACTTTAAACCAAATCACTGCGCAAGTCACTGTTTCATCCACTCATCCATCCACTCACAACAAGTCCTGTGGCGATGGGCGAGCGGCGAAGCGGCAGGCATGGGTGCGCTGGCAACGTAGTCGCAGACCTACACACAGGCGGCTCAGGCCATATGGTCGTCTTCCACTGATCGGAGCAGCAGTGGGATTCGGCAGCCCCCTGAGTGACTGAGCAGCCCTCTTTAGGAAAGCACTGCTCACCTCCATGGCATGAGGAAGGGTCTAGAAAAGGTGCCCTAAACATTGCCTGCTCCACCATTACCTAACCAACTTACCGCGGTTGGTGGGTACCCTACTTCAGCGGGCGACAAATAAGAAAAAGAAAGGACAGATTTTTCCCCCTCATTCTAGGCGCATGGAATGTGCGCACTCTACTCTAAAAAGATTTTAACACAAACAGACCCGAGAGGCGAACTGCCCTGATTGGGAGAGAAATGGCCAGATACATCATTGACATAGCAGTACTGAGTGAAACTCGACTTGCAGGCGAGGGCCAACTTTGCGAAAAGGGTGCAGGTTATACATTCTATTGGAGTGGGAGAGGAACTGAAGAAAGACTAGAAGCAGGGGTTGGATTTGCAATCAAAACAGCAATTATCGGCAAGTTAGCGGGGCCCCCAAAGGGAATAAATGACCGACTCATGACGGTCAAGATCCCGCTGCTTTATGGAAGGAAACATGCCACCATCATTAGCGCGTATGCACCAACTATGACAAACCAGGATGACGTCAAGGATACGTTTTACGAAGAACTACATGCAGTCATTGCATCAGTTCCTAAAGCAGATAAGCGTATTATTCTTGGTGACTTTAATGCAAGAGTAGGCTCAGATAACATCTCCTGGAATGGCACTATCGGAAAGTACGGCGTGGGTCGCTGTAACAGCAATGGACGTCTTCTCCTCCAGACTTGAGCAGAACATGACCTCCTTGTCACCAACACCATTTTTCGACTTCCTATCCGCAACAGGACCTCCTGGATGCACCCTCGCTCACAGCATTGGCACCTAAATTACAATGTAATTGTTAGGAAGAAGGACAGGCAAGATGTCCGGGTTACCACGTCCATGTGTGGTGCCGAATGCTGGACTGATCATCGCCTCATTGTGTCTAAACTTAAAATTCGTATCCAACCGGCCAGGCGCCCTCAGGGTAAGAAAACTCATAAAAGGCTGGATGTCACCAAACTAAAGAAGACAAAAATTAAAGTCATTCACTGACACCCTAGAAGACCGTCTCAAATCTATCTCGTTAGACGGCCAAAGTGCGGAAACAAATTGGATAGCCCTAAGCGAGCAGATCTACAACACTGCTACAGAGGTCCTGGGTCCCGCCATCAAGAAACAAAATGACTGGTTTGATGAGAACTCAGATAATATAAAGAAGATGTTGGCTGAGAAACACCATATCCATAAAGCATATTTAAATGATTCAAAATCTACATCCAAGAAAAACGCTTTCAACAACATGCGTAGAATCGTCCAACATAAACTACGCCAGATGCGGGATTCATGGCTGAGTAATAAAGCAGATGAGCTCCAAGGCTTTGCTGACAGCCATGACTTGAAAAAAGTTTACCATGCACTCAAAACGGTTTATGGTCCAACATCATCAGGATCATTTCCCCTCCTTAATGCAGATAGAAATACACTAATTACAGACAAGGAAAAAATTCTCCAACGCTGGGTCGAAAACTTTAATAATATTCTGAACCAGCCATCATCTATTAACGATGAAGCCATCAACCGACTGCCCCAAATTCCTATAAATGAAGCACTAGATGATATACCGACTCTGGAGGAGACTCAAAAGGAAATTCGTCATTTTTCTAGTGGAAAGGCCCCCGGCTCCGATTCAATTCCTGTTGAGGTCTATAAAGATGGCGGTACAGTTCTGATAGAGAAACTTCACATGATCTTCCAGCAAATGTGGTAGAGTGAAACCATCCCACACAATCTCAAGGATGGGTCAATTATACATCTTTTTAAACGTAAAGGTAATCGCCAAGACTGTAACAATCATCGAGGTATCTCCCTACTATCAATCGCTGGGAAGATATTCGCCAGAATCCTTCTTAATCGCCTTACGGCTCATCTTGACAAAGGTCTTCTACCTGAAAGTCAGTGTGGATTCCGGAAAGAACGTGGAACCACCGATATGGTGTTCGCTGCAAGACAACTTCAAGAAAAATGCCAGGAACAGCACTGTGACCTGTACACAACTTTCATCGACTTGACAAAGGCGTTCGACACGGTCAGTAGAGAGGGTCTATGGAAGATCATGGCAAAATACGGCTGCCCAAAGAAATTTATCTCAATAGTGCAGCAACTGCATGATGGAATGCAGGCTAGAGTTCCGGAAAACGGTGAGCTATCGGAGCCTTTCCCAGTCTCAAATGGAGTTAAACAAGGGTGTGCACTTGCACCGACTCTTTTCAGTATCATGTTTTCTGCCACGCTGACAGATGCTTTCAGAGATGGGGACGCTGGAATCGACATCAGATATCGTATTGATGGAAGATTGTTTAACCTTAGGAGGCTTCAAGCAAAAACCAAGGTCAAATCACACACCATCAGGGATCTTCTGTTTGCTGACGATTGTGCCCTCAGTGCTGGCTCAGAGGCTGATCTGCAGCGTAGTGTGGATAGATTCTCCGAAGCCTGTTCCAACTTTGGGCTTACAATCAACACGGAGAAAACAGAAATCATGTACCAACCAGCTCCTGGCACAATTTATACTGAGCCAATCATCAAGGTAAATGGTGAGAAACTGAATGTTGTGAACAGGTTCACATACCTTGGTAGCACACTATCCCAGAACATCGTCATTGATGATGAGGTGAACACCAGGATCTCCAAAGCCAGCAACACATTTGGCAGACTATACACCAACGTTTGGCATCGAAGTGGCATTAGTCTACAGACAAAGCTGAAGGTGTACAGAGCTGCGGTGCTTCCAGTGCTGCTTAATGCATGTGAAACATGGACTGTATACAGGCGCCACGTAAAGAAGCTAAACCACTTCCATACAGTCTGTCTCAGGAAGATAATGAACATCAAATGGCAAGACAAGATCCCGGATACCGCCGTTCTTGACAGAGCTGGTATCCCTAGCATCGATACTATTGTGGTGCAGTCACAGATTCGCTGGGCAGGTCATGTAGTCCGCATGCCAGACCATCGACTGCCAAAGATACTCTTTTATGGTGAGATGCAGAAGGGTAGACGCTCCCATGGTGGCCAAAAAAGCGCTTCAAAGACACACTTAAGGCTTCATTAAAAACCTTTGACATAAACCCAGACATATGGGAAGCTGCTGCGCAAGACCGAACTGCTTGGCGCACATCTCTTCGTAAAGGTGCACCGGCATGCGAATCATCCAGAAGAGCAGCAGCGGAACAGCGGAGACAAGCTAGAAAAGACCGTGAAACAAAACCTTCACATGAAGCAAACATTCTCTGCCACACTGTCCGAGATCTTTCCAGGCCCGCATCGGCTCATCAGTCACCTTCGTACCCATAGAGTAATCTAACATATTCCTAATAATTGGATGAACAGAGTGGTCTTCATCACCCGTGATGGACGAACAACATTTTTGACAGCCATAGATTGGGTGATACGCCAGACAACAGAAGGCAGTCCAAGAGGAATTAGACGGACGTTTTCTACACTGGAAGACCTGGAATATGCATATGACATTGCACTACTCGCGCATTCCCATCTACACATTCAAGAAAAAACTAATAGACTAAACAAGTATGGTCAGTAGGTTTGCGTGAACATCAATCTGAAGAAGACAGAGGTCATGGCACTAAATGTGGGCAATCCTGAGCCAATAACAGTAAGGAACCAGAAGTTAGAACAGACAGACACATTTACTTACCTAGGATGCATAGTAACATCTGAGGGCGGAACAAGCAAGGACATTAACAACAGAATGAATAAAGCGAGAACAGTCTTTGCTTGTCTCAACAACATTTGGAAGTCTTCCCAGTACAGCACAAACACCAAATTAAGACTGTATTAGAGATGTGTACTTTCTGTGCTTCTCTATGGTGCTGAATGTTGGAGAGTAACAGAGAAGGAAATGTCGAAACTGTCCTCCTTCCACACAATCTGCCAAAGGAAAATTCTCAGAATCTTTTGGCCTAACACCATCAGCAACCAAGAACTACTTATTCGGAGTAACCAGGAAGACATGCACACCATCATAGCTAGCAGACGCTGGAGTTGGGTTGGCTACGTCCTGAGAAGGGACCCTGATACCATCACAAGAACAGCTATGCTATGAACCCCCGAGGGAAAGCGAAAGAGAGGCCGACGAAAAACAACTTGGCGGAGCGCTGTTGAAGCCGAGATGCAAAGAGTGAACCAGAGTTGGGGCACTGTACGAAGGATGGCCGCCGACCGAGCAAAGTGGAATCAATTTGTTGCTGCCCTGTAAGACGCCACCAGTCGTGATGGCCACTGATTGCTTTGGCGGTTATTGATGAAAGAAGACAAAGATGCCTATTAACAGCATTGTATGCACTATGGCCTGGCACATTGCAGGCAACAAACAGTGCATCGAGATTTTTTAAACTCAGAATATAATTTATCAATGGTTGTAATAATAAACTAAATTTATTCTAAAATGTCACCCTTGTGTTACCGGGGCTCGAAAGGGGAGCAAAGAATAGTAACACTGTACCCTACCAGGCAAGTCGTAAAAAGCGACTGTGGAGGGTTGGGCATGGGGCTGGTTACCCCATCTTGTAAAAAAAATATTTTACCACAAAAACTTCAACAAACATGGACAAGTCAAATACAGAATATAAATCAACACAGCCGCCCAAGACAGAAGATGGTCCTCTGGAAAGGAGGCATATGAAGCAACCTAGAGAAAGCCGAAAGGAGTCTGGGTTGACGACTAACCTTTTTTCGTCTGGGAAAATCTCCAGGATTGGCAACTGGAATGTTCGCACTCTGTGTGAACAGGGGAGACCAAAAACACATGGAGAAGAGAACTGCAAACAGAGATAAATATGATGAGTAAAACATGGAAAGAACTTGAGCGGATGGCACAGGATAGGAAGATGTCGTGGATTTGATGGTATTGTATGATTGTGATATTACCTAGTGTGATGCATGAGGTCAGCTGTGAAGGCTCCTGAGATAAATGTAGCAGTGAATTTACAGAAGGCCCTTCTTGCTACCACTACGACCTCACACATATCTTTTTTTCTACTAATGAATGTGGCTACGTTAACAATCTAGGGTACTGATATGTAATGTGTTGTGGTAGATTACATACACACACACAGATATTTAATAAGTCTAATACTATTAATAAAATGTATAACACACTGAACTAACTCAAGCTGTTTAAAATTTTGATATTAAATTTTCTTTAAGTTTATTTGTTCTGAACCAAGGTTTTATTGTGGTCAGAACATATGAAAGGTTTTGAAATTATGAATGAAATGCATGAATATATGGCATAATAAATGAAAGGTGTGTACATATGTATTTTACAAGACTAGTTAATATTACTACTGTTTATAGTTGTACTTTATCTGGGAGAACGATTAATGGATGTGCTGTTGGGGTGGCCTCATCACTCCCTGTCTATGGCTACGAAACATTGTCCTTTTATTGATGGGATTATAGTTGGTGTGTTAGAAAATAAGTTGGTGAAGGCTCAGCAGACCAGACGCTCACGTATCTTGACTGAGTAGTTCTGGTGCTGGAATCTGGTGGCCCCACCTCTCCGTGCTTGGGGGCAAATTAAGGCTGCTCTGCCAAAATACTAGACTGCACGGGTCCACTTTTGTATTCTTCAACACATCATTTGACACCACTTTGGTGCCAAATAAAAAACTCACAGTTCTGAAATAAAAGTATTTGGTCATGTGTCAGAACTCTACCTCCTGAGCCACTTCTACACTCAACACTACACAACAACACCACATAGACGGGGTCAGATCTCTCTGACCATACAGCACATCTTACCAAGTTGGTTTCACATAGGATAAGTTCCCCCAGACTACATATTCTGAAATATGTTCATTAGCTTCCTGCCATAGAATAGGATAGGTGATATGTTCCACTGATCTCAACACTTGATCCGCCCTTCATAATCCTTGCTGGAGTTTATGTATTTGGTTTGTCTCTAGACCCTGAACTAGGGCGGGGGGTCTAGAGCGAATCCTTACTTGTTGTAAGGGATAGATTATGATATGGCAGTATCAAATCACTCGAAACATTAAACAATATTAAAATATACAAAGAAATACTTTCAGTCTTACCAGAATTATGAATAGAGAACACAGTATATGCTAGCAAAACTCAGCTGAGCTGCTGGCTCTAGTATGGCGTCCCTCTAAATATTGCAATTAGCTTCTGGGAATCACACCACTGAAGAATTACTGTGTCTACTACTGGACAACTTATGATGAATGTTTTTCTATGGCCAATCACCGCCTTTTTTCCTTCTTAAATTCAAACCTCCTACCAAAAAGTCAATTCAGTCATACCTCAGTCAAGCATGTATTATTGTCTGTTGGTCCGTCTGTCTCTACTTGCGTTTCACAAAAAAACACACTTGTTTTTTGAACCAACTCTGCCGTCCCCTACACAATTTTGCCTTTAAAGTTATTTTTAGCCACAGCTTCCACTAATTCCCCTTCTCTTTCCTTCCAACTAGATTTTAGCACTTGAGTCTCAAGGCCGTAATTTTTTGAAAATTAGTGACATGTTTTTGTTTCAATGCAGTCGCTCGCTGATATGAACAACACAGTCTTTTGTCAATATCTTCATTATTATCTATCCGTCTGTATAAATGAAAGCATATTATTTCACTGCTCAAGATGGGCCATCCGGCCAGCTAGGTTTTATATTCCTAACATTATTACAAAAGTTACTTTTCAAGGTTAGTTGGGGTTTTTTTTGGAAATATGTTCGAGCATCTTCTATAAGGCGTTTGCCGCTGAATTCAAATAAAGGACAAAATATCGCAAAAGCGTCCAAGAAATGACTGTTGCGTATAATAGCTAAGGTCCCTTTTGTCGATTTCTTTACCTTGTGTCAACTTGGGGACGTGAATTTTTTTCCTTTCCCCACCAATCGCGTCCCTTTAGCCTTGCTAGTTTCAAGCCCGTGTTCAGTCATATTTTTTCCTTTTGATCTCCGTTCTCCTCCCGTCCCAGGGTAAACGTTTTGCCTGGCGTCTAACAATTTAATTTTCATGGCGGGTAGTGACCCGCGGCGTGGGCGATCATGTCTGCTAGTAGCTTACGCATTAGTTTTTATCCCTACATTTTATCGAGATATTTTACCGTTGCATCACGGTTAATTTCATCACACATCTCCCCACTTGAAAACATGCCTATGGCAAGTTCCAAAACCAGTGATACACATAGATAAAATTACTCCTCACGCCTGCCACTACTCTAATTTTGATCACAGGGGTGCCGACTGAGGAAATCTGCACCGACATTCAATTTGCCTGGGATATATTGGATACTAAACTGATAAGGTTGAAGCAATAAAGACCACCTCAGCAATCTTGCGTTTTCATGCTTAGCCTGAGATAAGAATACGAGAGGCTGATGATCCGTCTCGACCACAAAAGTCCTACCATACAGATAGATTTGAAACTTCTTTATTGCCCAGATTAACGCTAAACATTCTTTTTCGCTTGTGGAGTATCCTTGTTCCGCCTTATTCAATTTGCGGCTTGCATAAGCGACTGGGTTCAGTTCCCCATCAGGTGAAGATGATCTTTGCAACAAAGCCGCCCCGAGTCCTACATTACTTGCATCTGTTCTTAAGACAAAGTCCTGTGTCAAATCAGGCAGTTTGAGAATAGGCTTGCTAGTGAGTTTTTCCTTTAAGTCTTGGAACGCTAATTCACTTTGCGCAGTCCAAATAATTTTATCTGGAAGTCCCTTGCGAGTCAGATCAGTCAGAGGAGCACAAATAGAGTTAAAATCTTTGATGTATTTTTGATAAAATCCGCATAACGACACGAATGATCGCACGTCCTTTTTTGTTTGTGGTCTAGGTGCTCTCTGCAGTTTTTCCAAGTTCTTGGGATCAGGGGTCATGTTACCCTGATATACAGTGTGTCCCAAGAATTCCAACTCTTTGCATCCAATACAACATTTTGTTGGCCTAGCAGTTAAGTTCGCCTCCCTAAGCCTATTAAATAACATTTTTAGAGCTTCAATGTGTTCTTCAAATGTCTCTGTGGCGACGAGAATATCATCCATGAAATTCGTGATACATGGGTTATTCAGGGGATCCAACAATTTGCGCATCATCCTTGAAAATACACTCGGAGCATTTTTCAGTCCGAATGGTAGCATGTTGAATTCATAATGTCCATCCGAAGTGCTAAAAGCCAAATAAGGTCTCACTTCAGGCTTCACTGGAATCTGGTAATAGCCTTTACTAAGATCCACCTTTGAAAAGTATTTTGCCTTGTTCAATCTGGCAAATAACTGTTTTGTGTCTGGTAATGGATCCACTTGTCCTTCTGTGACAGCATTCAGTTTCCTGTAATCTATGCACAGTCTGTGTTCCCCAGACGGTTTTCTCAACAAAACGACACTGGAACTAAAAGATGATTCACTGTGTGAAATAATCCCCTCCTTCAACAAATAATCTATTTCTTCCTTCAATGCCTTCTCCTTCGCGAACGGAATAGAATAGGCTTTCATACAGATTGGGTTTGAGTCTACCAGTTTCATGTCATACTGTAGCAAATTTGTATGGCCTGGTTTATCTGTTAATACATCTGTATGTTCCTCCAGAACCTGTTGAACTCTCTCCCTCTGGTTTTTAGTCAGGTGCTTACTGACTTTTACCTGTGCTGCTGTTTCACAAGGATGTAATGGGTATTCATGTGAGGTGAGTGGTTCCTTTTGCATTTGAGTTGCGATAGCCAAGGTCAGTAAGGGGGTGCTTTCCTGGAGTGGTCTGTCCAGATACTTCTTTAACAGGTTTACATGATAAACTTTCTCCTTCCCCTTTTTGTCAATTTTATAGTTTGTTCTAGACACCTTCTCTAGAACCGTATATGGACCTTGCCATCCAATTTGTAATTTATTCTGGCTGCCGGGTAGTAGAAGCAGCACCTTCTCTCCCACAGCTAGTTCTCTGTCCTTTGCCTTCCTATTAAAATATGCTGCATGTTTCTTCCTGGCTTGTTTCAAATTATCATTTGCCAGTTTCCATCCAGCTTTCAAACGAGTGGTCAGTTCGTTCACGTATTGATAAGATGAGGTAACAGTCTCTTCCGCCTTCTCATCTGTCCAGGTCCTTAATAGCGCTACATCTGGACCTTTAATTTATCATACTTATTTTTCATGGAACCCGTCGGGTCCCTTTCATTAGAAGCACTATAGTGAGGACTTTTCTTCCTAGAATCATCACTCACAAATCGACCACTACCAATTTTTTTCTTGGGTTTATCTCTCCACTTTAGATTGCTTATGAGAGATCTTCGCTCTCTTTTCTGTTCTTCCAGTTTATATAAGTCTGACCGAGGGATTGTCATCTTATCCTGGGTAAAATTTACTCTTTGTACTTGTCGCATAGTGGCCATGTTAATCCATTTAAGTGAAGACTGGGTGTGAAAAGGGGGCTCCCATTCCACTTTGTCTACCTGAGTATAATTTGTTTTCCCTCCAGGCCTAATTTTGCCCCGTGGCGTTTCTAGGTCCTGCACATATTTTCCCTTTGTGGGTGTTCCCTCATGAAATATGCCACATGCTTCTACAAAGTTCTCAATATCGACATTTACGTCGGGCCAATAGTATTTTCGAGCAATCTTTTGGCAGATGGTACCGACTTTCTCATGGTCACCATCTTTTCCAACATGTAAGCTCCTTATCAAATTTGCCCTATATATCTTGGGAAGAACCAACTGTCCGTGACCAGTGGATCTAGTTCCTGTCTTCCTGTATAATAACTTGTTCTTGAGAAAATATTCTCCCTTGCTCGGAGGTGTGTGGCATTTGGGCAATTTTTTAAAACATGGCTTGAGTGTCCTATCCTCAGCCTGCGCCTTCCTCATCTCCTCTGGATGAGCATTTATAGGTTCACCTTCTTCCTCCTTCTTCTGTGACCTGGTCTGCACTGTCGCCATGATCACAGGTCTCTCGGGATTCCCCAAGAAGACGTATCTACACCCCAATATCAGAGGGTAGATTGGTTCATCTATCACTGCTGCTCTGATTTCTCCTTCCACATAGCGAGTTTTCACCGTTATCCTTGCGATGGGAAGTGTCATGAGTGGTATGTCCTTAGTTGCCCCTTGTATTTCCACTGTTTCTGTGGTATACTGACTTGGGTCCACTAGGCTAGACTTCACAACTGAATCATAATCCAAACCTGTATCATAAAGGCACCTTATGGTGACCCCATTACAAATAACATCCTCACAAACTGGGGGGTGATAAGGTTCCTGCTGTCCATTAGGATTAACCTTTAATCTTTGAGTCCCCGACTTCATTGCAGCAATGTTTGAAGGTTTCCTTCTACAAAATTCGGTGTTATGGTTATCTTTCTTGCACCATTTACACCATCTTTTTCCTTGGTTAAACGGTTTTCTTTCATTGGATTTTTGGTCATTGAACTGTGAGTTTCTGTCTCGATAGTCATTTCTTGGCCGTTCAAAGTTTGTCCTACCTTTATTTCCCTGTTCTCTATTATCAAATTTATTAAATTGCTGTGGAGCTTTAAAATTGTCTATGTGCTTCTTTTTAGCACCACTTACCTCTGCCTGGGCTGCCTGATACCTCTCAGCGACATTTAAAACCTCCCCCAACTTCTCTGCACCTTGTTCCATGAGAAATTTTCTCATGTCTGGAGCCATGGACTCTCTCAATTGCTCAATCATGATCATCTCTTTAAGATCTTGGGTCTTCCCCAGAGCCGTCCATTTCTCCAAATAGGTTTCCAGTCTGGCAGAGAATTGGTGGTATGTCTCCCCAGACAACAGTTTGGCATTTCTAAATTTCTTACGATAAAATTCACCATTTTTTTCGTACCTTAATAACAAAGCCTGCTTTAACATGTCATAATTGTCTTGGTCTTCTCTGTTCATTTTTGCGAAGACTTCATAAGAAGTACCTCTCAGTCCCTGTGATAACTTTAAACTCCACCTCTCTCTCTCTAACCCATATGTAGTAGCTAATAACTCAAAACGTCCGAGGTACCCCTCTATGTCATCGTCTTTCTCAACAAAATGGTCTAAATGAAACCCCATAGCTGATGTTGAGGCTCCCAGACTGGGCGTAGCATCTGAGGCAAAAGGGCTGGCACCATTTTCAGGAGCCTGGCCTTGTAGCTCCAGCTCCCTTAGTCGTAATTCGTGCTCCCTTTGCAACCTTCTATCTTCTGCCTCCCTTTCGGCAGTCAATCTTTTTTCTTTTGCTTCCCTTTCGGCCTTTTTATCTTCTGCCTTCCTTTGCTGTCGTTTTTCTTCTGCCTCTAATGCTTTAGCCACCTTGTCAGCCTCAATCTGCAGCCTCTTAGTCTCAGCCTCAATTTGTAACCCTTCTCTTCCGCCAACCTTTAAGACTCTAATTTTCTTTCAGCCTCTTTTTCTAATCTTCTTTCTTCCCGTTCAATATACTTATCACATTCAGCCGTTACATATTGAATTAAAATCTGACCATCCATTCCCATATCCTTTGCCGTTAGCACAGCAGCTGATCTGAATTTGGCCAGCTCCGCCATACTTTTTAGATAATTTAGCAATGAACAAAATAAAATTTCCAACCACTAAAGTAATTCTAATTACTATAGTCTAAAATAATTCTAATTAGCCAGTTAATTAATTAATTATCACTGGCTGTGAAGATTCACCAACTTTTATTTTCACTTTTAATTTTAAGGGACACTTTTAATTTTTATAATTTGTTCCCCTAATTTAATTCTCCCACCAGGAGATCCTAATATTATTGATAGGCTAATTATCCCGGACGAGCCCCCAATATATGTCGTGGATTTGATGGTATTGTATGATTGTGATATTACCTAGTGTGATGCATGAGGTCAGCTGTGAAGGCTCCTGAGATAAATGTAGCTGTGAATTTACAGAAGGCCCTTCTTGCTACCACTACGACCTCACACATATCTTTTTTTCTAATGAATGTGGCTACGTTAAAATCTAGGGTACTGATATGTAATGTGTTGTGGTAGATTACATACACACACACAGATATTTAATAAGTCTAATACTATTAATAAAATGTATAACACACTGAACTAACTCAAGCTGTTTAAAATTTTGATATTAAATTTTCTTTAAGTTTATTTGTTCTGAACCAAGGTTTTTTTTTGGTCAGAACATATGAAAGGTTTTGAAATTGTGAATGAAATGCATGAATATATGGCATAATAAATGAAAGGTGTGTACACATGTATTTTACAAGACTAGTTAATATTACTACTGTTTATAGTTGTACTTTATCTGGGAGAACGATTAATGGATGTGCTGTTGGGGTGGCCTCATCACTCCCTGTCTATGGCTACGAAACATTGTCCTTTTATTGATGGGATTATAGTTGGTGTGTTAGAAAATAAGTTGGTGAAGGCTCAGCAGACCAGACGCTCACGTATCTTGACTGAGTAGTTCTGGTGCTGGAATCTGGTGGCCCCACCTCTCCGTGCTTGGGGGCAAATTAAGGCTGCTCTGCCAAAATACTAGACTGCACGGGTCCACTCTTGTATTCTTCAACACATCATTTGACACCACTTTGGTGCCAAATAAAAAACTCACAGTTCTGAAATAAAAGTATTTGGTCATGTGTCAGAACTCTACCTCCTGAGCCACTTCTACACTCAACCCTACACAACAACACCACATAGACGGGGTCAGATCTCTCTGACCATACAGCACACCTTACCAAGTTGGTTTCACATAGGATAAGTTCCCCCAGACTACATATTCTGAAATATGTTCATTAGCTTCCTGCCATAGAATAGGATAGGTGATATGTTCCACTGATCTCAACACTTGATCCGCCCTTCATAATCCTTGCTGGAGTTTATGTATTTGGTTTGTCTCTAGACCCTGAACTAGGGCGGGGGGTCTAGAACGAATCCTTACTTGTTGTAAGGGATAGATTATGATATGGCAGTATCAAATCACTCGAAACATTAAACAATATTAAAATATACAAAGAAATACTTTCAGTCTTACCAGAATTATGAATAGAGAACACAGTATATGCTAGCAAAACTCAGCTGAGCTGCTGGCTCTAGTATGGCGTCCCTCTAAATATTGCAATTAGCTTCTGGGAATCACACCACTGAAGAATTACTGTGTCTACTACTGGACAACTTATGATGAATGGCAAAGATGCGCGTCTGAGCGCCGATAATATGTTTTTCTATGGCCAATCACCGCCTTTTTTCCTTTTCAAATTCAAACCTCCTACCAAAAAGTCAATTCAGTCATACCTCAGTCAAGCATGTATTATTGTCTGTTGGTCCGTCTGTCTCTACTTGCGTTTCACAAAAAAAACACACTTGTTTTTTGAACCAACTCTGCCGTCCCCTACACAATTTTGCCTTTAAAGTTATTTTTAGCCACAGCTTCCACTAATTCCCCTTCTCTTTCCTTCCAACGAGATTTTAGCACTTGAGTCTCAAGGCCGTAATTTTTTGAAAATTAGTGACATGTTTTTGTTTCAATGCAGTCGCTCGCTGATATGAACAACACAGTCTTTTGTCAATATCTTCATTATTATCTATCCGTCTGTATAAATGAAAGCATATTATTTCACTGCTCAAGATGGGCCATCCGGCCAGCTAGGTTTTATATTCCTAACATTATTATTAAGAAAAAGTTACTTTTCAAGGTTAGTTGGTTTTTTTTTTTTTGAAATATGTTCGAGCATCTTCTATAAGGCGTTTGCCGCTGAATTCAAATAAAGGACAAAATATCGCAAAAGCGTCCAAGAAATGACTGTTGCGTATAATAACTAAGGTCCCTCTTGTCGATTTCTTTACCTTGTGTCAACTTGGGGACGTGAATTTTTTCCTTTCCCCACCAATCGCGTCCCTTTAGCCTTGCTAGTTTCAAGCGCGTGTTCAGTCATATTTTTTCCTTTTGATCTCCGTTCTCCTCCCGTCCCCAGGGTAAACGTTTTGCCTGGCGTCTAACAATTTAATTTTCATGGCGGGTAGTGACCCGCGGCGTGGGCGATCATGTCTGCTAGTAGCTTACGCATTAGTTTTTATCCCTACATTTTATCGAGATATTTTACCGTTGCATTACGGTTAATTTCATCACAGAAGACTTGGCATGAAGGCCTATGCTCCCTGGGGAGCTAAAGGGTATTGATTGATTGATTGATTGATACTAAAATGTATAATTATTATTGTTGCTACTTTAGTGGTATAAAATAATCAAGCAGCCTGAAAGTTGAAAGCCTGTTTTTGGTCAATTTAGCTTCTGGAACAAAATTCCATGTCTACCGGGACTAAGAAGAAAAAAAATTTAAAAAAAAATAAATGTACGGCAAACTGTTAGTAAAAACAATCTGCCACTTTGTGAAATGGCTATGGGAGGCTAATTTAAAAAAATGTCACTGCTCTACTCCTCGTAGATTCACATAGAAAATAATCTAATTATGAAATCACAATAATTGTATTGTCGGTTCCCAAAGATTTAATATACTAAGGGTGTTTGTTCCAGAGAACAGGAGCATTGTATTAAAAACCTCTTCGTATTAGAGATTTTAAGTCTAGAAGGATTGGAAGGCCTGGCAAGAGAGACAAAACCAGAATAACGTTTATTTCGGTCTAACATAAGACGCTTTCGAAGATAACAGGGTTTCTTACTCTTGATAGATTTGTATGTGAGGGAGAGTTGCTATGTGGTTTGTGAATCGGACGTCCACTTTCAACATAAATACTCCCTCCCTCCCATGTCCACAGTTGTCCACTTTTTAAAACCCCTCCCTCCCCCCTCTCATGTGGACGTCTTTTATGGATAGCTACATACCACCGCTGGAGCTGGGTTGGCCAAGTCCTCAGAAGAGACCTCGATGCCATCACACGAACAGCTATGCTTTGGATCCCTGAAGGAAAACGAAAGAGAGGCCGACCAAAAACAACCTGGCGGAGGACTGTGGAGGCTGAGATGCGAGGTATGAACCAGAGTTGTGGCACTGTACGAAGGACGGCCATCGATCGAGCAAAGTGGACTCAATTTGTTGTTGCCTTACAAGACGCCACTAGGCGTGATGGCCACTGACTGCTTTGACGGTCTGTGGCTAAGGATCAAAGAAGAAGAATAACATACTACCGACTGGTATTATGAAATACAAGAGAAACAAACACCTTCCTGAGTGTTGGCTTTTCTGACACAAAACCAGGGATGTTCACCCACCCCCCGTTTTCATTTCATGATCCCATCTGCCTCAAAACTTTACCCTCTTACTTACTTACTTACTTACTTACTTAGTCGTTTCCCTTCTACCGTGAGGTGTTGAGGTTAAGAAGAGAGAACGCCAGACTATCCTATCGGCTGTCTTCTTCCTGGCCTGGTTCCATTCTAGTCCTCGGTCCTTCAAAGATTGCCTAATGTTGTCCTCCCAGCGAACTCTCGGTCGTCCTGGAGGTCTGGATCCTTGCTTTTTGTTTCCCATGCTTGTCGCGGTAGCCGATCTTCTCCCATCCTGCAGACATGGCCAAACTATCTTAGTTGGGAGTCTTCAACTTGGGTCTGCAGGGGCTTGGATTTAAGACCTTGACGTATCGTCTCGTTGCGGACCATGTCTCTTTTTGTTACTTCAACCACCTTCCTCAGATAACTCTTTTCTGAGGTTTGGATCTGGATTTTGTGGGTTGTAGTCATAGCCAATGACTTATATCCATATGCCAAGACTGGGACATAGGTGGAGCGGTATACAGCCATCCGTTTTCATTCAAACCTTTTTCTTGCTGAGGAATTCTCGATTTATGGCCTGAAAAAGTCTCTCAGCTGCTGCTTTTCGAGTGGCCAACTCTTCTTAGATGCCTAACTTCCAATCTATAACAGCTCCAAGGTATTTAAAGTGGTCGACCTGCTCCAGGACCTGTTTTCCCAGCTTAATCTGGTGTCTTCTTCCTTCTGGTGATATCACTATGGATTTTGTTTTAGAGCTGCTTAAGACCATCCCTGTCTACTTCAGCTCTTCCTTTTAGACTTGGAGGTTGGATTGGAGATGTGACTCTGATTTAGCAATAAATGCAACATCATCAGCAAATGCCAGCTCTGAAATACAGACCTGTCTCATCGTCCAGTACCCTACTGAATACTTTCTTGTTTTCTCCTTACATGACTTTATGACATCGTCCATGAGAAGTATGTGTTATGAGTAAAATTCATAACATGTATGTCGATGTCAATACAGTTCGACACGTAATTTATTTGTTGACGACCGGTGACCAAGAGTTATAGGAAATACGTCATTACTTTTGGCCGAGTTTCAGACGCGAGAGTTGCCGTCTGCTGAGTTCAGCGATCCTTCGCTAGGGGATTCGCTGTGTGTTTTTTTAAAGGTGGTGGACGCATGTGTTCTAGGCTCCTAAATAATATAAGATTTATTGGTCATATTCCTATGTATTTCATCTCTGGATCATCCACACACCTCCGTGCAATGATGCAAGCATTTCAGTAAGAGGAATTATGCTTTGCATGACGAACGTGAGTTTGTGAATTATAATAAAACTGTATGAAAATGTCATCGACAGTGTTCCAGTTGCAAGACTTAACAACGACGCTAGAGACTGTTTAGTTGATGCATACCCTATTGTGCATATCACTACTATCGGAATAGAGCTACGTGATGTCCATTAAATGTAAATTTGAATCGTCCAACATGGCTTTTGCAGTATCATTTATGTTGGAGGAGACAGCTGTGTGCGGGGACTAAACGACATACCCCTTTCGTCACCAGACCTGAGTCAATGTTTGATTCATTGTATAATAAATTAATATATAATAAAAAAAACACACCAAAACAGACCCGTATCAATGAGGGCCAAGCTAAAGGATGTTTGATCAACAGCTTTAAAAGAAGTGAAAATATGTTTCAAGTCGACGGACTTTATTTGCAAGCAAATAGCAAAAATTTCCTAGATGGCGACAGTTATCGTCTATTGATCTATGTGAGAGGTTGAATGAACATTATTTCACGTAATCTTGTCAAGTGTGCTTCAAAGCTGAAGTTATCAGTCAGGACAAGACTTTCCTGCAGAAAGTACGAGTTTCAGTTTCAAGTTTGATGCCCGAAGATGGCGTATTTTATGAAGACGACGGACCCAAGCGAAGTCCTGCTCGAGTGAGCTGTGCACGAATTCTAGGCCTAACCAAGTCTACCCTGAGTGTTTTTCATCGTTCCTTGGTGAAAAAGACGTTAAAACCAGGAGAAAATTTTTACTCGCATAACAGATAAGTATATTTATGGTTACATGCAGCCTGTGTTGCTGATGATACTGTCTGCCAACGTTTTTTCCCCTTTATGTATTTTCGTATCGATATATTTTGCGAATAGTGGGACAATGGTGGGACTCATGAGTTTTTTCAATACCTCGTCTGTATGGTCGAGAAGATTCGTGAGCGTTCTGTAGGATTTAGGTTTATGATTTTCTCAAATAGCGGGGCCAACATTACAAAGCTGTGAGTTATCTGTTACTATTGAGATTACCATTACCATTGTTTGTTAGTTGTATAAGAACTGTTGTAAAATGTTGTTATTGTTGTCAAGTTCATTGTTATCTTTTTATTCAGTTTGCTTCATTATTGTGTGTGATATTGTTAGCCTTACCTTGCTATCCCTAGGTTATTAGATGTCATACCTGTTGTAAATTCTTGATTGTCTTGTCATATGTGTGATAGAGCTAATGTTTTCATTTGCTCTAAAATTCATACATTCCTACATTATTTCTTCGTTAGTATTATCTTCATTTAGCTCTTGTCACTGTATTTAGTCATCTTGTTTGTATCTCTGTTCTTTTATTGCTCCTAGTATAACATCTAGTATAATATCTAATAGTGCATGCAGTTGGGTGATTTTGAAGTCTTGAATATATTGCTCACATATTCATTATATAAAATTTGCATTATTGTTTAGCTATTGGAAAACACAATAATTGTGAATCATGGCTACCTTGGATTATTTTATTAAAAGTGGAAAATAATATGGTTAGGCAGAAGAAAAAGATGATCAAATCTATCAGAAAGCCACCAACACCAACGCAGGATGACTACCAAGCTATGAACAGATCAGAACAGGACACAACCGCCTCCGCAGCCACATGTATTAAAAATTCAAGATTGGCAATTCAGCCATGTGTACATGTGGACAGGCACCCCAGACTGCGGAGCACGTACTTCAAGATTGCCCCGAATATGATATATTGAGGCAAACCCACTGGCCCAGAGAAACAACACTGGAAGCAAAACTATATGGACCTCTGTATGAACTACAAAAGACAGTGAAGTTTATACAAGAAACAACATTGCAGATATAGACAATATATTTCAAGCGAACAAAAGAAGAAGAAAAAAAAATATGGTTAGGAAGGTGACTCCTTATTGTCATATGCATCCACTGAGTATGACACACAATTAAAAAGGTTGGAAGCCAATGAACTCAGGGATCAAAGACAATTAGAAAGAGAAGAGAAAAAGAGAGCTGAAGAATTGCAATTAGCTGAAAACAGAAGAGAAGATGAATTGGTTGGAAAAAGAAGAGCAGATGAAATGGCTCTTGAAAAAAGAAAAATTGGCTTATGCTCAGGCTGAATTGCAGACCCAACAAGCTCAATATGAAATAAGAGCTCAAGAAGAGCTTAGAATGGCAGAATTTGAGTTAGAAAAATTAAAACTGCTACAACCACAGGTTAATACAGGGAATGGTGAGGCTGGTAAAAAAGACCATGCTTCCACTTTTAAGCTCAATTAGCCAAAATTTAACTCAAATATCAACGATATTTCATGCTTCCTAAATGGATACGAGACATATTGCCAAGAGTTTAAAATTGATAGAGCTACCTGGTCTAGTAGGCTCATGAACGTATTAGTGGGTGAGGCACTTACTGCAGTCTGTACTATGAATGATCAGACTAGAAAGGACTGTGAGGCTGTAAAAGTCTTGTTACTGAAGAAGTATCAATTGGATGAACATGGCTATAGGTTGAAATTTAAGTCATTATTACCAGATTCAGCAAAAGATTTTACTGAATTTATCTCATCTGTTAAGTTGTACTTTTCTAGATGGGTTGATTTGTCCAAGATTGAAAAACTTTGGAGGGGCTATCTGATTTGATTTGTAGAGACAAGGTTTTCTCTTCAACTCTACGAATACAGGTGACTCACAGAATTTCAACTAAACTAATTACATACTTCATGATGTCCTGATCAAGAAACTATTACGTGAATGATGACGTGTTCGAATGACACTACGATATTAACACTGCAACTATAATGATGGAAAAAATGCTATAACATTGTGTCACTAACAATGCTGAAAACTAATCTACATGGTTGCATTTTCAAAGAAAGAAACATTGCTGATATGAGAAAACATATAAGGAGGGGAACCCGAGGCCTGTAAACAGTAAAAAAAAACTATGGTACATATCCGGATCGCGTTGGAGTTCATGCTAGACCTCTGTCAGTGAAGCATTACTTTTGTAATGCTTAGCTGGCAGATTGGATAGTGACGAATCTCTCCCGTGGCTAGGCGGTGGGTGCCGTCCGGAAGGTCCCGGTTCGATCCCGGTAAGTCTATCACTTCTGTTGTCTGGTCTTCTACTTCTTTATTTTCCCACTGAGTGCCTGATCATACCTTTGTGTGTTGTTTGTTTATTTATTTACTGATATGAGAAAGCGGTTCACAAAGCAACATGATGATGATGAATTCTCAAATGCTCAAAATGGTGTGATACCTTGTTGAACTCAGCGCATTACTTACGGTAATTGTGGCTGAATGACAGTGCTTATATTCAAGTTACAGACTTCCGAACATAAAAGTTAGTTGCTAATCCTTTACAGGACTTGGCAATCAACCCCAGCTTTTATTGGCTGTTTGTTATTTTTCTAGGCAATTTTCATTCAGTAGTTTGCCATTGCTTTCTGAACGGTACGGCGCTTATACCATTGTTAAAAATCCACACAAAGCGATCTGCTACCAAACCGCCTGCAGCAGGTTTCGAACCTGGTGATTCTGGATTATGAAACTGCGTTCATATCCATTAGGCCACAGACGCCGACAAGCCCCTGATATCCGATCTTAATTTCTGTCTCTCTCAGCTTGTAGGTCTTATTGCTCATTTCTCCCGTTTCGTTTACTAAGTTTCTTGTGTAATAATGGGCAGTTCCTAGGCTGAGCAACTCTTTCAGTTAATTTTTTTTATTGTTAGTTGGTAGTGATCACTTCCAATCACTGGTCCCGGTCATAATTTTTATCTGATGGATATTGGTCCTTTAGAGTGTAGAATGATAGTGAAGGCTCTGTGAGAATAAGGATTTAGGAAAGTGAGGTAGTAGATTCACAAGGGCTGGGGAAGATTAAGGACAGTCTCTTATTACGACAATATTTGTCTCCCAAAACTATTCCTACCACTCTTCTGAACAAACAACTGTTTGTCAGTTCCAGTTGCTCATGCGCACACACCGATTTGGTGATCCTGACGCACAACGTACATGAAAACACACTACGATAACAAAATATGGGATATGTTTGGGTTTTGGGCCAGCCGACACCAATGCTAATAAAGTTTTTAATACTTTTATTATCATAAAATCAAGTTACAAGTAAGTATCAATGTACAGTCAGAAATCATGGGTTACAAAACACAAAATAACAGGGGGGGGGGTTTCTGAGGAGAAGTATGCAATGCACCTTTTCCCGCTTGTATTTACTAACAGAAAAGACCCGGTCCCAGGGACGAGAAAGGGGGGGGGGTTGTTACGGTGTTATTTTAAATGACGGCGTCTGTTGGGGTTTAGCAGTGCGCAACGTTTGGGGTCACTAACATTAATAGAATATGTCGATATTTTATGGACTACTGAACGCGAAATATATGCTAAGATTATGACGTATTCGGGTTGGGAAGGTCACGCTTGGTGACTTGGTTACATTACCCTTTTTTATGCTGTCCGTCAAGCAGAGAAGTCGTGTCGTGTATTTCTTCCAAGGAGAGGCTTAGTATATAGCCGATATATGAATTCAATATAGAACTCAGGGTCATTTCAGATATTAAGATAAAGTATGAGATTTATTAAGTAAATTAAATGATGGAAGGAGAATCGTATTATGATTCAATTTGTAGCTGTCGAGAACTCATGCGCTCATTTCTGGCTGTCTGACTACAGCAGCGCATGTACATAGCCATGACGTTCATCTGACACATTATATTGACACGGACGGACCTGAATATTATGCACGTATTTTCTAATGAACTATATATGAATGTATACCTATGTGAATTGTCTTCGTGCGTCAACTTGTAATAAATATTGGACTCTAATCGAAGACTTACCCACATTACTTTGATTACGTTTGATTGCTTCAACTTGCATCGTTCATTGTCCTTGACCTGATGAACTCTTCTTTATAGGAAGTTTATATTAATAATGAATCAGTTCGTACGGAACCGTGGTTGCTTGGACACTTATTAATCAACAACAAAACTTTGTGTCGACCTCAACTGAAATAATGATAAATAAGCAAGCATACAAGCTAAACTAATAATAATCGAACGAAGGACACCCCAACACCAGTGACACCCACGCAACAATGGTGGCCTATGTGATGTGGAACTGGAATTTAATTGTCAAAATACTCAAAGATTATCGAGTTGAAAGAAATAAATTTCCTTCGAGCGAAATGGACACTTTTTGTATCTACACCGATGACGTCACACACCCTTGACAACATGATGAATCAGCTGTAGCGATGGCAGCCGCCTTTTAACGTCTTTGAAGAAAAGTATTTATAAACGCTTAATCGAACATTGGAAACTAGATTCAATTAGCATTGTCATGAAATATAGGTTCTACTGTCCGTTGGCGAAGCAAGCATTGTATGAATCCATCGAGGCAAAAAGATAAGTAACTTATCTGAACGTTACAATAAGTTAGTCCTATTTGTCCGACTTCACGCCATGTTCTTTTTTTTTACCATGCTAAATGTTAAATGTTGTTTCTGTCTTTTTACATGTAGTGGGAGGTTAGTTGGGAATGCTAGATACGTCTACAACGTCGCTTCGCAGACCGTAGAATCTAGCATCGTTCGATAGGAAACAGTTTGACTATCTTCGGCTGACGAAGAATCCGCTAACGGTTGCGGCTGACTTTGTTCGTCCCCGAATTCAGTCGAATATTATTTGTTAGTTGTAAGGTTACGTGATACTCGTTGTATTTTCGCTGTACTAAGTTTTATTTTTATTCAGTTTTGTCATTTGTTCGTGCTATCAATTGTTAATTCTAACCTGACTATCTTTTATTTATGAATATATATATTTTAATGTTTGTCTATGAGTCCATGTATACGTCATTATTTCTTGTGTACGCAGTTTCATTCTGAATTTGATTTCAACCTTGACCTTCTTACTTCCGATTATTCTGCTCGTTTTGGTATACTTAGTTTATAAAATCATTTAGTTTTGTGAAAATGTCACTTTTGTATTGTACTATTGTACTGTGAAGCCTTGGTTAATCATTTGTATTGTCTTCATTAATGTCATGTTCTAATAATACTTATATGAATTAATTTTAATAATATATTTAATTAATTTGATTAATTTTTTAGCAACTTTGATGATGACTTAGGGGGATTGCATCAAGCTGCAGTAGTAGTCCAAGACTTTAATAAAGCATTTTATAGATGATGAATAAGGCATAAAGTCATAACTTGATAATTACAAGTAAATATTAAATTAAAATAATTTATTGAATTATTTTCTGGTATTCACACCATGGATAGGTGTTGAATTGAAAAACTATATCTATAATATAGTAATTTGTACACTTTTATAATACTACAGTGTTGACTTAGCACATATCTTTAGTTGATTACTAATTCTGGAGGGATAATACCCATAATTATTTAATAGTGATATTGGGTGCATGATATAAATCCAGCATCTTGAATAACTAAATATCATAACTAGTTATGATATATATTATTGCTTACATATAATATTATGATAAAATATTGAATAGTTGTTGAACTTACAACAATTATTAAGAGGATATTATAATTGGTGATATTGAGTAGTCATACTTTGAACTGTTACAAATAAGGACATAGATTTTATTGTCGATTAGTATAGACATATAATTACTATGGATATTTTTGATCATTTTCTCCGGGAGGGAGATAGATTACGTTTAGGGGGTTGTAGCTGTGAGGAATATGCCATGGAACATTTTTTAATTCAAATGAGCGAGGATCTTAACTCTTTCAGTCCCAAGCAAAAAAAGTGGGTTTGGCCCAATCAAAAATGGCCATACCAGTATGCTTTTATTGTTTTTGTTTGGAAATAATTTTTTTAAATGTTCATATTCATAAATAACAAAAGTCCATAATGGATGGCTATACTTTAAGAAAATAACGTTTTTGAGTTGTCAAAATTAGAAAACAGCCCTAGAAAGGATCAAGAGATACGAAAGCCAGTATACTGTTGATTGGGCCAAATGGGTCTAGCGGGAAATACAGTATACTGGCTCTTGGGGGTTAAAGAGTTAAGGAATTCGCTTGGCATAGGTGTGGATATAGCCCTTCACGAGAGAAAGCAGTGAGACTTTATAAATTATTATCCACTATTTTTATGAGGAAAGTAAAATGACTACTCAGGGCGGTAGTAGCATGGAGTTGGATGAGTTAAAGAAAACCATAACGAAGCATAAGGGTAGGGAGATTACCCTTACTAATGAGCTGAGACAGCAAAAAGGGGAATATGAGAAGAAGTTGACAGCAATGGATTTCGATAATGCTGCATTGAAAAATAAAGTAACCGTGTTAATGGAGGATAATAAGAAATTCGATGAAGTTTCTCTTAGGCAGAAGAAAGAATTTGAGATTATTGCCAGTCAAGAAAGGACTATAAATGACTTGCGAAATGAGGCGAGTTTACTAAAATGTCAGACCAATACTGATAATTCGAGATTGAGGATACTGGACGTGGAGCTTGCAAATTCTAGGACCTCGTTAGAATCCACGATGGAAAACAATAAAACGTTGGAGGCTGAGGTTGAGAAACTTAAATTGAAAATTTTGCAAGACAATGTCGCAGCCTTAAGGCGGGAAACTCACACACAGGGTGATATGACAGAAGTGAAAAGATATCAGATAGAATTAACTGATAATAAAATGAAACTAGATAAACTCAATGAGGAAAATAGTGAATCAAGGTCTGAAGTTAGTTCATTAAGAAAATTATTTGATCAATCAAAGAGTGTTGCTGATGAAAAATGAATTGCCTTTGATAAATTTCTGATTGATTCTCATAGAGATAATGAAACATGTAAGAAATTAATTGATGAAGTGAAAGCAAGATGTGAAAGACTAAGGTCAGATTATGACTCTTTGCTTTCGAAGTATGTTACGTTGAAATTAGAGAGTGAAAAAAAGGAAAATAGGAGTGTATCACTTGATGACAATAATATTTTGGATGTATGTCATTCATATAATGATAAAATTTATGACTTTTGTCTTAGACAGGAACAAAAGTGTGATGACGATGTAACTTCAGTGAAACTGATACTGAATGACCAGATAGGTAACGGGAAATCTGTCACGCAGGACTTGGCATTATTGCGTGAAGATAATAAGACACTTATGGTTAATTCCCATGGAAGTAATGAGACTTGTAAGGAATTAATGGATGAAGTGCAATCAGAAAACGAAGAAGGGAATACAGAATCGGGTATTTGTGTTTCTGTTTCCACTATGAGTGATGATTGTCTCATTGATGACAAAGTGACTGCATTAGAGGCGTTACTTCTATAGGAGAAACAGAGATATGCTGAGCTGAAAAAAGAAACACAACAACATATCTATGAACTGTCAACAGCATTGATCACACTCGATTCTTCATGGAACAAGGAGAAGAATATAAACACGAACTTGGATAAAATGAATAAAAGGCAGAGGCAGCAGATTACATTACTGAATTCAGAATCTGTTCGATTGAGAAAGAGAGTTTATGGTTTATTGGATGTCGTATTGAGTAAGAAAATAGTGTTCAATAGAAGGGATGATAAACCTATTACACGACATGCCGTCAATATTATGGGTGATACTAAGGTATCAACACACCCAGCGAAGATTAGGAAATCATTTCGAGGCAAGTACACCTTCCCTCGACAACAGAATACTGCCAATTCTGGGAATAAATCTTGGCGGAAGGATCAGATTGAAACTGATCCTAAGAAACCTTTTGATGTTGATAAAAAGGGAAAGGATTTTCCTAATGAAAATAATAATGTTAGGGTTAATATGAACCTACATAATAAAATTAAGACACATAAATCTGTCAGCAAGGTATTACTTCTGCCTAACAAGCATTCATGTACGACATGCATGAAACCTACTACCTTGGGTACTGATAGGTATCATCCTAACTTCAGTCAGGATGATACATCATCCAATAAAAAGACAATGTCGATGTTAAAAGGGAAAGTTAATTCTTTGACAAAGAATACATATCGTCATTGTGCACTATTTCGTGACAATGATATTACTTAAATTGGTAAAGGTGCATATTCTCGCACCGTGTTAGTGCGCAATCTGCCACATGACGTTACATGGCAGGCACTTAGTAATTTCTTTAATTACACGGCAGACGTTATGTTCGTTCGTCTGTTGCTACCTACCAACAACAGGTTTGGTGAAGCTGTGGTTACATTTCGTAACAACAAAGATGCTCGGATGGTTATCGAGCGTGATAATGGGGTTTATTTTCATCACCATTCACTAAAGTTACAACTAGTACCTGATTCTGCGTCACGCAGATAACAGGGTACTTTAACCCTATTCGTCACATCTTTGATGACTCAGCACTTGTCAGTCATCATTTCTGGTTTTTCATAATCATCTATCCTAATATAGATTGATTTATTGATTTTTTCTTCTCGAAAAACATTTTTGTTTCTTGACATCTTCAATTTTGTACACATGTTTTCTGTCTTATTTGTTTTTTACCATGCCTAAAAGAAACAGTAATGTCGTTATTGATATTAACTATGCTCAGCCCAATACAGCATAAGTTAACTTGTCATCTATCATGGCTGTCTTGTCATCTTTGCTAAAGAAGAACATGCCGTTAAGGATAAATTGGACAGACGAATGTGACAGAACTTTTCGCAGTATATTAAGAATTTTTTCATGCCCACCAGTATTAAGATTACCAGATGCTTCTAAAAAGTTTGTCCTCTGTACGGATGCGAGTAATTACGGACTCGGGGCTTGTCTACTCCAATATCATGATGATATCCTTCATCCTGTATTATACATCTCACGCAAGCTAAAAACTCCTGAAACTAAATATTCGACGGTGGACAGAGAGTTACTGGCCGTGATATGGGCAATTACTAAGTTAGAAAAGTTTTGGCTTGGATCACCATTTATGATCCAGACTGATCAGAAATCTGTGGCAGCATTACGTCGTTCAAACCATAAAAGTCCAAAGCTTGCACGATTTGCCATTGCGCTGCAACCCTATGATTTCGAAATACAGTCGATACCAGGAACTGAGAACATAATGGCCGATACTTTATCAAGACATCCTACGGATTCTGAATGACTATTAGTATTTCAATAAAAATATTTACAGACTAATCAAGCATTACATTTGAAATGAACATTATTAATGCTACTCAAGAATATATAATACTTCATATGGACATCCTACGTCGATGAAGAAATTACAAAATGAACTGTTGTTATCAAAGTATCAAGTTTTACAGATCGGTTGAAAATTTGGACTTCACTTGGATTTTGCGTATCACTCATTTCTATTGCAAAGTAGTAAAAGGAACAATTTCTGATAAAGAATGGACAGATACCGTGATGATACATAAACTGCAATGACTTATTCAAATTACGTACAAAATTTCATTAAAGGAATTAACGACGGTTGGATCATCATATCAGAATTGGATAAAATGAACGTTGTTTCTTAAAGAACTTTCATACAAGTCAATAGGATGTAACAACGATTGGATCTTCATGTCCGATATTGTTAAATTTGCTAGTTATTAAATTAATATATAATAAAAATAAAGTTGAAGTGTGATGAAATAAAAAAAAAACAAATTTACTAAGAAAACATGAAACAAAAGAATATCACACCAATTAAACCTTTTAAATAGTTTAATTATTAAGGTGATAGATATTAGATTATGATATTTCATATGTATACTTAAAATGTATGAATTTTTTCTGTTCTTTTCTTTCTGATTGCGTTAATTTAATTAGGTATCTATCCTCATACTTCATTTTAACACACAGTACTAATTTTATGTATACTTTAATATTTAGTTTTAATTGTCCGTACTTCTCAATTTTTTTTTTTACTGATACTACTTCTCATTTTCTTTAATTAGATATTAATTAGTTAATAACATACGTACATATTATAATTAATTATTTTTAATTTTACTTAGTTAGAATAATTGTAATAACACCTCACATTATTAGTTAGTCAATACAGACATCAAATTAATTAGTTAATTAATTAATGACAGTGACATTTCTTTAGTTAATTTATGATATGACGTTGATTTTATTATAAGATATTACT
This sequence comes from Oreohelix idahoensis, assembly GCA_024509875.1. Taxonomy (NCBI): domain Eukaryota; kingdom Metazoa; phylum Mollusca; class Gastropoda; order Stylommatophora; family Oreohelicidae; genus Oreohelix; species Oreohelix idahoensis. Next base: position 422,823 of record JAMPIV010015679.1, read on the forward strand.
GACATGACTGCGACACTGTTCTAGATAGAACGTCGTAGGCCATACGTCGGGTTTTGTTAAATTTTTGATAATTTGATTAATATAGTTAAAAAAATCTATCTAATAGATTTTTTTCCCCCGTCGGACAGGAAATCTGTTACGGTGTTATTTTAAATGACGGCGTCTGCTGGGGTTTAGCAGTGCGCAACGTTTGGGGTCACTAACATTAATAGAATATGTCGATATTTTATGGACTACTGAACGCGAAATATATGCTAAGATTATGACGTATTCGCGTTGGGAAGGTCACGCTTTGTGACTTGGTTACATTACCCTTTTTTATGCTGTCCGTCAAGCAGAGAAGTCGTGTTGTGTATTTCTTCCAAGGAGAGGCTTAGTATATAGACGATATATGAATCCAATATAGAACTCAGGGTCATTTCAGATATTAAGATAAAGTATGAGATTTATTAAGTAAATTAAATGATAAAAGGAGAATCGTATTATGATTCAATTTGTAGCTGTCGAGAACTCATGCGCTCATTTCTGGCTGTCTGACTACAGCAGCGCATGTACATAGCCATGACGTTCATCTGACACATTATATTGACACGGACGGACCTGAATATTATGCACGTAATTTCTAATGAACTATATATGAATGTATACCTATGTGAATTGTCTTTGTGCGTCAACTTGTAATAAATATTGGACTCTAATCGAAGACTTACCCACATTACTTTGATTACGTTTGATTGCTTCAACTTGCATCGTTGATTGTCCTTGACCTGATGAACTCTTCTTTATAGGAAGTTTATATTAATAATGAATCAGTTCGTACGGAACCGAGGTTGCTTGGACACTTATTAATCAACAACAAAACTTTGTGTCGACCTCAACTGAAAAAATGATAGATAAGCAAGCATACAAGCTAAACTAATAATAATCGAACGAAGGACACCCCCAACACCAGCGACACCCACGCAACAGGAGTGTGATGACCAGAGATAGGCAATTTTAACCCAATGGTAAATTTATTACTCTGAGTCAAGGGAGTTACAGTAATAAGAGGTAAAGGAAAAGCTAGGGGTCATCAAATGTTTTCCTTTAACCATTTTTTCCCGGGAGGGGGGAATGCTCACAGTTAAATAATCCCGCTAGGAGAAATCCCGTACAATGAATACAATACACCTTAATACTAGGTTGAACTAACTATAAGGGTAAAAGATTTAAATCTCCTTTCATTCAAAAACAACACGCTAGGGCTGGCCAGCACACAGTCGCACACACACAGACTTACCAAAAGGTGAATTCTGGCACTTCATAGGAAATACATAAAAAAACAGCACTAAACCTTGGCTTAGGTAAAAGTATTTTCTTCCGTGTACAGCCACAGATTAGCGGGTTGTTGAAGTTAACAGTGTCCCGAAATCGCTGGACGTTGAAGTTTAACGGTACTGTTTGTTTATTAGATAAAGTTCCTAAAGAATGGTACAGACACTTGGCTAGATGTGAGGAATGGTTTGGTGTCTAAGATTGGCACAGCTGGTGGAGATAACTTTCTTTTGCAGTAATGTCACAAAGTACAAAAACACTGAGGTAAGTTCTTCAGGGGGTTGTAAAATCCAATTATTATGCTTGACAGACAGTGTCAGGGAAATCTATGTTGTTCTTCACAAATAGAGCAGTGAGTAAAATATTTCTACTGTTGACTGTTCTTCTTCCGGTTTGATAACTATAAAACGACTTTATGAATTGGGATTTTAAAATAGTCTTTGGGTTTGCTTTGTTTCTGTATACTTCAGATAGCTGAATCCCAACAGGATCGCCACAAAGATTTAAATTTCAAATATGTTCATAAGTCACTGGAGTAATCTAACTGAGTCGGCAAGACTCTAGATATATATTATTGCTGCGTAATGGCTGCTTAAATGATGTTTCATTGCTGCTAAATTGTTGGGATGCGAGGTTCAAAAGATCATTCTGGATGCAATAGAAAAACATGAAATGCAATAAAATCATATTAAAATCTAACGCGCGATACATTTACAGTTTAACTATTTTCTGCACTCGCGTCTTCAATTAATAAAGCAAGAGAGAAAAAAAAACTCCCTGTGAGGTTAATAGTTGAAAGCACATCTATTTATACAGAACTAAACTGTATTAAAGTTATAATTCCCTTAAGCGGCTATTGTATTAGGAAATAAACTTATAGATGTAACATTTAGTTAGCACTAGAACTTAGAAGATGGGCTTATTTAATAAGGTTAAATTTACACCACAATCCAGTGAACTAAATATGAAATAACTAGACCACTGATCACTCGAAGCTAAAGTATTAATTACCGTCTGCTCAGAAAAAGAATTTCACTCCAATAGCCAACAATTTAGATGAAATCTAGCAGGAATTTAGCTATATGCTAGTGAATCTTAGAATTCTGTCAGAACGAATGATAACGTTGCCCTTTTCAGATTCTGTATTTATCTATTAGAAAGGCAAGATAAATGGTACATGTGAAAATTTCGCGCCTCTTCAGTTCCCAGGGGAAGTTGAAGTTATTTAGGTGCCATGCTAACCACGATGGCCCGACTGGCTTCCGATCTACGTTTGTCCCAGGCTGCTCGCACGAGGATGTGAAATGTCGGCGAGACTAGCCTCGTTCGCGGTGAGTTTCCTGATTCCTCAGATCGTATCAGCTACGCTGAGCGTTCCGTCTTTCGGGCAAGTCTGCCGGTGGCCACAGAAGTGCGAAGTCTGCAAGAAGCTTTCTTCTGACCGCTCGTGTCCGTCTTGCGAACAATTCAGTGTTCGTACGGAGATGCTAAACTTCTGCTTCTCTGTTCTGGGGATCTTCTTTGACTGCTTTGATTATAGCCACTACTCTTCGTTGATGAAAAGTTACAACAATACTGATGTTCAGGGATTCTAATGTTATGAAAAGCTAAAGTCCCTTTAATCATCCATCAAATCAGAGAAAATTCACTTGACAAACTAGACGTACGTCACAATCGTCCCACTTTTAGACATGAAACCATTTTTCATGTTTCCTTCTTGACAATGGAGGTGACCTGCTTGGTGACTTTAGGATGAGTGGTATCTTCAGTTAGCTCTACTTCCTCTGTAGACCAGTTTCTACTCAAGAAGTCAGCTCCGACATTCTGTTTTCCTGGAATATATTCCACTTTGAAGGAATATACGCTCAATAATAATGCCCAGCGCATAATCCTTGCGTTGAATTCCTTATTGGCACCAAGGAAAGCTAATGGAGCGTGGTCGGTTTGTACTGTGAAAGAAGTACCATACAGAAACTCATGATGGCATCTGATGCCATGAATCCGAGCGAGACATTCTCTTTCAACGACACTGTAGTTGCGTTCAGCCTTGTTCAGTTTCCGACTGCCGTAAGCCACTGGGAATGGCATATTCGGGTCACTGTCCTCGGCTTGCAACAATGTTGACCCGATGCCCTGACCTGACGCGTCAACTCTCAGTACGAAAGGCTTCTTAAGGTCGGGTAACCTTAGGATGGGGTATGCCGACAACTGTCCTTTCAAAGTGATGTATGCATGTTCGCACTTTCGATCCCACATGACCTTATCAGGACAACCTTTCTTGGTGAGGTCAGTCAGAGGTGCCGTAAGTCCGTTGAAGTTCTCGATGTATTTCTGATAATATGCACATAGTGATAGGAAGGAACGCACGTCTTTCTTCGTTCTGGGCCTTTTGGCTGCATCTATTTTCTCCACGTTCTTCTGAACAGGCCAACTACAGCCGTGGGAAATAGTATGCCCCAAGAAGTCTAGCTTTTTGAACCCGATGAGACATTTGCTAGGTCTGGCTGTGAGACCAGTTTCCTGTAGTCTCCTGAGGAGCATAGCAACCGTAGCAATATGTTCGTCGTATGTTTCCGATGCAATTAATATGGCATCCATGAAATTATGGATGTGGGGACTTTGCAAAGGTTCTAACAGCTTCCTCATCATTCTGGTGAACACTCCTGGTGCGTTATGCAATCCGAACGGCATCACATTAAATGTGTAATGTCCTTCACTAGTGCTGAAAGCTAGCAAAGGTTTAACTTCCTCCTTGACTGGTATTTGATAATAACCTTTACTGAGGTCAATCTTGGAGAAAATCGTTGCCTTGCTGAGCTTGGTGAACAACTCAGAAACAGTTTGGAGAGGTTCGGGCTGGAATTCCGTAACAGCGTTTAGCAGCCGGTAATCTATACACAGCCGAACTTCGTTATTGGGCTTCTGCAACAGCGCTACACTAGAACTGTAAGGAGATGTAGACTCACTGATAATTCCTGCCTGACGCAGCTTGTCTATTTCTTCACGAAGTGCATCAGCTTTAGCGTACGGTATGGGGTAAACTCTGGTTCGAACAGGGGTCTCGTTTGTTAATTTCATATCAAATTCGATGAGATTTGTTCGACCAGGTACATCCGTTAAGACTGCACTGTACTGTTTTAGTAGAGCCCTGGTTTCTGTTTGTTGTTCTGGTGAGAGATTGTCGCCGAACTTGACATCTTTAAAGGATTATGTGGGTTGCAATGGATACTCCATGCAACCATCATCATCTTCCTCGTCTTCCGTTGCTATGGCGACAGCCAGGAGATGCTCGGAGGATGGCACCGGTCTTTCCAAATATTTCTTAAGCAGATTTATGTGGAAGACCTTCTCCTTTCCTTTGATGGAGATCTTGTAATTGGTACGTGAGATCTTTTCAAGGACGGTAAAAGGCCCTTGCCATCCGATGCGAAGATTATTGCTTCCGGTTGGAAGTAGCAACAAAACTTTCTCCCCTGGTTGTAGCACTTTCTCTTTTGCAGCTTTGTTGTATCTTTTAGCATGTTTAGCGCGGGCTTTCTTAACGTTGGTAGTAGCTATATCCCATCCTAGCTTTAACCTTTCCTTGAGCTCAGATACATACTTGCTTGCAGAGACGACTGTCTCGTCAGCCTTTTGGTCTGTCAGGGACCGAAGTAAGGCTTCTAGTGGCCCCTTAATAGGTCTGCCAAATAAAAGTGTAGCAGGCGGGAATCCCGTAGACGCTTGGGGTACCTCTCGGTAGGCGAATAAGGCAGCCGATATATATAGGTCCCAGTCTTCCGGTTTCTCGTGACCCAGCTTACGTAACATGGTGGTGAGGGTGCCGTTAAAACGTTCCACGAGCCCATTTCCGGCCGGATGGTAGGGACTTGTGTGGATATGTTTGGCCCTCAAGATCTTAAAGATCTCCTCCATTAACAGGCTACGGAATTGGGATCCATTGTCCGTCAAAACTTGTTGAGGGAATCCCAACCGTGTACAAATTTGCACAAGGGCTTCTGCGACATGCTTGGAATCTGTGCATGTTAGCGGTATAGCTTCGGCCCACATTGTGCAAGTGTCGACTAAAGTCAGGATGAACCTGCTCTTTCTTTTGGTCCTTTCCAGGGGTCCAATGATGTCGACAGCAACCCGTTCAAATGGAGTACCCACTATTGGCATTTGCCCCATAGGTACTGGGGGTGTCAAGTGCTTTGGTGCTACCCGTTGGCACTGGGCGCAGGATTTCACATACCTGATAATGTCAGAGTTCATTCCTGGCCACCAATAGTGGTTTTTTATTCGCTGAATAGTGGCGTTTTGTCCCATATGTCCGCTAAAGGGAAGAGAGTGCCCCATTTCTAAGATCTGGCTTCTGTACTGCGTCGGTACTAGGAGCTGGTTATTCCCCGTGTCCGGGTTGCCCGTTCTACGATACAATACGCCGTCCTTAGAAAAGATGTCTCCGTTGTGTCTGGGGTCCTTAGCCATGGGCAGTTTTCTAAAGCAGGGCTCCAGAGTAGGGTCCTTTTGTTGCGCCTCCTTCAGTTCGTTCGGCAACAAATTTGGCGCAGGCTCCCTCTCCTTCTTGGCTTGCCCTCTTGTGGTTACCGCTGCCACAATCGGCTCCTTTGGTCTCCCAATAAACACATATCTACATCCCAGGATAACTGGGTAGATAGGATCATCCATAATGGCCGCTTTAATAACTCCTCTGACAAAGTCAGAGTGTATTTCTACCAGTGCGATAGGAAGCGTCCTGGGTGCATCACTCCTGAAAACTCCACTAAGTTTGACGGTTTCCTCTGTCTCCTGACCTGGTTTGACTAGGTGTCTGGCGACAATACAACTAAAGCTTAGTCCAGTGTCAAAGAGACAAGTAGTTGAGGTACCATTCAAAATTACAGTTCCTCGAGTTGAGGGTCGGTCCCCCTCAGGTTTAGAATCACTGACATTGACTCTACCTTTCGAGGCTGTATGCAAACATCCGACGCGGTTTGAACCGGTTTGTTTGCCCTGATCAGACGTTCCTGGTGTAGGGGTCTTCCATTTTCCTTGACCTTGGTGGCCGCGCTGCCACGTAGGCTTGGTGGGTTGATCAGAATTGTTGTTGGGGGGGTATCGGGTTTTGTAGAATTTCGATTTTTCCTGGGGAGGTCTCTGGGTATTATTTTCTCGTTGGTTATAGTTCTGAGAGGAATTAGAGGAATAGAATGACTGCTCTAGATTTTGTTTACGAGATGGCTCATCTGTGGGTTTACGTTTAGTGCTGGGAAGTTCGGCCATTGCATTGGTATAGCGTTCTGCCTTATTGAGTATGTCCTCAAGCCTGACTGCGCCCTGTTCAGCCAAAAATCTACGGGTTTCGTTTGACAAAGTTGACTTTATCTGTTCCACAAGAACAAGTTCAAGTAGTCCCTCATATGTAAGAGGTAGGTCAGATAATTCAATGCCCTTTGTCAAATAGCCCGTGAGACGTGAAGAGAACTGCGGGAATGTTTCCGTGCTCTCTTTCCGGCTGTTTCTGAACATTTGCAGAAATTTTCGGGCGGTCATCTCAAACCGCTCTAGCAAGGCCTTTTTCAGCATGTCGTAATCATGTTGGTTGGTTCCCAGCTTTCTATATACGTCATAAGCAGTACTTTTTAATGACGTTGAGAGTTTAAGTGCCCAGCGGAAACTCTCTAACCCATACAGATTTGCGAGCCTCTCGAATTTTTCAAGATAGCTGTCAATTTTCTCATTGGGACTAGGAAAAGACTCTAAAGCAAAAAACATCGCAGTTAATTGGGCAGAATGAGTGCTGGAGAGGTCCATTGACTGAGACTGGGGCGAAGACGGCTCTCCGTTATTCGAAGAAGAGGCACCCCGACTCTCTAAAGCCTTAAGCGCCAGTTCATGCTGTCTTTCTCTCTCTCTCTCTCTCTCTCTCTCTCTGCGAGTTTCAATCTCTGCCTCAATTTTGTTCTGCTCCAATAGACGATCTTCCGCTTCTTTCCTATCTGCCTTCTCCTGTGCTTCTCTCCTCTCTGCTCTCTCTTGCTCCGCGTCATACCTTTCAAGTTCTTTGTTGACAAACAGGTTCGCGGCTTCTCCTTCTAATCCTGAGTCCTTCGCCTCCTGTCTCAAAATGGATCTTATCCTAATTCTCTCTGCCATACCAAAGAACTGGATGCTTCTAAGACTAGAGAATAGTAAGATGGAACAAGAAGGGGAAAAAACTCAAACTCGCTACGAGAAAAAAAAAACACAAAGTATAAATTTACTTGTGTCACCTCCTACCTTAAATGTGTTAACTTATCGCTGCTGTTTTCTGGCAATTAAGGCTCTAAACGCAAGCGACTAATGCCACTAAAATGGTAAGTTACACTGGACAAAAATGTTACTTTTACTAAAAGTAGAGAAAATTTTTTATTAAAACAATTAATTTAAAAAAAAAAATTTCCTGAAATTTTAATTCTCCACTACAAAAAAACTCCCCCTGAAGTCAATTATATGAGAAGAGACGATGTTAACTAGACTTAAAAAGTGAGAACAAGGCGTCTTTAGCTAAGCTCAACTCTTTTTAACTTCAAAAACCTTTAGTGACTGTAAAACCAATCACGCCATCCCAGCAATTATATAACAAAATTTCAATTTTCTCTGCCAGAGAATACAAAGGTGACAAATATTTTAATCACTAACTTCTTGCTCCTGTGGAAAGAACAAACCTGTAATACTATTTGTGTGGTCGGCCCAAAATACTAAAAGGCTTTGTCTAGGGGAAGTAATTACTTTTTTTGATTATACCCTACTTCACAAAGACAATCAACCACACTCTATTTAAACTAGGCTCAGAATTCCGGACGAGCCCACCATTTATTGTCGTAATTTTTGTCTGAGAGAGTTCTGATGGATATTGGTCCTTTAGAGTGTAGAATGATAGTGAAGGCTCTGTGAGAATAAGGATTTAGGAAAGTGAGGTAGTAGATTCACAAGGGCTGGGGAAGAGTAAGGACAGTCTCTTATTACGACAATATTTGTCTCCCAAAACTATTCCTACCACTCTTCTGAACAAACAACTGTTTGTCAGTTCCAGTTGCTCATGCGCACACACCGATTTAGTGATCCTGACGCACAACGTATATGAATACATACTACGATAACAAAATATTAGATATGTTTGGGTTTTGGGCCAGCCGACACCAATGCTAATAAAGTTTTTAATACTTTTATTATCATAAAATCAAGTTACAAGTAAGTATCAATGTACAGTCAGAAATCATGGGTTACAAAACACAAAATAACAGGGGGGAGGGTTTCTGAGGAGAAGTATCCAATGCACCTTTTCCCGCTTGTATTTACTAACAGAAAAGACCCGGTCCCAGGGGGGGGGGGTGTGATGATCAGAGATAGGCAATTTTAACCCAATGGTAAATTTATTACTCTGAGTCAAGGGGGTTACAGTAATAAGGGGTAAATGAAAAGCTAGGGGTCATCAAATGTTTTCCTTTAATCAACCATTTTTTCCCGGGAGGGGGGAATGCTCACAGTTAAATAATCCCGCTAGGAGAAATCCCGTAAAATGAATACAATACACTTTAATACTAGGTTGAACTAACTATAAGGGTAAAAGATTTAAATCTCCTTTCATTCAAAAACAACACGCTGGGGCTGGCCAGCACACAGTCGCACACACACAGACTTACCAAAAGGTGAATTCTGGCACTTCATAGGAAATACATCAAAAAACAGCACTAAACCTTGGCTTAGGTAAAAGTGTTTTCTTCCGTGTACAGCCCCAAATTAGCGGGTTGTTGAAGTTAACAAAGTGTCCCGAAATCGCTGGACGTTGAAGTTTAACGGTACTGTTTGTTTATTAGATAAAGTTCCTAAAGAATGGCACAGGAACTTGGCTAGATGTGAGGAATGGTGTGGTGTCTAAGATTGGCACAGCTGGTGGAGATAACTTTCTTTTGCAGTAATGTCACAAAGTACAAAAACACTGAGGTAAGTTCTTCAGGGGGTTGTAAAATCCAATGATTATGCTTGACAGACAGTGTCAGGGAAATCTATGTTCTTCTTCACAAATAGAGCAGTGAGTAAAATATTTCTACTGTTGACTGTTCTTCTTCCGGTTTGATAACTATAAAACGACTTTATGAATTGGGATTTTAAAATAGTCTTTGGGTTTGCTTTGTTTCTGTATACTTCAGATAGCTGAATCCCAACAGGATCGCCACAAAGATTTAAATTTCAAATATGTTCATAAGTCACTGGAGTAATCTAACTGAGTCGGCAAGACTCTAGATATATATTATTGCTGCGTAATGGCTGCCTAAATGATGTTTCATTGCTGCTAAATTGCTGGGATGCGAGGTTCAAAAGATCATTCTGGATGCAATAGAAAAACATGAAATGCAATAAAATCATATTAAAATCTAACGCGCGATACATTTACAGTTTAACTATTTTCTGCACTCGCGTCTTCAATTAATAAAGCAAGAGAGAAAAAAAAACTCCCTGTGAGGTTAATAGTTGAAAGCACATCTATTTATACAGAGCTAAACTGTATTAAAGTTATAATTCCCTTAAGCGGCTATTGTATTAGGAAATAAACTTATAGATGTAACATTTAGTTGGCACTAGAACTTTGAAGATGGGCTTATTTAATAAGGTTAAATTTACACCACAATCCAGTGAACTAAATATGAAATAACTAGACCACTGATCACTTGAAGCTAAAGTATTAATTACCGTCTGCACAGAAAAAGAATTTCACTCCAATAGCCAACAATTTAGATGAAATCTAACAGGAATTTAACTATATGCTAGTGAATCTTAGAATTCTGTCAGAACGAATGATAACGTTGTCCTTTTCAGATTCTGTATTTATCTATTAGAAAGGCAAGATAAATGGTACATGTGAAAATTTCGCGCCTCTTCAGTTCCCAGGGGAAGTTGAAGTTACTTAGCAGCCATGCTAACCATGATGACCCGACTGGCTTCCGATCTACGTTCGTCCCAGGCTGTTCGCACGAGGATGTGAAATGCCGGCGAGACTAGCCTCGTTCGCGGTGAGTTTCCTGAGTCCTCAGATCGTATCAGCTTCGCTGAGCGTTCCGTCTTTCGGGCAGGTCTGCCGGTGGCCACAGAAGTGCGAAGTCTGCAAGAAGCTTTCTTCTGACCGCTCGTGTCCGTCTTGCGAACGGTTCAGTGTTCGTACGGAGATGCTAAACTTCTGCTTCTCTGTTCTGGGGATCTTCTTTGACTGCCTTGATCATAGCCGCTACTCTTCGTTGATGAAAAGTTACAACAATACTGATGTTCATGGATTCTAATGTTATGAAAAGCTAAAGTCCCTTTAATCATCCATCAAATCAGGGAAAATTCACTTGACAAACTAGACGCACGTCACAGTCCCTTCCACACTCTAGCATCCCGGACATACTTGAATGAGCACCTCCTAACCATTGCATAGTCGATCATTGATCTATGAATGTTTTCCATTCATTCCGTAGCCAACCATTTTCAACTTTACGAAGAATAGACTAAGAGTATGACACACTGACTGCCATTTGTAAATGAAGTTTCCGTTAACCGCCTTAAAGATGCGGTATCTGCCTCTACCTCCATTCTCCTTGTTGGTTCACATCAAGATTATGCATGTATGCGTTTATGGGGGAACTTTGTGTTTGTAATGATCAGATTCTGCTCACTGTAGAATCTAAGGAGTCGCATTCCATTGTCATTGAGAGTATCTTCTCTATATCTTCCGATAACTCCACCCCATCTAGCATGTTCATTTCCAACTCTGGCATTGAAGTCTCCGAGCATGCAAATTTCATCTAGGCAGTCATCCATTGTAATTTAAAGCAGCTCGAAGAATTCCTCTTTGACCTCTGCTCTCATATCCTCATTTATCTCATACACTATGACCAGGTTGACAATGGTTTCTCCGTCTTTTAGTTTTACAACCATAATGCGCTCCGAGACAAATTTTCATCCATTGATACTATCTTTTTGGTTTTTGACCACAATGCTACCCACACTTAATTTAGCTCTTTCAGATGTGGGTACACCACTGTAGAGCAGCAAGTTGCCTTCGAGATCCATGATTCCTTGTCCCTTTTTCTTTGTTTCCGTTATAACCCGGATTTATAGTTTTGCTTTCCTTATCTCTTCCACTAGCTCCTCTTCTTTCCCATTTATATTTCTTGTGTTTCAAGTTCTATAAGTCGTAGTCCGTAGTCCGTTCCAGTTCATCGCCTTTAGAATCAGTCCTGTTTTCTCTCCTGTAGTTTGCGTAATAGTGGTTTAAGGCAAACAGGTGATTGACCTGTTGTGCCTTTGCATGGTGAAGGGGTTGCCTCCTTACGGCCTCCATGCAGGCCGCCCTCCTCGTTTTTCAGGTGGGCTTGGGACCGGCCTAGGCGGAGTTAAAAACTTTACCCTCTCTGAGCATTAATACTAATCCCAGTGAGCGGAAAACATCCAATGCATTTATACTGGATATGTTTACATTTACATATGCACTGGCTTAAAAGGTAAAAAAAATAAGTATGTACATCATTTCTATCATCGTCCACTCCTTGCTCCACATGGAACTTGGGACTACCTCTGCTTTTGGTTCTCTAAGAGAAACCCGCTTAAAGCAGTCACCAGTTCTTGAAGGAGCGGTTTTCCCCATTACTACATTATAAGCTTCTCGACCCATTAGCACTGGATCCAGAGTCCGTTCTTCTACCTTCTAATTCTTTCATTATCATGGCGTGGGCTATGTCGGCCTGTTCCTTCTTTTCTGCTCTCGCGGCCTGTTACTTTTTGAATGCTCTTTGGTTTTCCTTTCTTTCGGCTTCATTCTCTGCTTTGGCTTGTCCGTGTTCTCTCTCTAGCCGCCTCTCTTTACGATATGTGGCTTTCTCTGCCAGGTCCTGGTTTTTCTCCACAGATTTATCAATATAATCAACAAGTTCTCGCTCACTCAGCCTAAACCCAGGCCTAAATTCAAGTACACTGTGTGAAGGTTTGGGGAATCTGCCATTCTGAGCAAATAATCTGTTTACAGACTTCACATAATTTCAATGCGAGCTTAGCCACTTTCTAATGCAAAGTATCTAGTTGACTAAAACTATAACGTAACCACAACAACAAAAATAGTCCTCAACAAATGAACTTCCTTTTCCACCTTGACAAAATATTTAAGAATAAAATGTGTTTTTACCAATTATTGAATTATTCTCATCAAATAATTTACCTCTTTATTTATTTATTTATTTATCTTTGAGACCACGTATGATCAGATTAATCAAAAGCTACAACTTGACAACACTTTTTCAGTAATCTGAAATTGATGTCAGCCAAGTGTAGGGGATTAACTTCAAGCTCTCAAATGTTATAACAGTAGAATATTACTTTAGTTGCTTTTTTATTTATAGAAAATATTCTGATTCATTTGTGTGACCTTTTTTTTGCAATAATTTAATTCACTATGAATTTGTTCAACATATAACAAATGTAACGATCAATTATTCTTGAACAATTGTAGATAGATGAAGGATTGGTGTGTTAATATTTGTTTCTTCACTGAAACTTGGCTTGAACTAGACTAAGTTTGAAACAACTAAAAGTGTTTGTTTGGTTTTGGCCTGATAAGATTTGACTTAGCTGTCAGATTGATGAAGTGTTGTTGTTGATGCTGACTGCTCCGTCAATTTACGTTTTATGTGGCGAGGGCACGTCCCAAAACTGTAGTGTAAGGTGTAACCGCTTTTGGTCAATGAGACTATCTTCACAGGCTGTAGATTGTAGGCATTTAGTGTTGACAACAAGCTCTGAACCATGGACTCGTAGTCCAAACTGGTATCGTAGGCTGGTACCACAAACTTTAGAGGAAACAAAGGCCTCTGCTAAGTTTATGTTTTCTGACAGGAAACAGGTGGAAAACAAGAATATTGTTCCATAATTTATGTCCGGCCATTTAGTGAATCGTAAGCGCTTCTCTTGGAGAACTGAAAAAATGTTCTATTTTAAAAGTCATATGATAATTTTCAAATATCACAGATTCAGTGATCTCATAGCTTGATCAGCAAAATATTATAATATCCAAGGCTTGGGACGCTAGAAATATTACGGTGATAATTGGAAGTCCGAGATCACACATATCATGTAATTAAAATCCACCTTGAATTCTCCACAAATAATTTCTTCACTTACATAAGCATATGGCTAATCTGAATACTACACAAAGATCTGGTGGTGAGGCCCCCAGGCCAGGCAGATCATATTTAACTGGGGAAGAGATCGTTGGCAGCGTCAGTACAGGTAATCGTGATGACGGCCAAAAGCCTGACTGTGTTACCACGGAAAACCATGTCATCGGTCTTAGAAAAATAATCAAAATAGGAACATGGAACGTCAGAAGCTTATACCAAGGAAAACAGTACATAGTGAAGAACGAGATGGAAAGACTAAACATCGATATCCTGGGCATCTCAGAGCACAGATGGTCGGGCCAGGGACACTTTTCGATTCCATCAGGAGAAACATTCATATACTCAGGCAAAGAGAGAGGAGGTCAGAGCGGCGTCGGCTTCTACCTGTCTAAAAGGACAGCTGCCTCCCTATTAGGATATAATCCCATAAATGACCGCATTGTCACAATCAGACTGAAAGGGAAAAGAAAGAACATCACAATTATACAAACATATGCTGCTGAAGAACAGGAAATTGAAGATTTTTACAATGAACTGCAACACGCATTAGAGAAAGCAAATAAGCAAGATATTAGGATAATAATGGGAGATTTTAATGCCAAAGTTGGAAACGAAAGATTAGAACATGAAAAAAGAGTGAAAGGAAGTTATGGATTGGGTCAGTGAAATGAGAGAGGAGAACGCTTGACAACATTCTGCCTAGAAAACAACCTAGTCATCACAAATACTCTTTTTATGCAACACCCTAGAAGACTATATACATGGACGTCACCGGACGGAAAAAGCAAGAACCAAATAGATTACATCTTAACACAACAAAGGTGGCGATCTTGTATCTCATCCATCAAGACGCTCCCAGGAGCAGACTGTGACTCCGACCATGAACTTCTTGCTGCAAACTTCAAGATCAAATTGAAAAAAGTCGTTACAAGCGACAAAGTAATACGTTATGACACAAGCGCCATACCAGAAGAGTACAGTGTCGATATTCAGAACAAATTTGACATTCTTATGGCAGTACAGGAGGAAATGACACCAGATGAACTTGCCAATAACATCAGAGATGTTTATATTACAAATGCACAGAGGTTAATGCCTAAAAGAAGTATAAAGAGACGAGAATACATCTCAGACGAAACACTGAAGTTGGTGGTAGAGAAAAAAAAATGAAGTCCAAAAAAGATACAGAAAATCAGGAGTTGTACAAGGAATACACAAGGCAGATTAAAAAACGAGTCAGACAAGACAAACAACAATACATAAACGACACCTGCAGGAAAATAGAGGAAATGCGCGAACAGGGATTGAGTAAAAATATGTTTTCTGAAGTAAGAACATTGAAGAACAGCAACTTTAAATCATCACCTCGAGCAATAAACGACACGAAAGGCGACACTCTAACAGAACGTAAAGATATTCTGAACAGATGGAAGGAGTACTGTCAAGAAATGTATACGGAAATAAACAAAGCGGCAGATAACAACGTCATGAATGAAGCGGAACGTGAACCAGAACCTACCATAGAGGAAGTACGGAATGCAATCAAACACTTAAAAAGTGGGAAATCTCCTGGTTGTGATGAAATAACAGCTGAAATGATACAGTGTGGTGAAGTGAGATGTTATAAATATTTATAGGGGACTTAGTGTACTGACTGAGATCAGCTGTGAAGGTATATATATCTAATAAGAGTAGTGTATTATATATAACCTTACTTGCTGCCACATATGTATACCTCAGTCAGAATTATTCTGGAATAGTGTGATGACTACGTTATGTGTCTAGGGTATGTGTATGCTGAAGTGTAAGTCAAAACAACAACAGACAGATCAACAATTTAATTTATTCCACTACACTTGACAACACTGGGACACTCACATACATAAAACACTCTACAAGGATATCTTAAAGGAGTCACTGATAACTTTCAAATAACAATATGTATTCATTGCTGTCAAGAATGAATATGTGTCCTGATTCAAATACAAAGGGAACCAGGAATCACAATCAATTTTAATTACAAGTTATAAGTACAGAATTTATCAATATGAATATTGTAGTGACATATATTATTAAAAGTATCCTATGTGTGTCAGTTGTGTGGTAGTAATATGAGGTAATACTGGTTTTGTTTTGTTCAAGCTCTGTTGGTATTTGTCATCATGACTTCAATAGTTTGTCTTTATTGGAACTAGTATTGGAGATGTTCTCAGTTCCTGATATTAAAACAATTTACTTCCCCTCTTAAGTTTATGTTACAATGTTATTTTAAGATGGGGGTACATAATTTTGAGCTCAGCTGGCCACATCAGCTTATCTTGCGTGATGGCGGCAGGAAAAGACTCCTCTGCTCGATTTCTCCCCTGTGCTCTGGAGACACCTCACTGATAGCTAAATGGACCAAGGAGTATGCTGTCCGACTCTGGATTCAGCAAAGCTCTGACCAGGTGCTGCTCAATAACGTCAAGACCACGGTCCCTGAAAACAAGAAGGATGTACCTTCTACTTCATAACTAATTGATACTCTAGTTCTACACTGAGCACAATACATCACAAACATTGAGTTCAGAGCGTTAGGCCAACTGTCAGCTTCATCTGAAATACTTTATACCAGTATTAACCTCCTTAATGGTTAATACGCCTCTGCAATTCCAGCATTATTTCTTTCTAGTCAATCATCTAGGTGTCAGTGTACTGTTTGGCCATTCCATGCAGTTTTACTTCCCTCCGACACCTTCTGTTCAGGCTGGAGCATTATAGGCTTTACATCATGTTTGCTACTGAACTACACATATATACAGGCATAAATTAACAATTCACATTCAATTTTCATTAAAAGATACTGAATGTTTCAAGCTTACCACAATTCATGGAATTAAACACAGATACGTTGACTAGCAATGAATTCTGGCACAATTACTGGCACAAATTCCCATCTGCTTATGTTCCAGGCTTTTATTTAGCAAAAATATGAGCTGGCTTCAACGCACTGTTGCTTTATCAAGCTTATTTGAACTAGTGGTCTCGAACTAACGCTCCTAAGTGATTATATCAGCGAGTCTGGCCAATGGAGCCACGTTTCGACAAGTGTTTGAAAAAATTTTACCTTCCTACGTCTCCCCTAACAACCAAAGATAGTATTTATAGTCCGACCAATCGTGTTTAGTCTTATATTTGTTGCGCTCCAATCAATTTGGAGTTTACATGGTAGGCTATTTCCGTACGTAAGGTTTTTTCAAACACGTTATAAAAAAATTTTATGAGCAGAAATGATTTCATGCTGTCAGGCATCCCCAATATTTTATTTTGGTTATAACTTGTTAATTCCTAGACTATTTGCGTAACGTTTTACATATTCTTTGTCAGCAAGCCCTAAGGAACCCAAATATACCAATTTAAAAGAGCTAAGTGGCTGCGTTCAAAATATGCAATTTCTTCTACCTCCTGTTTCGAAGATGTGCTGTCTGGGTACTGTAATGTTTTCAAACGTAAACCCATCTATTGTCATCTTTCCTTATAAGCGTTTTTCAGGATTTTAAAACCTAACTCTGGGAAGGGTAGTGAATTTTATCACTGTCCGTCCGAAAAAGTTAGTGCATGTGGCCTTACACGCGTGATAGTAGTAATTGTGTATCGCGTTACGCTTGTTGGGGTGGCATTAATAGCGAAACGCGTGTTCAATTTTGCATGCGTTCCTGATTTTCAGCCCTCCCTTCTCTTTCTATTTGAGTCCATCTGTTCGTTCGTTTTGGTAACGCAGTATAATTAATGTTAGGATTAATTTAGGTCATTACGCATTGTGCCTCTCAATGTTTTTCTCAGAAATGCAATACCCGTTTTAATGTGTTGTGGAAACGCTTGTATTTATGCAGTGGCTTATATTTAACGTGGAAACGTTACAATTTGCAGACGAAGCATAAAACAAAGGGGGATTTCGAGTACATTCCTTGTGACAGCACTGTTATTTTACCATTGCTCTTTTCTTTATTAAATTTATTTGTTAGGCTTTATATTTACCTGATAATTTATATATGTGGATTAGAATATTTCACGACACCTCCCCTCTTAAAACAGACATCCTATGTCAGTCCTTTATTCTATATACACATAGATAAATGTAAGTCAACTTGACTTTACTCTGCTGTGGTGCTATCATGGTTTTATGTAGTTGGGTCCATTCAGAGTAGGCACTACTCATGAAATCTGCCTCAGACTTCTACAACCAATAATATATTTCGGTTATGTTACTGAACAGCCGCAAGTGTGAATGCTTGTCTTAATGCTGCTTCGCAACCCGTATTCACCATTTCTCTTCTCTGAGTCTGCGCAATGACATGTCCAGAGAACATTATATTTCCCTCAAAATGTACGTTATGAGGAGATAACATATACCTGGTGATAGCAGAGTTTTCGTAGTGGATCCCATAATCTTCTTATTATCCTGTATGAAACATTCGGAATATCCTCAATCAAAGAGGCAACTCAGGGATTCATTACGTTCCTCCGAAATGTTTACATCCAACAATTTTGTCTGATCTCAGGTTTTACTGGAATCTGATATTATCCTTTACTCAGATCCACCCTTGAGAAATATTTAGCTTTATTTAGTCTGGCAAACAGCTGATTTGTATCCGGCAATGGATCCACCTGTCCTTCTGTAATAGCATTCAGTCTCCTGTAATCTATACAGAGTCTATGTTCTCCAGAGGGCTTCCTTAAGAGTACAACACCGGAACTATACGAAGATTCACTGTGCGAAATAATTCCTTCCTTCAATAGATAGTCTATCTCTTCCTTCAAAGCTTTCTCCTTAGCAAACGGAATCGAATATGGTTTCATACAGACAGGTGTGGGGTCTATCAGTTTCATATCATATTCCAATAGGTTTGTATGCCCTGGTCGGTCTGTTAACACCTCTGCATGATTATTTAGAACCTGTTGCACTCTCTCTTTCTGAGTTTTCGTTAAATGTGTACTGATTTTCACCTGTGCTGCTGTCTCACAGGGGTGTAATGGATATTCAAATGATGAAAGTGGTTCCTTTTTCATCTCCATGGCGATGGACAAGGTCAACAAGTGTGTCTCTTCCTGATGTTCTCTTTCCAAATATTTCTTCAGGAGATTCACATGATAGATTTTTTCTTTCCCCTTCTTATCTATCTTATAATTTGTTCTAGACACCTTCTCTAGAACTGTATATGGACCCTGCCATCCAATTTGTAACTTATTCTGACTCCCGGGCAAAAGAAGCAGTACTTTCTCTCCCACAGCCAAATCTCTGTCTTTCGCCTTCCTGTTATAATAGGCAGCATGTTTCTTCCTGGCTTGTTTCAAATTTTCATTGGCAAGTTTCCAGCCAGTTTTTAAACGAGTGGTCAGCTCATTCACATATTGGCATGAAGATGTAATGTTTTCCTCTGCCTTTTCATCAGTCCACGTTCTTAACAAAGCTACATATGGACCTTTAATTGTGTGGACCTATTTGTCCATGCACCGGTATGGTCTCTTCCACTCGAAGCTCTATAGTGATGATTTTTCCTCCCAGAATTATCATTCACAAAACGACCGCTACCAATTTTTCTCTTGGGGCTTTCTCCCCACTTAAAATTCTTGATGAGAGATTTCCTCTCTACATCCTCTTCCTCCAGTTTGTTTAAGTCCGATTGAGGGATTTTCGGCTTATCCTGGGGTAAGACATCTGTTTGCACTCTCCGCATAGTGGCCATTGTAAAACAGTTAAGTGAAGCTTGTCCGTGAAAAGGGGCTTCCCATTCCATTTGGTCCACTTTATCAAATCTATTTTTCTTTTTATTATCAGGCCTAATTTTGCCCCGTGGCGTGTCCAGGTCCTGATCAATGTTCCCACTTGTGGGTGTTCCCTCATGTGCTATGCTACACCTTTCTACAAAATTCTCAATGTCCCATCTTGCTTTGGGCCAATAATAATTGTGAGCCACCTTTTGAATGATGGTACCTATTTTCTCATGGTCCCCATCTGGTTTCACATGTAGACTCCTTATTAAGTCTGCCCTATATCTTTTAGGAAGTACCAGCTGTCCCTGACCTTTGGATCTAGCTCCAGTCTTCCTATACATCAACTTGTTTTTCATGTAAAAATCTCCCTTGCCTGGAGTTGTATGACAAGTTGACAATTTTCTGAAACAAGGCTTGAGTGTTTTATCCCCAGCCTGTGCCTTCCTCATCTCTTCTGGAGTGGTATCTAACATAATATCCTCCTCCTGTCTTGAGGTCGACCTGACCTGAAGGGTTGCCATATACACAGGTTTCCTTCTGCAACGGTCAGTGTCATGATTGTCCATCTGACAATTCTTACACCACCTTTTTCCTTGGTTGAAAGATTTTCTTTCATCATATTTCCTTTCATCGAATTGTGGGAATTTATTTTTATTTTCATACCGTGGCCTATCAAATTGGTGCTTACCTTTGTTTTGATCCCTAGGATCAAATTTATTAAAGTTCTGTGGTGCCCTAAAGTTATCCACTTGTTTCTTTTTATTACCTGTTACCTCTGCTTGAGCTGCTTGATACCTTTCAGCAACATTTAGCAACTCACCCAGCCTCTCTGCACCTTGTTCCATGAGAAACTTTCTCAGGTCTGGAGCCATGGACTCTCTTAATTGCTCTATAAGGACCATTTCCTTAAGATCTTGGGTTTTCCCCAGAGAAGTCCATTTCTCCAAGTATGTCTCTATTCGTGCAGAGAACTGGTGATAGGTTTCACCTGACAGTAGTTTAGCATTCCTAAATTTTTTCCTATAAAATTCTGCATTCTTTTCATATCTTAACAAAAGAGCCTGCTTTAGCATGTCATAATTTTCCTGATCACCTCTGCTCATTTTTGCAAAAACTTCATAAGCTGCCCCACGAAGTCCTTGAGATAACTTTAAGCTCCACCTTTCTCTCTCTAACCCATACGTGGTAGCTAATAGTTCATACCTATTTAGGTAGCTCTCTATATCATCGTCTTTCTCAACAAAATGATCTAAATGAAAATTCATAGCTGAGGTTGAGGCTCCTTGGCTAGCAGTGGCATCAGAGGCAAAGGGACTGGCACCATTTTCAGGAGCATGGCCCTGAAACTCAAACTCCCTTAGTCGTAACTCATGTTCCCTTTGTAATCTTTTATCTTCTGCTTCCCTTTCTGCAGTCAATCTTCTTTCTTCTGCTTCCCTTTCTGCAGCTAATTTCTTCTCTTCCCTTTCTGCAGCCAATCTTCTTTCTTCTGCTTCCAATTTCTTAGCCTCAGCCTCAATCTGCAACCTCTTAGTCTCAGCCTCAGCCTCAAATTGTAACTTCTTAATTTCCCTTTCAGCCTCTAACTTTCTTTCGGCTTCAAACCTTCTTTCTTCGCGTTCAATAAATTTGTCACATTCCGTAGTGACATAGGCAACCATAACTTGCCCATCTAATCCTAACTCTTTTGCAGTCTGAACAGCAGCAGATCGAAATTTGGCCAGGTCCGCCATTGTCTATCAGGTAAATTTATACAATGTCTAACCAACAATTCAATCTCTAAATATATCTAATGGACAACACAGGCACCGTGAGCTCAACCTTATTTAATTCCACCCAAGGATACCTTTTAATTCTTATATTCCCTGAAGTGAATTACCCCCAATATTTTTAATAGGTAAAGATTCAAAATCCCAAGAGCGAGACCCCAATATATGTGGTGAAGTGGGATGTTATAAATATTTATAGGGGACTTAGTGTACTGACTGAGATCAGCTGTGAAGGTATATATATCTAATAAGAGTAGTGTATTATATATAACCTTACTTGCTGCCACATATGTATACCTCAGTCAGAATTATTCTGGAATAGTGTGATGACTACGTTATATGTCTAGGGTATGTGTATGATGAAGTGTAAGTCAAAACAACAACAGACAGATAAACAATTTAATTTATTCCACTACACTTGACAACACTGTGACACTCACATACATAAAACACTCTACAAGGATATCTTAAAGGAGTCACTGATAACTTTTCAAATAACAATATGTATTCATTGCTGTCATGAATGAATATGTGTCCTGATTCAAATACAAAGGGAACCAGGAATCACAATCAATTTTAATTACAAGTTATATGTACAGAATTTATCAATATGAATATTGTAGTGACATATATTATTAAAAGTATCCTATGTGTGTCAGTTGTGTAGTAGTACTATGAGGTAATACTGGTTTTGTTTTGTTCAAGCTCTGTTGGTATTTGTCATCATGACTTCAATAGTTTGTCTTTATTGGAACTAGTATTGGAGATGTTCTCAGTTCCTGATATTAAAACAATTTACTTCCCCTCTTAAGTCTAGATTACAATGTTATTTTAAGATGGGGGTACATAATTTTGAGCTCAGCTGGCCACATCAGCTTATCTTGCGTGATGGCGGCAGGAAAAGACTCCTCTGCTCGATTTCTCCCCTGGGCTCTGGAGACACCTCACTGATAGCTAAATGGACCAAGGAGTATGCTGTCCGACTCTGGATTCAGCAAAGCTCTGACCAGGTGCTGCTCAATAACGTCAAGACCACGGTCCCTGAAAACAAGAAGGATGTACCTTCTACTTCACAACTAATTGATACTCTATTTCTACACTGAGCACAATACATCACAAACATTGAGTTCAGAGCGTTAGGCCAACTGTCAGCTTCATCTGAAATACTTTATACCAGTATTAACCTCCTTAATGGTTAATACGCCTCTGCAATTCCAGCATTATTTCTTTCTAGTCAATCATCTAGGTGTCAGTGTACTGTTTGGCCATTCCATGCAGTTTTACTTCCCTCCGACACCTTCTGTTCAGGCTGGAGCATTATAGGCTTTACATCATGTTTGCTACTGAACTACACATATATACAGGCATAAATTAACAATTCACATTCAATTTTCATTAAAAGATACTGAATGTTTCAAGCTTACCACAATTCATAGAATAAACACAGATACGTTGACTAGCAATGAATTCTGGCACAATTACTGGCACAAATTCCCATCTGCTTATGTTCCAGGCTTTTATTTAGCAAAAATATGAGCTGGCTTCAACGCACTGTTGCTTTATCAAGCTTATTTGAACTAGTGGTCTCGAACTAACGCTCCTAAGTGATTATATCAGCGAGTCTGGCCAATGGAGCCACGTTTCGACAAGTGTTTGAAAAAATTTTACCTTCCTACGTCTCCCCTAACAACCAAAGATAGTATTTATAGTCCGACCAATCGTGTTTAGTCTTATATTTGTTGCGCTCCAATCAATTTGGAGTTTACATGGTAGGCTATTTCCGTACGTAAGGTTTTTTCAAACACGTTATAAAAAAATTTTATGAGCAGAAATGATTTCATGCTGTCAGGCATCCCCAATATTTTATTTTGGTTATAACTTGTTAATTCCTAGACTATTTGCGTAACGTTTTACATATTCTTTGTCAGCAAGCCCTAAGGAACCCAAATATACAAATTTAAAAGAGCTAAGTGGCTGCGTTCAAAATATGCAATTTCTTCTACCTCCTGTTTCGAAGATGTGCTGTCTGGGTACTGTAATGTTTTCAAACGTAAACCCATCTATTGTCATCTTTCCTTATAAGCGTTTTTCAGGATTTTAAAACCTAACTCTGGGAAGGGTAGTGAATTTTATCACTGTCCGTCCGAAAAAGTTAGTGCATGTGGCCTTACACGCGTGATAGTAGTAATTGTGTATCGCGCGACGCGTGCTTAGTGTTGCACGTGTTCCTGATTTTCAGCCCTCCTTCTCTCTTTCTATTTGAGTCCATCTGTTCGTTCGTTTTGGTAACGTAATATAATTAATGTTAGGATTAATTTAGGTCATTACGCATTGTGCCTCTCAATGTTTTTCTCAGAAATGCAATACCCGTTTTAATGTGTTGTGGAAACGCTTGTATTTATGCAGTGGCTTATATTTAACGTGGAAACGTTACAATTTGCAGACGAAGCATAAAACAAAGGGGATTTCGAGTACATTCCTTGTGACAGCACTGTTATTTTACCATTGCTCTTTTCTTTATTAAATTTATTTGTTAGGCTTTATATTTACCTGATAATTTATATATGTGGATTAGAATATTTCACGACACCTCCCCTCTTAAAACAGACATCCCATGTCAGTCCTTTATTCTATATACACATAGATAAATGTAAGTCAACTTGACTTTACTCTGCTGTGGTGCTATCATGGTTTTATGTAGTTGGGTCCATTCAGAGTAGGCACTACTCATGAAATCTGCCTCAGACTTCTACAACCAATAATATATTTCGGTTATGTTACTGAACAGCCGCAAGTGTGAATGCTTGTCTTAATGCTGCTTCGCAACCCGTATTCACCATTTCTCTTCTCTGAGTCTGCGCAATGACATGTCCAGAGAACATTATATTTCCCTCAAAATGTACGTTATGAGGAGATAACATATACCTGGTGATAGCAGAGTTTTCGTAGTGGATCCCATAATCTTCTTATTATCCTGTATGAAACATTCGGAATATCCTCAATCAAAGAGGCAACTCAGGGATTCATTACGTTCCTCCGAAATGTTTACATCCAACAATTTTGTCTGATCTCAGGTTTTACTGGAATCTGATATTATCCTTTACTCAGATCCACCCTTGAGAAATATTTAGCCTTATTTAGTCTGGCAAACAGCTGATTTGTATCCGGCAATGGATCCACCTGTCCTTCTGTAATAGCATTCAGTCTCCTGTAATCTATACAGAGTCTATGTTCTCCAGAGGGCTTCCTTAAGAGTACAACACCGGAACTATACGAAGATTCACTGTGCGAAATAATTCCTTCCTTCAATAGATAGTCTATCTCTTCCTTCAAAGCTTTCTCCTTAGCAAACGGAATCGAATATGGTTTCATACAGACAGGTGTGGGGTCTATCAGTTTCATATCATATTCCAATAGGTTTGTATGCCCTGGTCGGTCTGTTAACACCTCTGCATGATTATTTAGAACCTGTTGCACTCTCTCTTTCTGAGTTTTCGTTAAATGTGTACTGATTTTCACCTGTGCTGCTGTCTCACAGGGGTGTAATGGATATTCAAATGATGAAAGTGGTTCCTTTTTCATCTCCATGGCGATGGACAAGGTCAACAAGTGTGTCTCTTCCTGATGTTCTCTTTCCAAATATTTCTTCAGGAGATTCACATGATAGATTTTTTCTTTCCCCTTCTTATCTATCTTATAATTTGTTCTAGACACCTTCTCTAGAACTGTATATGGACCCTGCCATCCAATTTGTAACTTATTCTGACTCCCGGGCAAAAGAAGCAGTACTTTCTCTCCCACAGCCAAATTTCTGTCTTTCGCCTTCCTGTTATAATAGGCAGCATGTTTCTTCCTGGCTTGTTTCAAATTTTCATTGGCAAGTTTCCAGCCAGTTTTTAAACGAGTGGTCAGCTCATTCACATATTGGTATGAAGATGTAATGTTTTCCTCTGCCTTTTCATCAGTCCACGTTCTTAACAAAGCTACATATGGACCTTTAATTGTGTGGACCTATTTGTCCATGCACCGGTATGGTCTCTTCCACTCGAAGCTTTATAGTGATGATTTTTCCTCCCAGAATTATCATTCACAAAACGACCGCTACCAATTTTTCTCTTGGGGCTTTCTCCCCACTTAAAATTCTTGATGAGAGATTTCCTCTCTACATCCTCTTCCTCCAGTTTGTTTAAGTCCGATTGAGGGATTTTCGGCTTATCCTGGGGTACGACATCTTTTTGCACTCTCCGCATAGTGGCCATTGTAAAACAGTTAAGTGAAGCTTGTCCGTGAAAAGGGGCTTCCCATTCCATTTGGTCCACTTTATCAAATCTATTTTTCTTTTTATTATCAGGCCTAATTTTGCCCCGTGGCGTGTCCAGGTCCTGATCAATGTTCCCACTTGTGGGTGTTCCCTCATGTGCTATGCTACACCTTTCTACAAAATTCTCAATGTCCCATCTTGCTTTGGGCCAATAATAATTGTGAGCCACCTTTTGAATGATGGTACCTATTTTCTCATGGTCCCCATCTGGTTTCACATGTAGGCTCCTTATTAAGTCTGCCCTATATCTTTTAGGAAGTACCAGCTGTCCCTGACCTTTGGATCTAGCTCCAGTCTTCCTATACATCAACTTGTTTTTCATGTAAAAATCTCCCTTGCCTGGAGTTGTATGACAAGTTGACAATTTTCTGAAACAAGGCTTGAGTGTTTTATCCCCAGCCTGTGCCTTCCTCATCTCTTCTGGAGTGGTATCTAACATAATATCCTCCTCCTGTCTTGAGGTCGACCTGACCTGAAGGGTTGCCATATACACAGGTTTCCTTCTGCAACGGTCAGTGTCATGATTGTCCATCTGACAATTCTTACACCACCTTTTTCCTTGGTTGAAAGATTTTCTTTCATCATATTTCCTTTCATCGAATTGTGGGAATTTATTTTTATTTTCATACCGTGGCCTATCAAATTGGTGCTTACCTTTGTTTTGATCCCTAGGATCAAATTTATTAAAGTTCTGTGGTGCCCTAAAGTTATCCACTTGTTTCTTTTTATTACCTGTTACCTCTGCTTGAGCTGCTTGATACCTTTCAGCAACATTTAGCAACTCACCCAGCCTCTCTGCACCTTGTTCCATGAGAAACTTTCTCAGGTCTGGAGCCATGGACTCTCTTAGTTGCTCTATAAGGACCATTTCCTTAAGATCTTGGGTTTTCCCCAGAGAAGTCCATTTCTCCAAGTATGTCTCTATTCGTGCAGAGAACTGGTGATAGGTTTCACCTGACAGTAGTTTAGCATTCCTAAATTTTTTCCTATAAAATTCTGCATTCTTTTCATATCTTAACAAAAGAGCCTGCTTTAGCATGTCATAATTTTCCTGATCACCTCTGCTCATTTTTGCAAAAACTTCATAAGCTGCCCCACGAAGTCCTTGAGATAACTTTAAGCTCCACCTTTCTCTCTCTAACCCATATGTGGTAGCTAATAGTTCATACCTATTTAGGTAGCTCTCTATATCATCGTCTTTCTCAACAAAATGATCTAAATGAAAATTCATAGCTGAGGTCGAGGCTCCTTGGCTAGCAGTGGCATCAGAGGCAAAGGGACTGGCACCATTTTCAGGAGCATGGCCCTGAAACTCAAACTCCCTTAGTCGTAACTCATGTTCCCTTTGTAATCTTTTATCTTCTGCTTCCCTTTCTGCAGTCAATTTTCTTTCTTCTGCTTCCCTTTCTGCAGCTAATTTCTTCTCTTCCCTTTCTGCAGTTAATCTTCTTTCTTCTGCTTCCAATTTCTTAGCCTCAGCCTCAATCTGCAACCTCTTAGTCTCAGCCTCAGCCTCAAATTGTAACTTCTTAATTTCCCTTTCAGCCTCTAACTTTCTTTCGGCTTCAAACCTTCTTTCTTCGCGTTCAATAAATTTGTCACATTCCGTAGTGACATAGGCAACCATAACTTGCCCATCTAATCCTAACTCTTTTGCAGTCTGAACAGCAGCAGATCGAAATTTGGCCAGGTCCGCCATTGTCTATCAGGTAAATTTATACAATGTCTAACCAACAATTCAATCTCTAAATATATATCTAATGGACAACACAGGCACCGTGAGCTCAACCTTATTTAATTCCACCCAAGGATACCTTTTAATTCTTATATTCCCTGAAGTGAATTACCCCCAATATTTTTAATAGGTAAAGATTCAAAATCCCAAGAGCGAGACCCCAATATATGTGGTGAAGTGGGATGTTATAAATATTTATAGGGGACTTAGTGTACTGACTGAGATCAGCTGTGAAGGTATATATATCTAATAAGAGTAGTGTATTATATATAACCTTACTTGCTGCCACATATGTATACCTCAGTCAGAATTATTCTGGAATAGTGTGATGACTACGTTATGTGTCTAGGGTATGTGTATGATGAAGTGTAAGTCAAAACAACAACAGACAGATAAACAATTTAATTTATTCCACTACACTTGACAACACTGTGACACTCACATACATAAAACACTCTACAAGGATATCTTAAAGGAGTCACTGATAACTTTTCAAATAACAATATGTATTCATTGCTGTCATGAATGAATATGTGTCCTGATTCAAATACAAAGGGAACCAGGAATCACAATCAATTTTAATTACAAGTTATATGTACAGAATTTATCAATATGAATATTGTAGTGACATATATTATTAAAAGTATCCTATGTGTGTCAGTTGTGTAGTAGTAATATGAGGTAATACTGGTTTTGTTTTGTTCAAGCTCTGTTGGTATTTGTCATCATGACTTCAATAGTTTGTCTTTATTGGAACTAGTATTGGAGATGTTCTCAGTTCCTGATATTAAAACAATTTAATTCCCCTCTTAAGTTTATGTTACAATGTTATTTTAAGATGGGGGTACATAATTTTGAGCTCAGCTGGCCACATCAGCTTATCTTGCGTGATGGCGGCAGGAAAAGACTCCTCTGCTCGATTTCTCCCCTGGGCTCTGGAGACACCTCACTGATAGCTAAATGGACCAAGGAGTATGCTGTCCGACTCTGGATTCAGCAAAGCTCTGACCAGGTGCTGCTCAATAACGTCAAGACCACGGTCCCTGAAAACAAGAAGGATGTACCTTCTACTTCATAACTAATTGATACTCTAGTTCTACACTGAGCACAATACATCACAAACATTGAGTTCAGAGCGTTAGGCCAACTGTCAGCTTCATCTGAAATACTTTATACCAGTATTAACCTCCTTAATGGTTAATACGCCTCTGCAATTCCAGCATTATTTCTTTCTAGTCAATCATCTAGGTGTCAGTGTACTGTTTGGCCATTCCATGCAGTTTTACTTCCCTCCGACACCTTCTGTTCAGGCTGGAGCATTATAGGCTTTACATCATGTTTGCTACTGAACTACACATATATACAGGCATAAATTAACAATTCACATTCAATTTTCATTAAAAGATACTGAATGTTTCAAGCTTACCACAATTCATGGAATTAAACACAGATACGTTGACTAGCAATGAATTCTGGCACAATTACTGGCACAAATTCCCATCTGCTTATGTTCCAGGCTTTTATTTAGCAAAAATATGAGCTGGCTTCAACGCACTGTTGCTTTATCAAGCTTATTTGAACTAGTGGTCTCGAACTAACGCTCCTAAGTGATTATATCAGCGAGTCTGGCCAATGGAGCCACGTTTCGACAAGTGTTTGAAAAAATTTTACCTTCCTACGTCTCCCCTAACAACCAAAGATAGTATTTATAGTCCGACCAATCGTGTTTAGTCTTATATTTGTTGCGCTCCAATCAATTTGGAGTTTACATGGTAGGCTATTTCCGTACGTAAGGTTTTTTCAAACACGTTATAAAAAAATTTTATGAGCAGAAATGATTTCATGCTGTCAGGCATCCCCAATATTTTATTTTGGTTATAACTTGTTAATTCCTAGACTATTTGCGTAACGTTTTACATATTCTTTGTCAGCAAGCCCTAAGGAACCCAAATATACAAATTTAAAAGAGCTAAGTGGCTGCGTTCAAAATATGCAATTTCTTCTACCTCCTGTTTCGAAGATGTGCTGTCTGGGTACTGTAATGTTTTCAAACGTAAACCCATCTATTGTCATCTTTTCTAATAAGCGTTTTTCAGGATTCTAAAACCTAACTCTGGGAAGGTTAGTGTTTTTATCACTGTCCGTCCGAAAAAGTTAGTGCATGTGGCCTTACACGCGTGATAGTAGTAATTGTGTATCGCGTTACGCTTGTTGGGGTGGCATTAATAGCGAAACGCGTGTTCAATTTTGCATGCGTTCCTGATTTTCAGCCCTCCCTTCTCTTTCTATTTGAGTCCATCTGTTCGTTCGTTTTGGTAACGCAGTATAATTAATGTTAGGATTAATTTAGGTCATTACGCATTGTGCCTCTCAATGTTTTTCTCAGAAATGCAATACCCGTTTTAATGTGTTGTGGAAACGCTTGTATTTATGCAGTGGCTTATATTTAACGTGGAAACGTTACAATTTGCAGACGAAGCATAAAACAAAGGGGGATTTCGAGTACATTCCTTGTGACAGCACTGTTATTTTACCATTGCTCTTTTCTTTATTAAATTTATTTGTTAGGCTTTATATTTACCTGATAATTTATATATGTGGATTAGAATATTTCACGACACCTCCCCTCTTAAAACAGACATCCCATGTCAGTCCTTTATTCTATATACACATAGATAAATGTAAGTCAACTTGACTTTACTCTGCTGTGGTGCTATCATGGTTTTATGTAGTTGGGTCCATTCAGAGTAGGCACTACTCATGAAATCTGCCTCAGACTTCTACAACCAATAATATATTTCGGTTATGTTACTGAACAGCCGCAAGTGTGAGTGCTTGTCTTAATGCTGCTTCGCAACCCGTATTCACCATTTCTCTTCTCTGAGTCTGCGCAATGACATGTCCAGAGAACATTATATTTCCCTCAAAATGTACGTTATGAGGAGATAACATATACCTGGTGATAGCAGAGTTTTCGTAGTGGATCCCATAATCTTCTTATTATCCTGTATGAAACATTCGGAATATCCTCAATCAAAGAGGCAACTCAGGGATTCATTACGTTCCTCCGAAATGTTTACATCCAACAATTTTGTCTGATCTCAGGTTTTACTGGAATCTGATATTATCCTTTACTCAGATCCACCCTTGAGAAATATTTAGCTTTATTTAGTCTGGCAAACAGCTGATTTGTATCCGGCAATGGATCCACCTGTCCTTCTGTAATAGCATTCAGTCTCCTGTAATCTATACAGAGTCTATGTTCTCCAGAGGGCTTCCTTAAGAGTACAACACCGGAACTATACGAAGATTCACTGTGCGAAATAATTCCTTCCTTCAATAGATAGTCTATCTCTTCCTTCAAAGCTTTCTCCTTAGCAAACGGAATCGAATATGGTTTCATACAGACAGGTGTGGGGTCTATCAGTTTCATATCATATTCCAATAGGTTTGTATGCCCTGGTCGGTCTGTTAACACCTCTGCATGATTATTTAGAACCTGTTGCACTCTCTCTTTCTGAGTTTTCGTTAAATGTGTACTGATTTTCACCTGTGCTGCTGTCTCACAGGGGTGTAATGGATATTCAAATGATGAAAGTGGTTCCTTTTTCATCTCCATGGCGATGGACAAGGTCAACAAGTGTGTCTCTTCCTGATGTTCTCTTTCCAAATATTTCTTCAGGAGATTCACATGATAGATTTTTTCTTTCCCCTTCTTATCTATCTTATAATTTGTTCTAGACACCTTCTCTAGAACTGTATATGGACCCTGCCATCCAATTTGTAACTTATTCTGACTCCCGGGCAAAAGAAGCAGTACTTTCTCTCCCACAGCCAAATTTCTGTCTTTCGCCTTCCTGTTATAATAGGCAGCATGTTTCTTCCTGGCTTGTTTCAAATTTTCATTGGCAAGTTTCCAGCCAGTTTTTAAACGAGTGGTCAGCTCATTCATATATTGGTATGAAGATGTAATGTTTTCCTCTGCCTTTTCATCAGTCCACGTTCTTAACAAAGCTACATATGGACCTTTAATTGTGTGGACCTATTTGTCCATGCACCGGTATGGTCTCTTCCACTCGAAGCTCTATAGTGATGATTTTTCCTCCCAGAATTATCATTCACAAAACGACCGCTACCAATTTTTCTCTTGGGGCTTTCTCCCCACTTAAAATTCTTGATGAGAGATTTCCTCTCTACATCTTCTTCCTCCAGTTTGTTTAAGTCCGATTGAGGGATTTTCGGCTTATCCTGGGGTAAGACATCTTTTTGCACTCTCCGCATAGTGGCCATTGTAAAACAGTTAAGTGAAGCTTGTCCGTGAAAAGGGGCTTCCCATTCCATTTGGTCCACTTTATCAAATCTATTTTTCTTTTTATTATCAGGCCTAATTTTGCCCCGTGGCGTGTCCAGGTCCTGATCAATGTTCCCACTTGTGGGTGTTCCCTCATGTGCTATGCTACACCTTTCTACAAAATTCTCAATGTCCCATCTTGCTTTGGGCCAATAATAATTGTGAGCCACCTTTTGAATGATGGTACCTATTTTCTCATGGTCCCCATCTGGTTTCACATGTAGGCTCCTTATTAAGTCTGCCCTATATCTTTTAGGAAGTACCAGCTGTCCCTGACCTTTGGATCTAGCTCCAGTCTTCCTATACATCAACTTGTTTTTCATGTAAAAATCTCCCTTGCCTGGAGTTGTATGACAAGTTGACAATTTTCTGAAACAAGGCTTGAGTGTTTTATCCCCAGCCTGTGCCTTCCTCATCTCTTCTGGAGTGGTATCTAACATAATATCCTCCTCCTGTCTTGAGGTCGACCTGACCTGAAGGGTTGCCATATACACAGGTTTCCTTCTGCAACGGTCAGTGTCATGATTGTCCATCTGACAATTCTTACACCACCTTTTTCCTTGGTTGAAAGATTTTCTTTCATCATATTTCCTTTCATCGAATTGTGGGAATTTATTTTTATTTTCATACCGTGGCCTATCAAACTGGTGCTTACCTTTGTTTTGATCTCTAGGATCAAATTTATTAAAGTTCTGTGGTGCCCTAAAGTTATCCACTTGTTTCTTTTTATTACCTGTTACCTCTGCTTGAGCTGCTTGATACCTTTCAGCAACATTTAGCAACTCACCCAGCCTCTCTGCACCTTGTTCCATGAGAAACTTTCTCAGGTCTGGAGCCATGGACTCTCTTAATTGCTCTATAAGGACCATTTCCTTAAGATCTTGGGTTTTCCCCAGAGAAGTCCATTTCTCCAAGTATGTCTCTATTCGTGCAGAGAACTGGTGATAGGTTTCACCTGACAGTAGTTTAGCATTCCTAATTTTTTTCCTATAAAATTCTGCATTCTTTTCATATCTTAACAAAAGAGCCTGCTTTAGCATGTCATAATTTTCCTGATCACCTCTGCTCATTTTTGCAAAAACTTCATAAGCTGCCCCACGAAGTCCTTGAGATAACTTTAAGCTCCACCTTTCTCTCTCTAACCCATACGTGGTAGCTAATAGTTCATACGTATTTAGGTAGCTCTCTATATCATCGTCTTTCTCAACAAAATGATCTAAATGAAAATTCATAGCTGAGGTTGAGGCTCCTTGGCTAGCAGTGGCATCAGAGGCAAAGGGACTGGCACCATTTTCAGGAGCATGGCCCTGAAACTCAAACTCCCTTAGTCGTAACTCATGTTCCCTTTGTAATCTTTTATCTTCTGCTTCCCTTTCTGCAGTCAATCTTCTTTCTTCTGCTTCCCTTTCTGCAGCTAATTTCTTCTCTTCCCTTTCTGCAGTTAATCTTCTTTCTTCTGCTTCCAATTTCTTAGCCTCAGCCTCAATCTGCAACCTCTTAGTCTCAGCCTCAGCCTCAAATTGTAACTTCTTAATTTCCCTTTCAGCCTCTAACTTTCTTTCGGCTTCAAACCTTCTTTCTTCGCGTTCAATAAATTTGTCACATTCCGTAGTGACATAGGCAACCATAACTTGCCCATCTAATCCTAACTCTTTTGCAGTCTGAACAGCAGCAGATCGAAATTTGGCCAGGTCCGCCATTGTCTATCAGGTAAATTTATACAATGTCTAACCAACAATTCAATCTCTAAATATATATCTAATGGACAACACAGGCACCGTGAGCTCAACCTTATTTAATTCCACCCAAGGATACCTTTTAATTCTTATATTCCCTGAAGTGAATTACCCCCAATATTTGTAATCGGTAACGATTCAAAATCCCAAGAGCGAGACCCCAATATATGTGGTGAAGTGAGATGTTATAAATATTTATAGGGGACTTAGTGTACTGACTGAGATCAGCTGTGAAGGTATATATATCTAATAAGAGTAGTGTATTATATATAACCTTACTTGCTGCCACATATGTATACCTCAGTCAGAATTATTCTGGAATAGTGTGATGACTACGTTATGTGTCTAGGGTATGTGTATGCTGAAGTGTAAGTCAAAACAACAACAGACAGATCAACAATTTAATTTATTCCACTACACTTGACAACACTGGGACACTCACATACATAAAACACTCTACAAGGATATCTTAAAGGAGTCACTGATAACTTTCAAATAACAATATGTATTCATTGCTGTCAAGAATGAATATGTGTCCTGATTCAAATACAAAGGGAACCAGGAATCACAATCAATTTTAATTACAAGTTATAAGTACAGAATTCATCAATATGAATATTGTAGTGACATATATTATTAAAAGTATCCTATGTGTGTCAGTTGTGTGGTAGTAATATGAGGTAATACTGGTTTTGTTTTGTTCAAGCTCTGTTGGTATTTGTCATCATGACTTCAATAGTTTGTCTTTATTGGAACTAGTATTGGAGATGTTCTCAGTTCCTGATATTAAAACAATTTACTTCCCCTCTTAAGTTTATGTTACAATGTTATTTTAAGATGGGGGTACATAATTTTGAGCTCAGCTGGCCACATCAGCTTATCTTGCGTGATGGCGGCAGGAAAAGACTCCTCTGCTCGATTTCTCCCCTGTGCTCTGGAGACACCTCACTGATAGCTAAATGGACCAAGGAGTATGCTGTCCGACTCTGGATTCAGCAAAGCTCTGACCAGGTGCTGCTCAATAACGTCAAGACCACGGTCCCTGAAAACAAGAAGGATGTACCTTCTACTTCATAACTAATTGATACTCTAGTTCTACACTGAGCACAATACATCACAAACATTGAGTTCAGAGCGTTAGGCCAACTGTCAGCTTCATCTGAAATACTTTATACCAGTATTAACCTCCTTAATGGTTAATACGCCTCTGCAATTCCAGCATTATTTCTTTCTAGTCAATCATCTAGGTGTCAGTGTACTGTTTGGCCATTCCATGCAGTTTTACTTCCCTCCGACACCTTCTGTTCAGGCTGGAGCATTATAGGCTTTACATCATGTTTGCTACTGAACTACACATATATACAGGCATAAATTAACAATTCACATTCAATTTTCATTAAAAGATACTGAATGTTTCAAGCTTACCACAATTCATGGAATTAAACACAGATACGTTGACTAGCAATGAATTCTGGCACAATTACTGGCACAAATTCCCATCTGCTTATGTTCCAGGCTTTGATTTGGCAAAAATATGAGCTGGCTTCAACGCACTGTTGCTTTATCAAGCTTATTTGAACTAGTGGTCTCGAACTAACGCTCCTAAGTGATTATATCAGCGAGTCTGGCCAATGGAGCCACGTTTCGACAAGTGTTTGAAAAAATTTTACCTTCCTACGTCTCCCCTAACAACCAAAGATAGTATTTATAGTCCGACCAATCGTGTTTAGTCTTATATTTGTTGCGCTCCAATCAATTTGGAGTTTACATGGTAGGCTATTTCCGTACGTAAGGTTTTTTCAAACACGTTATAAAAAAATTTTATGAGCAGAAATGATTTCATGCTGTCAGGCATCCCCAATATTTTATTTTGGTTATAACTTGTTAATTCCTGGACTATTTGCGTAACGTTTTACATATTCTTTGTCAGCAAGCCCTAAGGAACCCAAATATACCAATTTAAAAGAGCTACGTGGCTGCGTTCAAAATATGCAATTTCTTCTACCTCCTGTTTCGAAGATGTGCTGTCTGGGTACTGTAATGTTTTCAAACGTAAACCCATCTATTGTCATCTTTCCTTATAAGCGTTTTTCAGGATTTTAAAACCTAACTCTGGGAAGGGTAGTGAATTTTATCACTGTCGATCCGAAAAAGTTAGTGCATGTGGCCTTACACGCGTGATAGTAGTAATTGTGTATCGCGTTACGCTTGTTGGGGTGGCATTAATAGCGAAACGCGTGTTCAATTTTGCATGCGTTCCTGATTTTCAGCCCTCCCTTCTCTTTCTATTTGAGTCCATCTGTTCGTTCGTTTTGGTAACGCAGTATAATTAATGTTAGGATTAATTTAGGTCATTACGCATTGTGCCTCTCAATGTTTTTCTCAGAAATGCAATACCCGTTTTAATGTGTTGTGGAAACGCTTGTATTTATGCAGTGGCTTATATTTAACGTGGAAACGTTACAATTTGCAGACGAAGCATAAAACAAAGGGGGATTTCGAGTACATTCCTTGTGACAGCACTGTTATTTTACCATTGCTCTTTTCTTTATTAAATTTATTTGTTAGGCTTTATATTTACCTGATGATTTATATATGTGGATTAGAATATTTCACGACATACAGGCAGGAGGAGAAGGCAGCGCTCGTATATACCATGCATTATGCTGCAAGATCTGGCAAAGCGGAATTTGGCCCAAGGAATGGAAAAGATCAATTTACATACCCTTGCCAAAAAAGGGCAACCTGAAACTGTGCACAAACTACAGAACTATAGCTCTTATAAGCCATGCCAGCAAAATACTATTACAAATCATAATGAAAAGGATGCAACAAAAGCTAGAAACAGAAATAAACGAAGTACAGGCGGGTTTTCGACCAGGTAGAGGCACTAGAGATCATATATTCAACATGAGGATCAGCATAGAAAAGTGTAGAGAATTCAACGTTGACCTACATACTTGTTTGATTGATTACACCAAAGCTTTTAACTGTGTACAACATCAGCAGTTATAGGCGATTATGGAAAATATGGGATTTCCAAACCACCTTATACAACTCATCGCACTGCTGTACCAAGAACAACAGGCAGCCGTAAGAATTGAGGGGGAAACATCAGAATGGTTTGAAGTACAGAAAGGAGTAAAACAAGGCTGTACCCTTTCCCCTTACCTGTTTAACATTTATGTTGAGAATATCATGAGAAATGTAAGAGATGACCAAGAACACACAGAGTTTGACTCATTTAACATCGGCGGGTACCAGATCCCGGAAATCA
Organism: Oreohelix idahoensis; assembly: GCA_024509875.1. NCBI lineage: Eukaryota > Metazoa > Mollusca > Gastropoda > Stylommatophora > Oreohelicidae > Oreohelix > Oreohelix idahoensis. Next base: position 459,253 of record JAMPIV010015679.1, read on the forward strand.
GATATGCTGACGACACAGTCCTCCTATCGACCAACCCAGAAGGACTTGAACAATTACTTCTGTCCACCAAAAAACACAGCGAGGCCCAGAATCTATACCTAAACACCAAGAAGACCAAAGTATTTACAACAGACAAAGTAAAGACCAAACCAGAAATTGAAATTGATAACGAAGAACTGGAAAGTGTTAATCAATTCGAATACTTAGGATCAATCATCAACAGCTCTGGCGACTGTGCAGTAGAAATTAAAAGAAGACTTGCAATTGCTTCACATAAACTAATACAGATGAAAAACCTATGGCAAGGCACAAGCAAAGAAACAAAGTTACAACTGATCAGGGCATGTATATTCCCAGTAGCAACATACGGCTGCGAGACTTGGACACTCAATAAAACAGTTGCAAAAAAGATTACATCATTCGAAATGAAATGCTACAGAAGGATGTTGAGAATACCCTGGACAGAAAAAAAGACCAACAGAGAAGTACTACACTCACTAAACGTACAGGAACATTGGCTCCTAAATACCATCGCAATAAGGAAGCTGAACTTTTTCGGTCATATAAAAAGACATAATAGTCTGGAAAAAACAGTGATGGAAGGCATGGTCCCTGGAAAAAGGGGAAGGGGTCGACCTAGACGACGGTGGACCCAGGACATCACAGAGAGTCTGAACTTGTCTTTGGCTGATGCAGGTCGACTTGCCCAGAATCGTGATGCGTTCAGAGCAGCTGTAATGGAGACAACGTTCTGGAAAGAATACGTCACATGATGATGATGACATAAGCCATCGCTTATAATATTTGCGATTCATCCACATTCTGAACATTCCCATGTTTCTATGCTGAAAGTGATAGAATTTACGAAAGCCATGTCAATTCAAATGTAATGCGAGAATCTGGAATTGACGAAAAACATGTTGAGACTGACGTAAATTTTAAAAATCTGTGCATAGGGTAAAATTCAAACACATTTGAATGTGTATCGTCTTGGCCGGAAATGTTTATTTATAGGCATTCCAAGTGAAATTCAAATTCAATTACGGATTTATAATGGTACTTTGACAATTTATTGTTCGTTGTTTTTATCATAAGATGCTATATTGTGGGGTATTTTTAATTGAATTCAATATGTAACAAAACTTTGGGGAAAGCAGTAAGGTTAGGGTTAATGTTACCCAGTAACTTTGTTTATATACGTTCTAACCATTGATAATACAACCGTAAAACACGCGACGCAGCGTAAAAGGTCTATGTGTGGATTACTAAAATAGTTGCGGCGAAATCCATTCTGTATTTGAGTGTGATAATCTAAAGTTATTATTATTTTTTTTGTCCGATATTATGAGTGAATACGATGGAAACAGGGGAAGGTTAGGGTTAAGGTTAATGTTATGTAATATGTTTCTTATTCTGCATCGAGGAAGTTGAGGGGAACTGCGGTAAGACGTGTAGAGAGATCTATATTGTTCCCACGGAGCCTGTAGACAGACCTCTATTGTTCCCACGGAGCCTAGAGAGATCTCTATTGTTCCCACGGAGCCTGTAGCGAGACCTCTAAAATGCCTACGCAGCCTGTAGAGAGAAATCTAATTTTCCCACGGAGCCTGTGGAAAGACATCTGTTGTTCCCACGGAGCCTGTAGAGAGACCTCTATTGTTCCAACGGAGCCTGCAGAGAGACCTCTATTGTTCCCACGGAGCCTGTAGAGACCTCTATTGTTCTCACGGAGCATATAGAGACCTGTATTGCTCCCACGGAGCCTGTAGAGAGACCTCTATTGTGCGCTGGGAGCCTGTAGACAGACCTCTATTGCTCCCACGGAGCCTGTAGAGAAACCTCTATTGTTCCCACGGAGCCTGTAGAGACCTCTATTGTTCCCACGGAGCCTGTAGAGAGACCTCTATTGTTCCCACGGAGCCTGTAGAGAGACCTCTAATGTTTCCACGTAGCCTGTACAGAGACCTCTATTGTTCCCACGGAGCCTGTAGAGAGACCTCTATTGTTCCAACGGAGCCTGTAGAGAGACCTGTTATGTTCCCACGTAGCCTGTAGAGAGACCTCTATTGTTCCCACGGAGCCTGTAGAGAGACCTCTATTGTCTTCCTTTTCAGCCATGCTTCGCCTTCAGGGAAGTACCTAGGTTTTATTTTTATTTATTTTTATTTTTCTTTAAGTTCTTATGTCTGCTATCTAGCCTTCACTTTCTTTCTTTTCCTGACGAAGGCCTTGTGGCCGTAACGTAGACTACTTTCTTAGTCTATTGTCCTCGTAAGATGAATCACCTTTTTTCGATTTTTTTTTCAAACCCACCCACTATTCTGCATCGTAAGGATCGGCGTCAACAGACATAAAGCTGCACGATTTTGTTTAAATTCGTACGTGGTGCGTTATTATTTGTGTTGGAATAATACCTATGTATTATTATCACACAATGCGGGTAATCGTTGGTGTTTATGGTTAAATATAAATCTCAGCAGGAGACATTTTAACAGACGTAGAAGAAGCCCATGCTGTGCACATTTGCATATGTGCAAAACGTGGAGCTTATTGTCGTCTGCTTACTGTAATTTTATATGGCGAGTCATGATTGCTGACGAAAATATATTTCGAGCGAAAAACCTCGATAGTTATCGATTCACTGGGTAATTTAGCCAGCTGTGTCGTTAGATTTTAGGATGCAGGTGGTTTTAGGTTTATAAATGCAAAACCGAACATAAACTCTAATCATAACTGTAATTGCACTGTAGACTTTATTGGTCACTGGATCAATAGAGGTTCTGGCAAAATGGAAGTCCCGTCCCACAGTTTTCAATTTCAACCTAAGATATGACGCAAACGAAACTAGCACAGGTAATGAACACTTTGTGATTTCCAGCTGTTGTTGAAGAACGAAATGAATGGGAGCGGTGTGACATGGTGAAGATAAAACCGCCTGTGACAGGGTGAAGATAAGCCGGATAATAGTTTGTTAATGTTCTTCAGTTGTTTAACTGGATATCGCTAGAGATGGTGTTTACTGAAGGGACTTTATTAACGCAGGTAGTTTTTGTAGACGCGTCTGTGTTGATGTTTTTGGTTGTTTGATAGTAGGGAATGTGGTGCTCTATTCTCGATAACTTGACGTCAGACAAGTACCACTAAGTTGAGTTCAAATGATAAGTCTAATCACGTCTTTAAATAAAAAGATACCTTTATTAGTAGTGCATTCTCTGGTCAATAACATGCGGGTTGATAGATACTTATTTTCAGCCATATACCTATTCACCAACACAAAGAAAAGTCAAGGTGAATGTTGTTCTAACAGATCGTGAACTCCCCGCTTCCGCTCTCCCGTGCAACACCACAATAACTCTAAAACTAATTTCCTAAAATAAATGACTTCCGTTCTAACTTGTATCGCTACTACACAGGCTTTGATGACGTCATTTCATGTACACCATGGAATGATGTCCTAGGTTAGGGACTAGTCTTTTATTAACTATTTAGTCGCACTCAAATACTTAGTGTTAAATCTTGCTTAAGTATTCTTACTCTAACTCTAATAAGTGGCAGAACCCTAGTGCTAATCCGACGTAGCAATCCATACGGTCACAGCGGCAAAAGTGGAGGTTCATTTATTACTTGTGGATTAATACGAATTAGCCCCCTTCAATTAAAATGGAGGGAAAATATCGTATCATGCCAGAATTATCGAAAGTTATAGCATCTGCAGGCTTGTGTAGCCGTTTTATTAAGCGATTTTTTTCTGTCTCTTCACCCACGGAAAAATTAAGTGCTGAACGAACAAACGAACAAACTTTATTTTCGAAGTGTTTAGAATTGGGCACGTGGCCCGTCTAACATTCTGCCTGTCCTTTCTCACGTCTTCCATACTGAATCCACTTATTCTCAAATATACCTTAAATATTACTTAATTAAATAATAAAATACTTACTTACTTAGTCGTTCCCCTTCTACCGTGAGGTGTAGCGGTTTGGAAGAGAGAGCGCCAGACTATTCTATCTGCTGTCTTCTTCCTGGCCTGGTTCCATTCTAGTCCTCGGTCCTTCAAAGATGGTCTAATGTTGTCCTCCCAGCGGACTCTGGGGGGTCTGGATCCCTGGCTCTTTGTTTCCCATGCTTGTCGTGGTAGCCGATCTTCTCCCATTCTGCAGACAAGGTCACACCATCTTAGTTGGGACTGTTCTATTGGGTCTGCAGCGGGTGGGATTTTAGGCCTTGACGTATCGTCTGGTTGCGGACCATGTCTCTTCTTGTTACTTCAACCCCCTTCCACAGATACCTCATTTCTGAGGTTTGGATCTGGCTTTTGTGGGTTGTAGTCATTGCCCATGACTCGCATCCATATGTCAAGACTGGGACATAGGTGGAGCGGTATACAGCCATCTTCGTTTTCTTACCAACCTCTTTCTTGCTGAGGAATCCTCGATTTATGGCCTGATAAAGTCTCCCAGCCGCTGCTTTTCGAGTGGCTAACTCTTCTTTGATGCCCCCCCCCCCCCTTTCGGTCTATAATAGCTCCGAGATATTTAAAGTGGTCGACCTGCTCCAGGACCTGTTCTCCCAGCTTAATCTGATGTTTTCTTTCTTCTCTTGATCTCACCATGGATTTTGTTTTAGAGCAGCTTATGACCATCCCTCTCTTCTCCAGCTCTTCCTTCCAGACTTGCAGGTTAGATTGGAGATGTGTCTCTGATTTAGCAATCAGGACACCATCATCAGCAAATGCTAGCTCTGAAATACAAACCTGTCTCATCTTCCAGTACCCCACTGAATACGTTCTTGTTCTCTCCTTACATGCCTTGATGACATCGTCCATGAGGAGTATGAAAAGATAAGGTGACAGGATATCGCCTTGTCTTACACCAGTGGTTGTCCTGAACTCTTCTGACTTATAGTTTGCTGTCCTCACATAATTTCTGCAAGACTTGCAGAAGCTCTGTTTAAATAATAAAATAACAAAATATAATACAATAAAATAAAATCCCAACATTTTAACAGTACAATGACAATTACAAAGACTTACAGTACCTCATCATAATTAATACTAAACGGGGCACAACTATCATTAAAACCATAATATGATGTTATATAATTTTTGAGATTTTACGAGCTGCATTGGAGACAAACAAATTCTAGCTATTCATACATTCATATTTGAAGCATTTTTTTTTTGGGGGGGGAGGGGGGAGAGAGAGGGGTGAGAGAGGGGGGGGGCTACCACTTATAAGTGGGTCAATTAATTTAGACATTTGTTTACGACAAAACGTCAAGGTGTCGACTTACTGCCAGAACGCCTTATACTTGAGTAAATAAGTACATATTTCATGAAGTCATCATCATCCACTATCTGCTGCCCACGGAGCCTGTAGAGACCTCTATTGTTCCCACGGAGCCTGTAGAGACCTCTATTGTTCCCACGGAGCCTGTAGAGAGGCCTCTATTGTTCCCACGGAGCCTGTAGAGAGACCTCTACTGTTCCCACGGAGCCTGTAGAGAGACCTCTATTGTTCCCACGGAGCCTGTAGAAAGACATCTATTTTTCCCACGGAGCCTGTAGAGAGACCTCTATTGTTCCCACGGAGCCTGTAGAGAGACCTCTATTGTTCCCACGAAGCCTTAGAGAGACATCTATTGTTCCCACGGAGCCTGTAGAGAGACCTCTATTGTTCCCACGGAACCTGTAGAGACCTCTATTGTTCCCACAGAGCCTGTAGAGAGACCTCTATTGTTCCTACGGAGCCTGTAGAGACCTCTATTGTTCCCACGGAGCCTGTAGAGACCTCTATTGTTCCCACAGAGCCTGTAGAGAGACTTCTATTGTTCCCACGGAGCCTGTAGAGAGACCTCTATTGTTCCCACGGAGCCTGTAGAGAGACCTCTATTGTTCCACTTTGAGGAATCTGCACGAAGTAGCCACCAGATCTTACAGTGGTTTATGTCGCAAGTTTTTTTTTTGATGATCTTCTTCTTCTTCGTCTTTGATCCATAACCGCCAAAGCAGTCAGCGGCCATCACGCCTGGTGGCGTCTTATAGGGCAGAAACAAATTGATTCCACTTTACTCGGTCGGCGGTCATCCTTTGTACAGTGCCCCAACTCTGGTTCATTCTTTGCATCTCAGCTTCCACAGTTCTCCGCCAAGGTTTTTTTGGTCGGCCTCTCTTCCGCTTTCCCTCGAGGGTCCATAGCATTGTTGTTCTTGTGATGGTATCAGGGTCCCTTCTGAGGAAGTGGCCAACCCAACCCAGCTATGATGGTGTGCATGTCTTCCTGGTTACTCCGAATAAGTAGTTATTGGTTGCTGATGGTGTTTGGCCAAAGATTCGGAGAATGTTCCTTAGGCAGATTGTGTGGAAGGAGGACAGTTTCGACATTTCCTTCTCTGTTACTCTCCAACATTCAGCACCATAGAGAAGCACAGAAAGAACACAGTTCTGATGCAGTCTTAATTTGGTGTTTGTGCTGTACTGGGACGACTTCCAAATGTTACTGATACAAGCAAAGACTGTTCTCACTTTATTCATTCTGTTGTTAATGTCCTTGCTTGTTCCGCCGTCAGGTGTTACTTTGTATCCTAAGTAAGTAAATGTGTCTGTCTGTTCTAACATCTGGCTCCTTACTGTTATTGGCTCAGGATTGCCCACATTTAGTGTCATGACCTCTGTCTTCTTCAGATTGATGTTCAGGCCAAACTGCTGGCCATACTTATTCAGTATATTGGATTTTTTTTCTCGAATCTGTAGATGTGAATGCGCGAGTAGTGCAATGCCATCTGTATATTCCAGGTCTTCCAGTGTAGAAAACGTTGTACATCTAATTCCTTTTGGATTGCTCTCTGTTGTCTCGCGTATCACCCAATCTATGGCTGTCAAAAATCATGTTGTTGATAAGGGGCATCCCTGTCGTACTCCTGTTTTCACTTCGAAAGTTACATTACTCGATCCAACACTGCACGTAAAGTTAGAATAGAGGCTTTTTATAATGCAAACAATGCGTCTGTGAATTCCGTAAGTCCTCAGTATTTTCCACAGGCTGCCCCTGTGTATGCTTTCGAAAGCCTTTTCAAAATCAAGAAAGTTAATGTACAGCTGTCTTTGCCATTTTGAGCACTGTTCTATAATGTTCCTGAGGGTGAATATATGATCTGCACATTTTCTGTTCTTTCTAAAGCCCGCTTCTTCTTTCCTCAGTTTATGGTCAACTGCTTTTGAAATTCTCTGGATGATTATCATGTCTAGTATTTTGTTGGGAACTGAGAGGAGAGTAATTCCTCTCCAGCAGTTGCAGTCTGCAAGGTCGCCCTTCTTGGGCAGTTTGACAATCATTCCTTTACTCCACTCTGTTGGTGTTGTCTCAGTTTTCCAGACTTGTGCAAATAAAGGTTCTAATAGTTCTGCTGCTAGTTCAGGGTCTGCCTTGAATAACTCAGCATTTAGATTGTCGTGAGCAGGCGCTTTTCCATTTGTTAACCCTTTGATAGCTGGGATCATTTCTTCTTTTCGTGGAATGTCTGTATTTACGTCTGTCACTTTCAGCATCAGGAACATTCAGCTGAGTTTCTGGTGGTTCCTTATTCAGTGTTTCTCTAAAGTGCTCTGCGCATCTTGTTTCCTGCCCCAGTGCAGTGGTGATGAGCTTTCTTTGCTTGTCTCTTACTAACGTTATCTTGTTTGCACGCCGTTTTTCACTGATAGTTTTAGTTATTTTATGAACTGTGCTTTGTTCATTTCTCAATGCTGGCTCTTCTGCCTGTCTTGCCAGGTCATCCAGAAATGTCCTTTTGTGAGCACGGGTTTGACGTTTTACTTCCTTGTCCAGCTGACTGTACAATTCACTTTATATTGCCTTTAACCTGGGAGACTTAGCTTCCGTTTTCTTTCTTTTCCTTTCCTTTTTCTTTGCTATGGTGTTTAGAGTTTCTGGTGTTATCTAGTCTTTGCTCGTTCTTTCCTGGATGAGGTTGCCAATAAGAAATCCATACATGTTAAAAGCACATATGATAAGTGTGCATGTTACAAATTACCTCAAAAGAGTGAATAAGATATTCCAGAATATGATGAACAGTATGTCCTATAGAATGATCTGCAATTGTTTAAGATGTAGTGTTTTCTCGTGAGCTAATACTGACTGCTATTTCACAAATATATTCGTTAAATTAACATAGGGCAGATTTACAAATGTCGGGATTATAAAAGCATTTATCGAGTAATGGTACTGATAATTCAGAATAGCTAATATTTATTCTGGCTCTAATCACTCTATTTAAAATATTACGTCTACCACCTTCTGGTCTGGTCTCCTTGACGAAGATTGGAAAATGCTGCAGATAAACTTCAAAACGCTTTAGATTTTTAATTTGAAATTGTGCTCAAGCAAAATGCAACCTTGTAAGGTTTTCTTGGGAGAAACCCAATCACAATTTCGTGGAGTTTATTATCTAATGTTAACGCCAATCGTAAGCTGGTGAGCCTTATTTTAGTAAATTCTCCCCTTCCCATCACCATGAAATTTTGACATGATCATATACAGATTTAGTACTTTAAGTGTAACATTTATCAGAACCTTTATGAATATTCCTTGTCATAATTCCAGAATTGAGTTGACAGAGATGCTAGAAACAATTAGGTGAAATGTCTGATGTCCAGATTCTTGCAATCAAGCGTAACTTGTAGGTTGCATGTTCTGCAAGTCATGCCCGCATGTTATCTTTAATTTTACATAAATAAAGTCTGACCGCAAATACAAATGCGATTCAAATGTGGTGTCTAAATACCTTATTGCTGATATTAAAAAATTCCAGACTATTGTCTTGACTTTATCTAACAAATATCCCAGCCTCTCCGGAAGCAATACTTGCTTATCTATTAATAGCTCCTCTGTATAGACGATAGTCTGGCGACAGACGATAGACCAAATTTTGAGTTAATCGTTTTGTCCCCGCTTGACCGTCTACAGTCAGAAAGATAAACATAGCCTGTGTAGTCAAGCATAAGCCGTGTGGGTGAGTCGAGGTATGACCTACAGAGGATAAGATACTATCAGTAGATGGAAGCGTACAAGTAAATTAATTACCTGATGACAACAATAAAATTTATTGAATGAATACTGTCGGAGAGAAGTGCAGAATTAAAATGGGATGAACGAATATGACATTTTTTGCCAAACCAGTGTGCAGTCTTTCATGGATAGGGTTATTGTTATTGTTGTTGTTGAACAGAATCAAAGTAATTGGGCTCCGGGCAAACCCATAGGTGCTCAGTCTTCCTCGGTATATGTCAAAGAATGTGAATGCTACCTGTTCCTGTAGCTCATTATCTGTATGCAGGACGGAAGTATCTTCTCATACATCAATCTCTGCTGGCTTTACGTTCAATGCCAAATTCCAACATTCGTGATGATTCATTTATTGCAATGTACTTCTCTAACAGGCGATCATTAGATGTTCCCAGCATCTCTCCCTTATCCATATCCAGTGTCCCCACTGTGAGTGCTTTTGATGCTAGTCTGTCAGCTTTCTCATTACGCGTACCCTTGCATGACCACGAAAGTAGATCCACACCAGCTCCTGTAGATTCGAAGCTTCTATGAATGTTTTCCATTCATGCCGTAGCCAACCATTACGAAGCATAGATTAAGAGTCTGACACAATGACTATCTTTTTTACTAAAGTTTCAGTTAGCCACCTTAATGCTGCAGTAGCTGCCTCTACCTCCATTCTCATGCTGATGCTGGAAGCTGTTATCTCGTAAGCCCCCGCTAAGTTCGCCGATGAATCTGCCCTTTAACTTAGCAGAGAAGCCTTAACCTGATTTCTCCCCACGGATCACAGACCCATGTGAATGCACAATGACATTATTATCCCTGGCATGATCATGTCCTGTTGATTAATTCCCAGCTCTGCTATCCCATTGCCTCAAGTTCTACACTCTCTGACAAGTCTTATGATAACTTCCTGATAGTTAATCCAGTTCTCATCTGACTTACTCACTCTTCGCCTTTGAATATATTGTCCAATGTGGCCACCTGCCTGATCGTTGTCTCTGCTTGAGCCATTCAAGACCTCTCCTTCTAAATTCTTCCTCCCTTAATGTCAGTAATGTTTCCATGCAGGGGGTGCTGTTTGTCTATGGTTACTCGCATAGGCTTTTGCTCGGATATGGTATATCTGGAAATAATCGACAACTCTCAAGGCATGTACTTTATTCTCGTAATGGGGGTATCTCAAGTACAGCCACAGACTATACACATTCCTTCATTTTTAATGCGTCCTAGTCGTTCACATTGTGTTACTGAAAGCGTGAATATTCCCAGCCCATACTCAGTGACCGATATGACTTGCTGATGATAAAGAAGAAATTGTAATCTCTGCACCAGAAGCGCCACGGCCATTATTTTCAGGGCTGCTAGACCTCTCCTGCATTTCTGTGTGATTTGTTCAAAATGGTACATATACGAGAGCCCGCGATCGAATGTAACTGTAAGGTATTTCAGCTTTTCTTACCGTTCAGTTTTCCGTCCATTGAGTGTGATATTAGGGAGGTCTGTTTTCACTGTGGAGTTGATTAAGGAGGACCACATTACACAGGCTTTGTTAGGATTGACTTTGGAACCAGTTTGTTTGCACCATTTAAACACTTCCTGTAGTGTCCCATGTATTCATTCATAACCATCCACCGCATAGGCCTTCAACAAACACATGCCAAGTCCTCCTGTCACGTGCCATCATCTCAAGTTCTTTCCACGTTCTCCTCATCATTTTCACCTCTGTTTCCAGCTCCCTTCTCCATCTGCTTCTTGGTCTACTTCTGCCTCTCTTGCCCTGGGGATTCCAGGACAATGACTGCCTTGTAATGCTATCAACAGGTTTTCGTAGCGTGTGTCCTATCCATCGCCATCGTTTTCTTCTCATCTCTTGTTCCACTGGCACTTGTCTAGTTCTTGTCATCAGTTCCACGTTGGTAACGTTATCATACCATTTTAATCCATCTTTTCTACGCAAGCACCCATTTATGAAAGTCTGTTGCTTTTAGGTTGTTGTCTTTGTTGTTCTCCATGTCTCAGAGCCATACAATAGGACAGACTTCACATCTGAGTTGAAGATTCTTATTTTCGTGTTGGATCCGATTTCTCTTGATTTCCATATATTTCCCAATGCAATGAAAGCTCCTCTTGCTTTTTGTATTCTTATTTTGATATCATTGTCTGTCCCTCCAACGTTGTCTATATTGCTGCCAAGATATGTATACGATTTATATCGTGTATTGATGCTTCTTCAAGTTCAACCCTGTTATCATTACCTGCATTTATTCTCATTATCTTTGTCTTTTCCCTTTGCATTTTCAGACCCAATTGCTGTGACCTCTCATCGAGTGTTTCCAATTTGTCCTGCATCTGATTACGGTTATGGGACAGAAGAGCCAAGTCATCAGCAAAATCCAGATCATCCAACTGCTTAGTCAGAGTCCACTGGACTCCATTTCTTTTGTGTGTTGTCGATGTTCTCATAAACCAGTCTATTGCTAGTAAGAAACGAAATGGAGAAAAGAGGCATCCCTGTCGCACTCCTGTTCTTATCCCAAATGGTTCTGTAAGCTGTCCTTCAATGTTTGTCCTAACCCAATTGGCTGAGTGGAGGCCACGTTTGCAGTACAGATATTAAACAGCAACGAGGACAGTGGAGAACCCTGGGGTAGTTCCGGCCGAATGTACATTTGTCACGAGTTACCTCCCCTTGGCTCTGCAGTAGTGGTCCAACAGAGGTCAAATACCTAGAATATATAATGTGAGTATTCAAATGTGTCTACCTTCGCACAAAATTACTCTTGGCAGAGTTGTAAATAGAACGATAATGATGCTTCTACCTCGATTGAGTGTTCATAAGATAATGATGCTTCTACCTCGATGGAGTATTCATAAGATATTTCAGCACTCAAGAACAATGCTAAATGAGTCTGGATCAGTTAGTTTTGTATCTGACCCGCTGCCTTTTGTGAAGATGGTCTATCTTATAATTAGCTCGTTCAAGCCCCCCACTGATTTAATTCAGAGAAATCTGAATGTAGCCGCTCTGTTTTAAGTGTATTTATGACTGAGGCATTTTGGGTACTCACATTCAAAATGATTAAGTCAACTTTAAATTTGTTTATACACAAATAACAAATTTAATAATTATGATTAACAGTTTAAAAATTAATAATTCTTTTAAAAAGTTTAATCATCATGGGGTGATGTTATGAATTTGGAGAAACGTTTGATTGTTTCTACTCCAGCTGATGTTTGGTTCTTTGCAGATGACTGGTTTAATCGTCACTAGTCAAGTCTGAAAGTTGTGACACGTTCCAAGAAGTATCAGAGAGTAATGAAAAAGATGATCCACCGTCTGTAAGACACGTCTGATAATGGTGTCTAGCATGGACTTCAGGACACTAATACTCTCACTTGTTCCAGAGACAGTACTCTCAATTAGTACTACCGACTGTTTGTCACGGGTTGCCTCCCCTTAGCTCTGCAGTAGCTGTCCAACAGTTGCCAAAACTCAAGAGTAACTAATGTGCGTCTTCAAATGTGTCGGCCTTCGCACAAGATAACTCTTGGTAGAGTCGTAGGTAGAACGATAATGATGCTTCTAACTCAAGGTATTATTCACAAGATATTCAGAACAGCGAGAACAATGCTGCATGAGGCTGAGCGAATGTTAACTCTAGTATCTACCTTCAACTTTTGCGAACAATAGGGTTGTCGTATAATTCGTTATCTCGTTCAAGCTCCCATCTGAGTTAAGTCAGCGAATTTCCTCTTATTATTATTGTATAGCTCTGTTTAAGAGTATTTTATAAATTGTCTGAGATATACGGATGTAGTATATTTAAAATGATAAAATCACCTTTAGATTTGTATATATACAAATAACAAATTTAACAATCAGTTGTAGTTAACAGTTTAACAAATGAATAATTCTTTAACACATAATAATTATCATCGAGTGATGTTATGGAATATTCGTTAAGAGTTCATTTGGCAGCTTATATGTTTCTACTTAGCTGCCAATGAGGTTCTGCTCCAGTTGATGTTTGGTTCTTTACAGATAGAGGACTAGATCACACTCGTCAATAGTCAAGTGTAAAAGTTGTAGCACGTTCTAAGAAGTGTTAAGGAGTAATAACCAAGCTGGTCTGCGTCGAAAAGACCAGTCTGATGATGGTGTCTAGCGTTGACTTTGTGGTGAAATTACAGTGATGCAACGTTAAAACTCCTCCATTTATAAAGTAAACAGGTAAAATAACATGTAGGGATATAAATATTGGTAAGATACACTGATACATTCTCGCCCACGCCAGCGTTTTCTAGCACCATTGAAACTAACTAGTTAGAACATGCAGACTAAACGAACTATCCTTTTAGACGGGGTGGAAACGGAGATAAAAGAAAAAAATTGTGACGGTCTGAACACGTGTTTGAATCTAAAAAGTCTAGAAGACGCACTTTGTAGTTTTAAAGAAAAAATTACGCCACTAGTTGACACAATGTAAGGAAATGGACAAAAACACGACCTTAGCTCTTGTTAGAAACAGTCGTATCTCGGACGTTTTACGGTAATTAGTTGTTTTAGTTTGAATCTAGCGGCAAACGCGTGAACGAAGGTACCAAAAACAAATTTCAAAACTAACCTTGAAAAAAGTAGGTTTTTTCTTAATAATAAGTTTAGGAGAATAAAAAATAGCTAGTTTAATAGCCCATCTTTAACAGAGAAAGAATATACTTTTCATTACACAGACGGACAGATAACACGGAAGATATTGACGAAAGACTGTATTGTTCAATACAGACTAGCCGACAGTTATTTGTGCATACTTCTCACAAAAATCACTTTTGACGCGTCCTTGAGCCTAACGCATAAAACCAAACTGCAGGTGGACAAGGTGCAATAAAGGGAGGATAGAAGCTAAAAAAAACCTTGTCTCGAAATCGTATAAGTAAGTGGGGGAAAATTTGTGTAGTTTTTTTGTAGTTTCGTCTAAAAACAAGTGTAATTTTGGGAAAAGCCAAGTTGGGACGGACAGACCGACATACAAATATTACACACTAGACTGAGACTGGACTGAAATTTGACTTTGTAGTTTAAATATTTGAATAGTAGTGGTAAAGTCCGCTGAATGGACAGAAGATTTCATATTGTAGAAAAACACTAGAAGCAATTGCCATTTGGTAGAAGACTGTCCAGATGCACAGTTCGTTAATGCTAGAAGAGTGATTTCCAGGAGATATTATATATTATCAGTGGGACGCCATAATCTAGCCAGCAGCTCAGCTGAGTTTTGCTAGTACAACGTAACTGTGTTTTCAATTTTGAATTGTGGTAAGGGGAAAAATTCATTAACCCTTTTATTTAATATTTAATATTTTGAGTGATTGATACTGCCATGTCATGAAAAATGATTACGACAAGTGAGTGCTTATTCTAGGTCCCCAGCGACAGACCAGGGCCTAGAGGCAAACAAATAATATAGGAAAACATATCCAAGACTATAGAAGACAGATCTATATTTGAGATCAGTGGGAACATATCACCCACCTTATTGGATGGAAGAGGAAACTAATGAACATATTTCGGATGCAAGGCATTCATGGGAAACTGGTACTATTTGATACCACCTGGGTGGGATGTGTTGAGTTGGTCGGAGAGATCTGACCCGATCTTTGAAAATTGTGCTTTGCTTTGTTGTGTGTAAAATTGGTGCAGTAGGCAGTGTGTTGACACATGGCACAAATTTTGGTTTCAGAGTTTCTGGTCTGGCACGATGCTAGTGCCAGATGCTTGAAGAGGTCCAAGATTGGATGCCTAAGAATCCTATCATTTTACTCCAGCACTTGTGAGGAGTGGGCCACGTGAATTCTTTACTGCATCGTCACAAGCCAGATAAGTTGAATACCTGGCCTGCTGTAGATTCATCAAACTGTTTCCACAAATAAATAAATAAACCAAATTCTGGTTGATAAAAACTATATTTCAGAACTATATTTCAAAGACAATGAACATTGTGAACAGAGATCAGGTATGATGACATCACCCCGACTAAACATCCAGTGCTAGATTTCCAAAGACACTGTAGTTAGTGTTAATATTAACCAATGTAACCATATATCTGTGTACAAAAATTTGCATTTGATTATTTAATATATATGCACTTTTATTGAAAAATACATATTGTTTCATACGTCCTGACCATAAAAAATTTGGCTCAGGACTAAATAAATTAAAAAAATTATAACTTTAACTTCTAAAGCCAGTGTTAGTTGATTGATCATAGAGCTTATTATTATTATTAGAATTAGTGTTTTCATGTGTGTGTCAGTGTATTTAATTACCTACACATTTCACATTTCATTACCCTAGACATTAAACGTAGATAACATACATAATAGCAGAATAAGTCTGTTTGAGGTCATAAGTGGTAGCAGAAAGGCATTCTGTAACTCACATACACTTTATCTTTAGGAGCCTTCACAGCTGACCTCATCCAGTACACTAGGTAACATAGCAACCACACAATAACATCAAAAACCACTACAAATATTGGGGGCTCGTCCGGGATTTAGATTGTAACAAAGATATTAGGGTCTCCTGGTCCGGGAATTAAACTATTGTGGGCATAAGTTGTATAAATTTAACAGTGTCCCTAAAATTAAAAGTGGAAAATAAAAGTTGATGACTCTTCACAGCCAGTGGTAATTAATTAATTAATATATTACCTTACTAATTAGATTGTATAATTTACCTTAGTCATTGTTAAATTGTTTGATATAGTATGGCAGATCTAGCCAAATTCAGATCGGCTGATGTGCTGTCGGCGAAGGAAATGAACATGGATGGTCAGGTTTTAATCCAATATGTAACTTCAGAATGTGACAAGTATATTGAAAGGGAAGATAGGAGGTTAGCTGAAGAGAAGAGGTTACAAATTGAGGCTGACAAAGAACTTAAGAGGCTGCAGATTGAGGCTGACAAGGAGGCTAGGGCATTGGAGGCAGAAGAAAAGAGATTGACTGCGCAAAGGGAGCACGAATTACGACTAAGTGAGTTGGAATTACAGGGCCATGCTCCTGAAAATGGTGCCAGCCCCTTTGCCTCAGATGCCACGCCTAGTCAGGGAGCCTCAAACTCAGCTATGGGGTTTCTTTTAGACCATTTTGTTGAGAAAGACGATGACATAGAGGGGTACCTAAGTAGATTTGAACTATTGGCTACTACGTATGGGTTAGAGAGAGAGAGGTGGAGTCTTAAGTTATCCCAGGGGCTTATAGGTACTTCTTATGAAGTTTTTGCTAAGATGAATAGAGACGACCAAGACAATTATGTCATGCTAAAGCAGGCTCTGTTATTGAGATATGAAAAGAATGGTGAATTTTATCGTAAGAAGTTTAGAAATGCCAAACTCTTGTCTAGGGAGACATACCACCAATTCTCTGCCAGACTGGAAACCTATTTGGAGAAATGGACTGCTCTGGGGAAGACCCAAGATCTCAAAGAAATGATCATGATAGAGCAATTAAGAGAGTCCATGGCTCCAGACCTGAGAAAATTTCTCATGGAACAAGGTGCAGAGAGGTTGGGGGAGGTTTTGAATGTCGCTGAGAGGTATCAAGCAGCCCAGGCAGAGGTAGTTGGCTATAAAAAAGAAACAGATAGAAAATTTTAAAGCCCCACAGCACTTTAATAAATGTGATACCAGAGAACAAGGTAATAAAGGTAGGACAAATTTTGATAGGCCACGAAATGATTATCGTGATAGAAACTCACAGTTCAATGACCAAAAATATAATGAAAGAAAACCTTTTAACCAAGGAAAGAGATGGTGCAAATGGTGTAAGAAGGACAACCATAACACTGAATTTTGTAGAAGGAAACCTTCAAACATTGCTGCAATGAAATCGGGGAACCAGAGATTAAAGGTTAATCCTAATGGACATCAGGAACCTTATTCCCCCCCCCCCAGTGTGTGAGGATGTTATTTGTAATGGGGTCACCATAAGGTGCCTATATGATACAGGTTTGGATTATGATTCAGTTGTGAAGGCTAGCCTAGTGGACCCAAGTCAGTATACCACCGAAACAGTGGAAATACAAGGGGCGACTAAGGACATACCACTCATGACACTTCCCATCGCAAGGATAACGGTGAAAACTCGCTATGTGGAAGGAGAAATCAGAGCAGCAGTGATAGATGAACCAATCTACCCTCTGATATTGGGGTGTAGATACGTCTTCTTGGGGAATCCCGAGAGACCTGTGATCATGGCGACAGTGCAGACCAGGTCACAGTCAAAGGAGGAAGAAGGTGAACCTATAAATGCTCATCCAGAAGAGATGAGGAAGGCGCAGGCTGAGGATAGGACACTCAAGCCATGTTTTAAAAAATTGCCCAAATGCCACACACCTCCAAGCAAGGGAGAGTATTTTATGAAGGACAAATTGCTATACAGGAAGACAGGAACTAGATCCACTGGTCACGAACAGTTGGTTCTTCCCAAGGCATATAGGGCAAATTTAATAAGGAGCTTACATGTTGGAAAAGGTGGTGATCATGAGAAAATAGGTACCATCTGCCAAAAGGTTGCTCGAAAATACTATTGGCCCGACGTAAATGTTGACATTGAGAACTTTGTAGAAGAATGTGGCGTATTTCATGAGGGAACACCCACAAAGGGAAAAAATGTGCAGGACCTAGAAACGCCAAGGAGCAAACTTAGGCCTGGAAGGAAAAATACTTATAATAAAGTAGACAAAGTGGAATGGGAGCCCCTTTTCACACCCAGTCTTCACTTGATTGTATTAACATGGCCACTATGCGACGAGTACAAAGAGTAATTTTACCCCAGAATAAGCTGACAATCCCTCGGTCAGAATTATATAAACTGGAGGAAACTAAAAGAGAGCGAAGATCTCTCATAAGTAATCTAAAGTGGGGAGACAAACCCAAAAAAAAAATTGGTAGTGGTCGATTTGTGAGTGATGATTCTAGAAAGAAAAGTCCTCACTACAAGGTTTCTAATGGAAAGGACCAGATGGGTGCCATGAAAAATAAGTATAAAAATTTAAAAGTCCATATGTAAATTATTAAGGACCTGGACAGATGAGAAAGCAGAAGAGACTGTTACCTCATCATATCAATATGTGAACGAGCTGACCACTCGTCTGAAAGCTGGATGGAAACTGGCAAATGATAATTTGAGACTAGCCAGGAAGAAACATGCAGCGTATTTTAATAGGAAAGCAAAGGACAGAGAATTAGCTGTGGGAGAGAAAGTGCTTCTTCTACTACCCGGCAGCCAGAATAAGTTGCAAATTGGATGGCAAGGTCCATATACGGTTCTAGAGAAGGTGTCTAGAACAAACTTTAAAATTGACAAAAAGGGGAAGGAGAAAATATATCATGTGAACCTTTTAAAGAAGTATCTGGACAGACCAATCCAGGAAGGCACCCCCTTACTGACCTTGGCTATCGCAACTGAAATGAGAAAGGAACCACTCACCTCACATGAATACCCATTACACCCCTGTGAGACAGCCGCACAGGTAAAAGTCAGTAAGCACCTGACTAAAAAAAATCAGAGGGAGAGAGTTCAACAGGTTCTGGAGGAACATACGGATGTATTAACAGATAAACCAAGACATACAAATTTGCTACAGTATGATATGAAGCTGGTTGACTCAAACCCAATCTGTATGAGAGCCTATTCTGTTCCGTTCGCTAAGGAGAAGGCATTGAAAGAGGAGATATATTATTTGTTGAAAGAAGGGATTATTTCTCACAGTGAATCTTCTTTTAGCTCCAGTGTAGTTTTGTTGAGGAAACCGACTGGGAAACATAGACTGTGCATAGATTACAGGAAACTGAATGCTGTCACAGAAGGACAAGTGGATCCATTACCGGACACAAAACAGTTATTTGCCAGATTGAACAAGGCAAACTACTTTTCGAAGGTGGATCTTAGCAAAGGCTATTACCAGATTCCAGTGAAGCCTGAAAGTAGACCTTATTTAGCTTTTAGCACCTCGGAAGGACATTATGAATTCAACATGCTACCATTCGGATTGAAAAATGCTCCGAGTGTATCTTCTAGGATGATGCGCAAATTGTTGGATCCCTTGAATAATCCATGTATCACAAATTTCTCGGATGATATTCTCATCGCCACAGAAACATTTGAAGAACACATTAACTCTCTGAATATGTTATTTAATAGGCTCAGAGAAGCGAACTTAACTGCTAGACCAACAAAATGTTGTATTGGATGCAAAGAGTTGGAATTCTTGGGACATACTGTGTATCAGGGTAACATGACCCCTGACCCCAAGAACTTGGAAAAACTGCAGAGAGCACCTAGACCGCAAACAAACAAAAAAGACTTGCGATCATTCGTGTCGTTATGTGGATTTTACCAAAAATATATCAAAAATTTTAACTCTATATGTGCTCCTCTGACTGATCTGACTCGCAAGGGAAATCCAGATAAAATTGTTTGGTCAGTGCAATGTGAAGTGGCATTTCAAGAGTTAAAGGAAAAACTCACTAGCAAGCCTATTCTCAAATTGCCTGATTTGACTCAGGACTTTGTGGTGAGAACAGACGCAAGCAATGTAGGCCTGGGGGCTACTTTGTTGCAAAGGTCCAATTCACCCAATGGGGAACTGAACCCAGTCGCTTATGCAAGCCGCAAGTTGAACAAAGCGGAACAAGGATATTCTACAAGCGAAAAAGAATGTTTAGCGTTAATCTGGGCAATAAAAAAGTTCCAAATCTATCTGTATGGTAGGACTTTTGTGGTCCAGACAGATCACCAGCAGCTCGTGTTCTTATCTCAGGCCAAGCATGAAAATGCAAGATTGTTAAGATGGTCTTTATTGTTGCAACCATACCAGTTTAATATTGAATATATCCCGGGGTCACAGAATGTCGATGCAGATTTCCTCAGTAGGCACCCCTGGGATCAAAATTAGAGTAGTTGACAGGCGTGAGGAGTTAATTTTATCTATGTGTATCACTGGTTTTGGAACTTGCATTAGTGCATGTTCTCAAGTGGGGAGATGTGTGGTGAAATTACAGTGATGCAACGTTAAAATTCCTCCATTTATAAAGTAAACAGGTAAAATAACATGTAGGGATAAAATATTGGTAAGATACACTAATACATTCTCGCCCACGCCAGCGTTTTCTAGCGCCATTGAAACTAACTAGTTAGAACATGCAGACTAAACGAACTATCCTTTTAGACGGGGTGGAAACGGAGATAAAAGAAAAAAACTGTGACGGTCTGATCACGTATTTGAATCTAAAAAGTCTAGAAGACGCACTTTGTAGTTTTATGGAAAAAAATTACGCCACTAGTTGACACAATGTAAGGAAATGGACAAAAAAACGACCTTAGCTCTTGTTAGAAACAGTCGTATCTCGGACGTTTTACGGTAATTAGTAGTTTTAGTTTGAATCTAGCGGCAAACGCGTGAACGAAGGAACCAAAAACAAATTTCAAAACTAACCTTGAAAAAAGTAGGTTTTTTCTTAATAATAAGTTTAGGAGAATAAAAAATAGCTAGTTTGATAGCCCATCTTTAACAGAGAAAGAATATACTTTTAATTACACAGACGGACATATAACACGGAAGATATTGACGAAAGACTGTATTGTTCAATACAGACTAGCCGACAGTTATTTGTGCATACTTCTCACAAAAATCACTTTTGACGCGTCCTTGAGCCTAACGCATAAAACCAAACTGCAGGTGGACAAGGGGCAATAAAGGGAGGATAGAAGCTAAAAAAAACTTTGTCTCGAAATCGTATCAGTAAGTGGGGGAAAATTTGTGTAGTTTTTTTGTAGTTTCGTCTAAAAACAAGTGTAATTTTGGGAAAAGCCAAGTTGGGACGGACAGACCGACATACAAATAGACTGAGACTAAACTGAAATTTGACTTTGTAGTTTAAATATTTGAATAGTAGTGGGGAAGTCCGCTGATTGGACAGAAGATTTCATATTGTAGAAAAACACTAGAAGCAATTGCCATTTGGTAGAAGACTGTCCAGATGCACAGTTCGTTAATGCTAGAAGAGTGATTATATATTATATATTATCAGTGGGACGCCATAATCTAGCCAGTAGCTCAGCTGAGTTTTGCTAGTACAACGTAACTGTGTTTTCAATTTTGAATTGTGGTAAGGGGAAAAATTCATTAACCCTTTTATCTAATATTTAATATTTTGAGTGATTGATACTGCCATGTCATGAAAAATGATTACGACAAGTGAGTGCTTATTCTAGGTTCCCTGCGACAGACCAGGACCTAGAGGCAAACACATAATATAGGAAAACATATCCAAGACTATAGAAGACAGATTTTTATTTGAGATCAGTGGGAACATATCACCCACCCTATTGGATTGAAGAGGAAACTAATGGTACTATTTGATACCATCTGGGTGAGATGTGTTGAGTTGGTCGGAGAGATCTGACCCGATCTTTGAAAATTTTGCTTTGCTTTGTTGTGTGTAAAATTGGTGCAGTAGGCAGTGTGTTGACACATGGCACAAATTTTGGTTTCAGAGTTTCTGGTCTGGCACGATGCTAGTGCCAGATGCTTGAAGAGGTCCGAGATTGGATGCCTAAGAATCCTATCATTTTACTCCAGCACTTGTGAGGAGTGAGCCACGTGAATTCTTTACTGCATCGTCACAGGCCAGATAAGTTGAATACCTGGCCTGCTGTAGATTCATCAAACTGTTTCCACAAATAAATAAATAAACCAAATTCTGGTTGATAAAAACTATATTTCAGAACTATATTTCAAAGACAATGAACATTGTGAACAGAGATCAGGTATGATGACATCACCCCGACTAAACATCCAGTGCTAGTTTTCCCAAGACACTGTAGTTAGTGTTAATATTAACCAATGTAACCATATATCTGTGTACACAAATTTGCATTTGATTATTTAATATATATGCACTTTTATTGAAAAATACATATTGTTTCGTACGTCCTGACCATAAGAAATTTGGCTCAGGACTAAATAAATTAAAAAAATTATAACTTTAACTTCTAAAGCCAGTGTTAGTTGATTGATCATAGAGCTTATTATTATTATTAGAATTAGTGTTTTCATGTGTGTGTCAGTGTATTTAATTACCTACACATTTCACATTTCATTACCCTAGACATTAAACGTAGCTAACATACATAATAGCAGAATAAGTCTGTTTGAGGTCATAAGTGGTAGCAGAAAGGCATTCTGTAACTCACATACACTTTATCTTTAGGAGCCTTCACAGCTGACCTCATCCAGTACACTAGGTAACATAGCAACCACACAATAACATCAAAAACCACTACAGACTTCAGGCCACTTATACTCTCACTTGCTTCAGATATAGTACTCTCAGTTGGTACCACCAACTAGTGTCACAAAAGAATAGAACAAATGCCCTCTTGAGTGTCCCCTTCCTATTCCACCATCCCATATATCTTAGAACTGTTACCCTCGCTGAGAATTAATATTAATACAACTGAGCGGAAAACAGCCATTACAAATAGATTGAATAGATTTATATTTACCTTTACATTGGTTGAAAAGTTTTAAAACTGTCATTACTTTTAGAGTGAATATGTTTACATTTACATCTACAGTGTTTGAAAATGTTTATAATATAATAAGTATGTGCATCATTCTCTCATCATTCATTCCCTGCTCAACATTGAACTTGAAACTACCTCTGCTTTTAGTTCTCAATAAGAAATTCACATGAAGCAGTCACCAGCGCTTGCAATGGTGGTTCATGAAATCATCATTGTATATGTTGAGGTTGCCATCTTCGTATGACTTGAACGTCCACTTGCAATTTTCACATATTAATATTCACATGTTAATATATACATATTATTTCGCGTGTTAATAATGCAAAATATAGAATTATAGATATACAACTTACCACCAATTGACTTTGGGATCACAGACAGACTGCTTGCTCAGAGAAATAGCTAGGGCAACTTGTTGAAGATGCCTCTTTAACGTGTTCTGGGGTTATTATTTTATAATAAGCTCCCACTTTGACTCCGTGTTTCACATTCCTCAGATTCCGATTTTCCTTGCTAACAATGGTAGTTTTCCTGGGCTTTTAAGTCCTCAAGAGGCTCAAACATGTCCCGTCCAGTAAATAGATTCTGATTCTATTCTTACCTCTGGCAGGTCTAGTTGTCTCTTGACGAGTTAAATTTCACAGTTTTTAACCTAAGTGAAGATGTCAGGTTATATTACTTTCGTCCCACACACGTTGTTGTTTACTAATACACCAGGCTCCAATAAGAAATGTTATAATTTTTACATCTCGAATGCCGGCCAATAGTTACAATCAAGCGTGGATTGATGGCGTCTATTTAAAACATTTCTCCATAGGAACATTCTGCATGCGATTGTAAATGTCACAT
This sequence comes from Oreohelix idahoensis, assembly GCA_024509875.1. Taxonomy (NCBI): domain Eukaryota; kingdom Metazoa; phylum Mollusca; class Gastropoda; order Stylommatophora; family Oreohelicidae; genus Oreohelix; species Oreohelix idahoensis. The sequence continues at coordinate 482,739 of JAMPIV010015679.1, forward strand.
CTTCCATATATGACTTTTGTGACTTTCGAATATTATCGTCAACGATTACATACACTTTGTTACATCTTAAAAGAACTATTTCAACATTTCCGCTCAGGAATGTCAAACTGATTAGTATCGCTCGGTCCTTGTGCAAACAACAATCTGGGCTAAGACGTCACACTAGTCTTATCAGCGATAATCAACCTTTGCAGCCCGTTTTTCGTGTGATAGATGCGTGCAACTTCTGGTATACGAGAATGTATACCAACGGATTGTCGGTTAAGGTTGCATCATCCGCCTACTCTTAACAAGGTCAACCGAGCAAACAAACTTGACAATTTTTACTGAAAGGAGTGTAAGGTGATACGAAAATGCCAAATATCTGCTGGATAGCAGAGAAAGAAATATTCCGACCACGGAAATTTCACGTAATCAGTACACAAAACAAAATGTAATTGAATACAGCCGGAGAACGAACAAACGAACGAACGAACGAACTTTATTTTCAAAGGGTTGAGAATTGGGCACGCAGGCCCGTCTGACATTCTGCCCTTCCTTTCTCTCGTCTTTTATACTGATTTCATTTATTCTCACATACATTTTACCCATCAATTCAAGGAATTCAACGTTATAAAGGTAAAATAATAGCATACTCACATTCACAGTATCTAATTATAAACATGAAATAAAGTATGTTGAAAAATACAAAATAAGTATCACCATGAAACAAAATATGTTGAAAAACACTATCATCATCATTAAACCTACATTCGATATTATATCATTTGTTCGGAAAAATAATCACATTAGGGGGGCAGATAATCAGAACTCATAAAGTAATCGAAAAGTTTACGATTGTATGAATAGGGACTGAGGTTGTTATCTTTCAGATAATGTGGAAGATAGTTCCAGAGATCGACCCACGTGAATCGTTATAATACTAGGTTAATTACACATGTCAGCGGGAAATACTTTATCACTTTATCACTTGAGTTGCCTAACAACCTTTGATTGAGATCTTTATTGACACAGACGGTCGCACACGATCGATGAGAAGAAAGCCATATTGTCTGTCTGAGTGATTCGTCTGGGGGATCTACGCCAACACAGGTAGTAATGAAATAATAGCTTCTGCTGACCCATTTTGGTATCAATATTACCTATAATCTGTCTGGGAAGACAGTATTGGCGGAAAGTAGCTAGAAATGAAAAAAGTTCACAGATGTATTTATGAATTTGCATAAAGATGCAAGCGGAAGTATTACCGCCTTGTCATAAAGAGGTCACGCGTTTGAATTTTAAATTTGATATTTTAAAACACGCGGGGGAGACTATGATATAACACCCCGAACCATTTTATTCTAAAGAACTTACAATTGCCTTGGTTTGAGAGCCGGATAAGATTTTAACTTTCATTGGCAAATTCGTCGGAAGTAAAATCTGGGATTTGAACTGAGAATTGGAAATATAATCTAGCGAAATCGGTGTCACAGACAAGACTGCAACACAACGTCAAATTAGCAGAGCTAGAAGAATCATGGGGCTAAGAATTCCTAAATTATAAGTGACAGATCGAAGTATTTTGGCAACGTTGAATCTTAATAAGTAAACCCGCATTTTAAAATAAAAAGACTGGAGTCATAAGAGGAAAACTCAAATGTTCCAGTGGTTTAAAAGCCCCAACGTGATGTGTCCATTCTAAACTGTGCCGGGAGATTGTATTCCCAAAAGTTACTTTGGGGTAAGTGTAAACATTTATTTGATAAATATAAATTTGATTTGTTTTTTCTCGCTAATGGGCTATATATATATATATATATATATATATATATATATATATATATATATATATATATATATATATATATATATATATATATATATATATGAGGCTGGCAGCCTCACCTTATGAAAATAGTATGTTCATAAACCACTACGGCAAGTGCTGGTGTTTGTTTATGCTAATTCGTTCAGAAAAGAGAAAGCACCAGCAACCCGACTCAGACTGGAGCAGTGATGAGTGATGATTACGTCACATGTGCATCAAGCGTATAGTGTCATTTTGTGAGATATATGTAAATTGTTAAATGTAATGCAGGAAAATCATTGCATTTCGCGCTGTCCAAGCTCACATTATCCCATTTTAATAACCAGAAGAATATTGCTGATTTTTAAACATATTCCCTGATTTGCGCTGTGTATACTCAAAGGGATATAATTATTCAGAGAGGCTAACATTGGTTGGTGGACAGCGACACAATAATGTGCCTGTTAATTTGCAGCCCACAAATGTACTTAGCAGAGGAATTTGTTCTTTTTATTTTGTCTACAGTTCGTGGAATGAAGCTATCAGGCGACAGTTTGACGCCGCTAGTTGTGAGGTAACAACAGGTAATCAACACAAACTGACTATATTGGGCAAGTCGTGTGACGAAGTGCCCTCATCTCAGAAGAATTGATGAAATCTCGGCGACAGGACTCACTTAGACAAGCTTGGTTTTGGAAAAGGAAACAGCAAAAGTAGAAAATGTTTTTATATCCTCAAACCAAGTCTTGGTGAAGACAAATTCACAATTTCATCTCTATTTTAACCTGTTAAAACTAACTGATTAATAAATTTGTTACATGTTATTTTAAAACTAAAAAATCATTGTTTATTCAGTTATTATAGGTATGAATGCATACGTATGAGCAAGACTCTTTAAGATATATACATCTAGAGATATATTTACATCTATCGAGCACATACTTATAAAACAATTTCGCTGGAATTACACCAGCTGGGGGCTTGAAAGGGTTAAAACCATTGCTTAATTCTTCACAAAAGGCGACGGATCAGATAAAAGTTAATATTGCTCTGCCCATTGCAGCATTGTTCTTGACTTCTGAAAACATCTTGTGGAAACTACCTTGAGATAGAAGCGGCTATACACTACTATCTACAACTCTGCCAAGAGTAATCTTGCGCGAAGTTAGACACCTATGACGACCCATTTTAGATATTCTTGCGTTTTGGCCACTGGTGGACCACTACTGCAGAGCTTAGGGGAGACACTCCGTGACACATTCCAAGCTCCATATGGAACTTGGGACCACCTCTGCTTTTGTTTTCTATATGAAACTCAAATAAAGCAGCCACCTGCCTTGCAGTGATGGCTCATGAAGTCATCATTCTAAGGCTGAAGTTGCTAGCCTCGTATAATTTGGACATCCACTAGCAGTTTTCACATATTAATATTCACATATCAATATATACATATTATTTTACGTGTTAATAATGCAAAATAAAGTCTTATAGGTAAACAACTTATCCGAAAATGACTTTGTGATTACAGACTGATGGCTTAGAGAAATAGCTAGGGCAACTTCTTGAAGATGCCTCTCACGCGTGTTCCGGGGTCAATACTGTATACTAAGCTCCCACTTTGACTCCGTGTTTCACATTTCTTAGATTCATGATGTCCTTGCTAATAATGTTAGAGATTTCCTGGGCTTTTAAGTCCTCAAGAGGCTCAAACAAGTCCTGTCCGATAAATATCTTCTTCTTCTTCTTCCGTCCTTAGCCACGGACCGACAAAGCAGTTCGTGGCCAGTACGCCAAGTGGCGTCTTAGGGCAACAAGAAATTAATTGTTGTTCCGTTACGCCTAGTGGCGTTTATTGGTACAACAAAAAATCAATTGCTGTTTCCGTAATCAGAGTGGCTGGCAAGCGGGTGATCAGCCTGCTGTGTGTCCGATAAATATATTCTGATTCTATTCTTTACTCTGGCAGGTCTAGTTGTCTATTGAAGAGTAAAGTTTCACGGTGTTTTACCCCAGCGAAAGTGTCAGGTTATATTCCAACTTTCGTCCCTCGCAGGTTGTTGTTTACTAATAGACAAGGCATCAATAAGAAATGTTGTCATGTTTACATCTCGAATGCCGGCCAATAGTTTCAATCATGCGTTTTATGATGGGTTTATTTAAAAACTTTCATCATAGGAAAGTTCTTCATGTTATTTAAAAGGTCAATTTCCAAATATGAAATTGTCATACCCGTCGATTCGCTGTAATAATTGCAACTACGGTTCCCTACATTATCACAAATAGTGTCTTCATTACAATTTTGTCCCAAAGCTATTACTACATTCCGTCTTTCATGTGCATGTCTGTAATATGTCTGCAGACGGATAACTTTTCTCCCCGTCCCTCGATTGACTATCTGGTCTGAGACTCTTCACGAAAGTATTTAGAAGGTCACACTAGCCATTTCCGCGATATGCAAGCTCGCTTGGCCATTTCCGTGAATCCGGCGCCCAGTGTCTGGTATACGAAAATTTTACCAACATGGCTGTCGGTCAAGATTGCATCATCCGTGTACTTTATCAACAGTGATGAACAGGTAAACAGACATGAAGAATTATTACAGAAGAAGTGCAAGCAATGACTCGAAAATATAGTTTACCTCTCTGAAGGTAGGTGAAGAAAATGTGCCGACCATTGAACAATGCAAAATTTTGCACGCCCAATAAAGGTAGCTAAATACTGCCGGAGCAGACAAGAGATCGACCCAAATTAAGTGATACCATTGGGTCTGATTTCCATGTTCCCAAGCGAAATGCCACTGATGTTTCAGCTAAGGCAGCTGTTATCCATCTTATTAGCCAAGGGTTAACACCGGAAACCATTACACAGTTGATTAATGTCTCAAAGTTCACACTGTTATAAGCATCCTCTAGGTCAACGGTTTACTCAACAGCAATCGTTTCCCGTTTACCCTGGAACCCATCGTACACATCATAATATATGAGTATATAAGCAAATGTTCCAGCGTTACCCCAAGTTACTTTCATGGACCAATAGCTTCCGAGAGTATCAGGTAGGATACGTACATCTTTGAGGTGAATCATTATTTTCCTTGCTACTATCTTTTCTAGTAATTTACCGTAGACTCTTTGCATTAGGATAATTATATAGCTGCTGAGAAGTGTTAAGGACTGCTGCATGGTTTTGCCAGCATCTTGACATAGTTTGATTGAGATGGTCGCATCATGCGGCACTAACTCTTGTTGGACTTGGAACCTTATGTGTGAGATGCTTGCTGACGTGATTGGCATAGCTACGATAGTCTTGGTGTAGTCTTCGGGCATATCGCAGCGTATATATTATGTGTGGTAGAGCCACTAGTCGATATGTAAAGTTTCAAACTCAAGAAAATTTAACGGTCAGTGTAGCAGTCTTTTTTAAATGTATTCATTCATAACCCACCACTCCCAAAGGAGCATAGGCCTTCAACAAACACATGCCAAGTCCTCCTGTCACGTGCCATCATCTCAAGTTCTTTCCACGTTCTCCTCATCATTTTCACCTCTGTTTCCAGCTCTCTTCTCCATGTGCTTCTTGGTCTACCTCTGCCTCTCTTGCCCTGGGGGTTCCAGAACAACGACTGCCTTGTAATGCTATCAACAGGTTTCCTCGGTGTGTGTCCTATCCATCGCCATCGTCTTCTTTTCATTTCTTGTTCCACTGGCACTTGTCTAGTTCTTGTCATCAGTTCCACATTGGTAACCTTGTCATACCATTTTAATCCCTCTATTCTACGCAAGCACCCATTTATGAAAGTCTGTAGCTTTTTGTTTGTTGTCTTTGTTGTTCTCCATGTCTCAGAGCCATACAATAGGACTGACTTCATATTTGAGTTGAAGATTCTTATTTTCGTGTTGGATCCGATTTCTCTTGATCTCCATATATTTCCCAATGCAATGAATGCTCATCTTGCTTTTTGTATTCTTATTTTGATATCTTTGTCTGTCCCTCCAACTTTGTCTATATTACTGCCAAGATATGTGTGCGATTCTACGTCTTGTATTGGTGTTTCTTCAAGTTCAACCCTGTTATCATTACCTGCATTTATTCTCATTACATTTATCTTTTCCCTGTGTATTTTAAGACCCAATTGCTGTGACCTCTCATCGAATGTTTTCAATTTTTCCTGCATCTCATTACGGTTATGGGACAGAAGAGCCAAGTAGTCAGCAAAATCAAGATTATCCAACTGCAGGCTTTTTAAAGCTGATATTAAAATTAATACGAGGGTCGTTCAAGTCAAACCGGGACTTTTTGTTCTGGAAGTACAGGAAGGAATGCTAGCGTGGTGGTACTACTGACAGTAGTAAGTAACAGGTGGGACCTACTCGTATTACCGTTACCGTTATTACCGTTAGGTGGCGTACGCGTCACGGGTCAGTCCCTGATAGATAATGAAAATGGCGGACAACAGAGTTAGTGCACTTTGGGTGCCAAGACAGCTTTCCGTTTTTGACCGGCAGATAAGAGTTCAAGTCTGCACTGAATTGAAGGATCGTTTTGGCAGGGAAGGCCAGAATTTTCTGAATCGCTTCGTTACGTGTGATAAAACCTGAGTGCATCATTTCACTCCGGAATCAAAACGAGCATCCATGCAGTGGAAGCACATGGACTCACCACCACCCAAAAAATTTCGGAAAATTGCGTCTGCAGGATAAGTGATGGCGAGTGTTTTCTGGGACAAATGTGGCATTATTCACGTGGATTTTCTACCCCGTGGTGCCACTATTAACAGTGAAAGTATTGTCGCATTCTAAGTGATGTGCATAACCATCTGCGGAAAAAACGGCCTGGTTTGATAAGAAAAGGCGTCCTGTTTCTACAGGATAACGCAGGACCATATACCGCTCACCGCACCACGTGCAAACTACAGCAACTCGGGTGGGAGGTATTGCCACATCCCCCTTACAGCCCAAACTTCGCTCCGAGCGACTTCTACCTGTTTGGACCCCTGAAAGAGTTCCTGGTAGGTCAGCATTTTAGCACTGATGACGAAGTGAAGCAATGTCCTGTAACCGGGGCATGTGTTCCTTAGGACTGGAACGGCATCATATTACCTTCATGTGGCAGTGCCGGTATATGCAGTATTCTCAGTTTACTTTACAGAGAGCAGATGTTTAACTGGCCTAATCACCAGAGATTTAGATTTCTCTCTTACGTTTGTTTTACCAGGTTCGATTTTCTTCTCTTAGGTGTTGATGTAGCGAATTCAATTGAAAAGGACAGATTTCTTATCTAGATTTCAAAACTGTAGTAATTCACCTTCTCAACAGCGTTCGATTTCATGCAAAACTTTTAATATCATTCAGCATGAAACTTAAAATTTCAACAAAGTCTGGAATTTAGAACATTTTTACAATAATAAGCATAATAAAGTTTTATCATCTCATCAGATGCTTTCATCGATGCAAAAATCCCTTTTTGCATCTTTGTCTCGTAGACCTACTCAGTTGTCAAATATGGCGAACCTTCTCATTCCTCCGTGTTCCTTCCTTTAAGTTACAGTCTTGTTTTAGGTTCGACTAAATTTACCCATCTCCTCAGATTTGTCCTTGATTTCTTTATTGTCATAAGCATTCCTGGAGTTAAATGCTTTCCAACACAAGAATAGTCTACTCTACCTGATTTGAGGTGTAAGACATTGTTTTTTTCAAATTGACTCAAATCCTCGAGCCTAGTTCTGCTGCGACTAGGGTTGGGAGCTCTATTCAGAATACTTGTTTAACTATCGTCACTACTTACGCCAGTGAGAAAATATATAACACTCAATGTCCTGAATTACACATTTTATAATAAATGTTGTAGTTTGATTTCCTCCAAACTAAAAAATATGTAGAGCTAGATCAGATACGACCTCTTGAGTTGCGCTCTTTCATTCTACTGCCAAAATGGCGTCCTGTTCCACTTTCCCCGGGGTAAATCTAAGCTATCCGATTGGTCAGGGGAAATCACCCAATTATTAGAAATGGCGTGTGGAAGCGACTCTTTGTCCTAAATATGTGACACTATTTATTATTTTCTGTTTCTCATAAAATATAAAATTATAGGGTGGTCTGTGCTTCCTCTGTCTTGTAAGAATATAGTCTGTTTCCAAAGGAACAACTATGTACACGGCCACATATAGATCCCGGGGCTCCGCAAATGTATCCCGTAGGGAGACATTTGAGTACTATCAATAACAAAAATCCATCCCCAAAAATTTCTAAGTTCAAAAAATTTTCAGAAAAATTTAAAGTTCAAAAATTTTTCTAAGTCCAAAAATATTTCCAAAAAATTTAATCTAATTCCTATACTGGGGTCCTATGTCTATATGAGGTCGTCTGCTATGTAAAAAAAAACTAGTAGTGGACATCAACTTCAAAAAGTGTAACTTATTCATCACATTATAATATTTTTCACCAAATTTACAAATTGGCAACACTGCCCAATAAAATCTGCAAAACACTCATAAGGTCATCACTAAAAAAAAGTTGTGACGAGTGGCAACACTGGGGAATGAACAATAAACTATCTTATTTGCAGAACTTGGCTGGATTATCATAATCTATTACATTTCATTCAAAAATATAGTTGATTTCATTCTCTTGGATGTGGTGGGGGTGTTATCTCTTTTCTGTACTGTTATTTGCTCCATATATAAGTCTGCAAGACTTAAAAAATCTTTTTTTTTTTCCCTGGCGTACTTATTTATTCTATTTCCCAAGTACTCTGCAATATTCCAAGAAATGTCCAAAATCTCTAATTCCTATGGTAATGGTAATCCACTTTCATAGAATAGCCAATGTTTTCATGGGTACTCATCATCATCTTCTTCTTTTTTTTCCAGTGAATGAGCCACTTGCTCATTATTACATGTAGAAAACATCTCTAAACATAATATGCATATTTATCAGACGATAATACAACCAGCATCATTTTTATAAGTAATCATTTTTCACAATAAAAGCATTAAAACCTCATGGCTTATCCTTATTTATCTATCTGAATGTTTCCTTGTTATAGACATTTTCTAAATGGTAAGTGTATAAATTCGTTCTAAGTCCGTCACTGTAGAAAATGTTCTATATTACATTTTTTTTTCTTCTTCAAAATATGTGATGTTTGTCTCCAATATCCGTGCGTCTGGTGGTGATCCTGTCCATTAGTCAGTTATTTCTAATCATTCCTTCTTTTCTGTCAATACAGTATTTTTTTGTGAACTCTTTCCTAGAAATATTATTTTATATATATATTTATTCTTCAAAGATCTTCTTTGACTTCCCATACATCAATTTTCAAACATCAAATTATTCAGCAACCAACAGACGAATGTGTTACTATCATATTATGAAATATAAGGGAAAAGAAAAATATAGTTTCCAAATCATCATGAATTTTCTACATTGGGTTCCGTATTACTTTATTTTCTCTTTTAAGACAACTGCTTATACTCTTGACAATATGTATCCATGTTGTCACTCTCGAGGCATCCTTGTATACAATTTATATTTGTCTCCTTTTTTTTTTTTCATAACACCAATGTATCATTTATGGTGTTCCAATATCATTGTATCTATTCTAGTCCTCCTGTTATCTTGAGAATTCATCCTTAGTAACTCCCTATGTACCTTATCTAGCAATACCTTTATGCAAAACACATCAAACAATTATTTATGGAAACATTTAACTGAGATGTAAGAACTTTTGACAATATGAGATGAAAAAAAAATTTTGGGGTCATCACTCAAAAAAAATGTGACATAGAAAGGAAGAAAATAATCAATTGATCGTGAGGAATCTACAATATTCTCGTAAGACAAAGTTCCTGGCACTCTGACTACTATTTATCCATATTATTTCTGGTTATCCTTGCATACAGTGTACCATTTCCATTTTCTTTATAAGTCCAATTCCTCGCTCATGGTGCTCCAATATTTAAAATGTGGATCCTTCCTATTCCTCTTATTCTGTACTGGAAATATATCCTTATTAATTGTCCATGTACTATATTTGCGAATATTTATCATCAATATATCAACTAATCATTTATAGAACTATTAACTTAAATGTCTAGACTTTATCAAAACATGACTTTTTACATATGTGCAAAATTTCGACACCAACTCTGCCTTCGCTGGTCGAGGGTTAGTCAGAGTTATGTGGTGCCTGTAACATCCGCTGACTACAGCCAGATGGGTGACTTATGGTACTTATAATTCAAAAATCTCATCCGTCAGTTATCTTAAGTGTGGGGCGGGGGTCTATTTCATGGTGTCCTTGACCAAGTTTGCTGCATTTCCAATCTCCATGATATATCTGTGACATGTCTGTCCTTGGGATAACATTATTTTTTTTTTTTTTTATCCAATATCCTCGGGGTGAGCAAATCTCAGTGTGTCCACTTTCATCAATCATTTATTTATTTTCTCTCCTGTAATTCTGGGTATATTATGAGTATAGTAAATTGTCAATTTATTCCAACTATCTTACAACATTCTGTAATTCGTGATAAGGAATAGTCATTTGTTATACAACAATGTTCATATTACAAAGGCAATAAGCAAAAATCAAAAAAAATATCTTCTCCAAAATGCGGATGCATCTCTATTTCCTTTACCTCTGGGCGTAGCAATTATTCAGTCATTATTTTTTTTTCTCCATTATTTAATCTCCATTTTGTGTCCTTAGTACTTGTGGTTCCATGGGATTATCATAATTCATTTGTGTTTCTTGTCTACTGATAATCCTTCAATAATGACTTCAAATATGGTCCTCATATGTGCAACAATCATCTGCTCTGATTTGTTCCATGGTATTCATCAAATATTCTATTATATCCTTGTCTTATCTCGTAACCACGAAAGACTAAGATTATTCCTCCTCCAATGTTAATGTGGGGGATTTTGTGCATAAACATTTCAACAAAATCTCAGTTGTGACAACATAAAGTTTCACCTTAATATAAAATGGCATTTTCATCATACATAACCAGCTGCTTCTTCATCTCATGTGTCATTAGTGGTTATCATGCGGTAATGGGGTGTTCAATGTGGGTTCAGCATATACAAGGCTGTAAAGGGGTATTTCATTTGCTAGGTCAGCATGTGCAAATGCAATTTCTTTAACATGGGCAAAGGCATCATCAACAAATAGGTGTAATGTGTTCAATCTGGGGTTAGCATATACTAATGCTCTCAAGGGATTCTTCAATTGCAGAAATTCAGCATGCGCAAATGTCATTGGGGTATTTGTGATAGGCAGTATCAACAAAAATTGTTGGAGTATCAGAGATCATGCTGGTGAATGGAGCGTGGAATATGATCAGTTACAAAAGTGGAGATGAATGTTACAACAGAATAGTGTGACACATGTGTTATAGGTAAAGTTGTGTAGCATTCTAAATATTAAGAAAATGTATGTAACTAAATAAGGGTGTCTGTAAACTCGTAACACCGTGTGTTATCAATCGTTTTAACATTTTTATTTTCACAATTATGCTATCTAAAGAAAATCCTCCGTGTGCTGGTCTTGATTTCTTTCTGTTCATCCGTATTCTAAGGCTGGAAAAAATAACTTTCTCAGTGAGGCTTTGACATCTTAGTCTGTAAGCAAGTCATTTGAACTGTCTAAAACTGAAAATAGAGTACATGGGGAGTTTATTCACATATGCGTAGACCGTGTTCGGATTTGCGAACATATAAAACACTTGGGCGTGTTTTTCAGAACAGCTTCGCTAGTTCCTTCACCATCTCTAACCTTGCAATGTCCCGACTGCTTAGGCGAGCATCATACTGAGTAGCAGTGGTGACGGGTGTGATAGGCGACGACACTGCATTTGCTGATTGTTGGGACACTGAGGACATTGACGAATGCGGTGATGGTTTTACTGTGGTGAGGGTTTGTATGGCTGGAACATCTGTTGGTTTTGAGGCAGGTATATGTTTCGCCTTGATTTTTCTTCTGACCTGGTTGTGCTGAACGTTAGCACTGGTTACAATGGGCACAGTAATTTGCACACTGTTGTTTTTGACTAGTTGAGATGAGGCTAACACTTCTCGGCTTGGTTTTGGAACATGATTGCGTTTCTTCAGAATCTTTCGTCTGATATAGTTGTGCTGTATACGCGGAATTTTGTTGCTAGGGATTGAGTCATCAGATTCTGTTTTATAGGCGCGTTTGACGCTGGAGCTGACTGGTACAAATAATGTACTATCCGCATCACTGGTTTCAATGGAACTAGCTGTATCAATGTCTGTTTCTTGTTGGTATAATTCTACCATTTTTCTGTCATTATGTTCGTTGGGGTCTGACAAAGCTATGCTGTCTTGTTCTGTTTCGTCTCCATAAAGATCGCTGGTATATGGTTCAACAATCTGCTTGGGTATAGTTTCTTCAGGATCTGATTGTTTTGAACGAGCAATCTTGTTCTTGTGGTATAGCAGTGTTTGGTTTTCACTAGTGTTAAAACTAGAACTGCCTGAACTGGGGGTGTGATAGGTATCAGCTGACGATTTATCACTGTGGGAGTAAGTTTGAGTGTGGATATAAGGTGTTTTCGTGTTGTCATCGTGTGACGTCTGTGGCATGATTTCTTCATTTCTAATGCGCAGGTCTCTGTCTTGTAGTCTATTACGTAATTCAAGTGGTGGGATATCTTCTTCGCTTTCGGACGAGTCTCGTTGTTGTCTTGCTCGATGTATTTCATCTGTGGGTGGTCTGGGTATGTGGTCGTCTTGGTAAAATTCAGAGTCTGTCGTCTCTGACTCTGATATGTCAGACGAATCTGTGCTGGATGGATTATAATTTAGGGTGGCTTTTCTGACTGGTCTTGTATTTGTCGTCAGAGGCGGAATGGGCCGGTGATTATCGATTTTTATTTGTTTTACGTGAGCTTTTGTTTGGTGTTGTTTCTCTTCATTCCAAATAATGAAGTTTACAGGCGTAGTTTGTTTCATGATTTTGTAGCCATCTAACCATCGGTCATCGAATTTTGAACTGCGTACATGTTTCTTGTAGTATACTCTGTCTCCTATTTTGTACGTTGGTAGCTTGGCTGATTTATCATGTTGTTTCTGTTTCTTGTGAAATGCCTTCTGCGTATTTCGTTGTGCAATCTGGTGAGCTTTATACTTTTCTTGAAGGATTATTTCGATGGGGTCTTCTCCCATGTATTTTCTTTGTGGGCGAAGTAGGTTGTCTAACGGAAAGTTTGGTTCTCTTCCGTATAGCATGAGAAAGGGTGACATTCCTGTGGTATCGTTCACGTTTACTCGGATGGCTTCAAGAGCTTGGTTAATGTATAGGTCCCAGTATTGGTGGTTCCCCTTGATATATTTGCTAATAATATCATGTAGGGTGGCGTGCATGCGTTCATTTCTGCCATTTGCATTTGGGCAATAATAAGTGGTTGTAGTATGCTCAATATTCAGCTGGTGTAAGGTGGCTTTAAATGGGTTACCTATAAACTGTTTACCGTTGTCTGAAATGATTCGTTTTGGACAGCCATGCCTGGGAATGAATTCTTGTAAAAAAATTTGCGTGATGGACTGCGATGTGGCATCACTGAGTGGGTAACTTTCTGGCCAAACAGAGTATTGGTCAACTATGTGCAGGAGGTATTTGTTGCCTGATTGGGTGAGTGGGTAAGGACCTGATAAGTCAATGCTCACTGTTTGCATGGGGTAATGGGAAGGTTGCATTTCTTGAAGGGGAATTAAATGTGGCTTCATGTTTCTCAATTTACATGTTCTACAGGTGGCTACATATTCTGTAATGTCCTTGTAGAAAGTTTGCCAATAATACCTTTTCTTTATGACATCAATTGTTTTGTCTCTTCCCATGTGCCCGTTGTTATCATGAAACTGTAGCAATACTTCTGGGACTAGATGTGCTGGAATGACTTTTCTTAGTGTCCCTTCTTGTTTCTGATCAATATAGTATAGAGTTCCATCCGTTGGGTGTACTGTAAAATCTTTACTTTTTGTTGGGTTTTCTTTCACGTATGTGAGCAGCTTGACAATTTCTGCATCTTTCGCTTGTTCTACTCTCATGTCAAACATCTCTTGGCTTTCTTCTTCTACTTGAGTGGCGGAATCTGAGGTACTTCTTCGACTTGATGAAGTAATTTCATTAATTTCTTTAGCATTATCGTCAATCTCTGAGGATGTGCCATCATTTTTGACTCTATTTGTTTTCACTTCAGTTTCATCATCATATTTAATCCTGGATAAGAGGTCTGCACAGGTGTTCATTTCGCCTGGGATATGTTCGATAGTGGTGTCGTAGGACTGTAAATTCATTGCCCATGTCTGTAACTTCTTTGGCTGTTCTTGTGTTTTGGTGAGCCAGTTAACCAAAGGTTGATGATCAGTTCTTATAATGAGTTTAGTTCCTCTGACGTAAAAGTCAAACTTTTGTACTGCATAGTGAATAGCATATGCTTCTTTCTCAGTGGTGGTCCACCGTTTTTGTGACTTTGACAATGCGTGGGATAGGAATGCAATGGGTTTCTCATTTGGAATGTTTGGTAGGATGGGTGTTTCATCTTCTAGTACAGGTTGGACCAAACAAGCACCAATTGCGTTATCTGAGGCATCGGCGTATAGTATCATGGGCTGAGAAATATCTGGATGTCCAAGCAGTGGGATGGTGGTTAGGGCATTTTTTAAGATACTCAAAGGATCTCTGGCAGTCTTCTGTCCATTTGAAGCGTGCATACTTGCGGGTAAGGGCTATCAAAGGCTCTGCTGCTCTGGAGAAATTGATGATGTGGCGCCTATAGTACCCTATTGTACCAATAAACGAGCGTGTTTGTCTCACCGTCTTGGGGCTAGGCATTTCTCTTATGGCTTTGACTTTATCTTCATCAGGTCTGACGCCATGTCTATTGATGACAAAGCCTAAATATTTTGTTTCTGTCTTTAGAAACTCACACTTCGACAGTTTTAACTTTATTTGGTGATGCCTGAGTCTATCAAACACTGTTTCAACCTTGCGGAGGTGGTCTTCCATCGTGCCTGCGGTATGTATCAGGATATCGTCTATGTATGCCAGGGCAAATGGATGTAGACCCTTTAACACTTCATCCATGAGTGACATATATGTTGCTGGAGATCCTTTTAGACCAAATGGCATAACATTCCAAAAAAAGCTTCCCATATGTGAACAGAATGTGGATTTCTGTTTTGCCTCAGGTGTCATGGGGATGCACCAAAAGCCTGACCTTGCATCAAGTGTGGTAAAGTATGTAGACTTTCCTAACGTCGCAAGTAGATCGTCTATCCTGGGGAGGGGGTAGGAAATGACTTTTGTGATTTTGTTAAGGGCACGGTAGTCGCAGCAAAAGCGACTGGAGCCGTCTTTCTTTGTTACGATCACTATGGGTGAGGACCATTGGGAACGGGATCTTTCGATGATTCCTGCCTGTAGCATTTCATTTATAGACCTTTCCACGAGTTCTCTGTTTTTCAAGGGCGTATGATAGGGTTTCATATGTATTGGCTCCTCTGTGGTTGTTTGAATGTCCATTGTGACAGTGTTAGTTCTGCCTAATTCCATGTCATTGAGTGCGAATACATCCTGGTGCTTTTCTACAAACGTTTTCAAACGTTGCTTATTATCTTCTGTGGCATTCAGGGTTGCAAGTAACTGAGCTATTCTCTCTCTGTATTTATGATCTGCTATGATATCTCTGGTCTGTCTTGATGCCTCCGTTTCATTCCCATAATTTTGGGACATTTTTCTTGCATCTTGTGAAAATCTCTGCTCCTGGTATGTGGCTTTCTTTTGCGTAGTTCTTTGCCGTTCATTGGGCTGTGCTTGGTACTGTCTCCTCTGCCATGTACTGTGTGCATTTCCATTTGTCACTGCATTTACTGTATATTCATTTCTTATTATATTTCTGGGGTAGTCGTTGTTGTGCCATTTTTTCTGATTATTTCTGCCGTAACTGCGCTTATCCGCGTACGTTACTGTATTTCTTCTGTTTGTGCTATAGGGCTGTCTTCTTTCCCTGGGCGAAAATTTTTCATTCTTTCTGTTTCCAACTTTGCTGCTATAGTATCCTCCTGTGGTATAGTCATATAAGAATTCTTCCTTTTCTTCGGAAATTTCAATTGGTTTTGGGACTTTATCATATCCACCTGTTTTTGAGTTATATTGATACTCCATGGGGCATGTATCACTGTCTTGTCGCTTTGGATATCCTCCTGGCAAGACAATTTCTGTTTCTCTGTTACTCTGTGATATACAGCACTTCATCTTTTCTCTTGGTGTGCTGGGGCGCAAGAATGAGTAATTATAGTCATTTTCATACTGTGGCCTTTCTCTTCTTATGTATGGACTGGTTCGTTTCTGCCATCTGGGTAGGGTATGCTGTGGTGTAACATAGCTGTGACTGATGTTACTGCCTTTTTCTGCATAAGCCTTATAACTGTTTACTTTCCGTGTACTATGGTTATTTGTACTGCGATTTCGTGCATTATGTCCAGTGGGAGTGGTTGAGACAATTTGTGGATGGTCTCTATTGGTTTTGGTTTGTCTTATTGTTGACGTATCCACTTGCGCTACAACTGTGCCTCTTTTTATAGTGGTAGTTTTTCCTGACATATTCAATATCATGATGGGGAAATCTCTGGACTTCGAGACTTCAGCGATTCCCTCTGTAATTTGCAACAATGGGTCATCAATAATGCTTTCTTCTGCTAGGGGCTGTACTTGAATTGATTGCCCTGGTGTTATGTACTCAGAATTTTTTACTCTGCCTTTTGCTATGACCAGGGAGTTTGGAGCCACCGTTATGGGAGCTGTAATCCTTACCAAAGACGCTATGTGGATATCGTCCTGGAGATCTATGTATGTATTGTTGACTTTGATTTTCTGGAGGTCATAGTATATTCGAACTTTGTGTTTGTTAAAGAAATCTCTCCCTAGGATAAAATTTCTAGACATGTCCTTTGTAATAATAAATGGGTGTTCAAAGTTTGTTTCGCCTAAGGAAAATTTTAGCCATGCTGTCCCAACTGAATTTAGTCTTTGTCCCGTGACTGAAGCTAGGTGTGTTTTGGACGGTTGAAATCGTACTAAGTGTTGGATCCTCTTGAACAGCTGGAACCTAATAAGGCTGATGGATGCTCCTGTATCTACCAGTGCCCTATATTGTTGGCCCTGTATAGACATGATGCAGGAACTGGGGTCCGGATGTATTTTAGTTCCATCATGCAACATTTCTTCATATTGTATTTTACTGGATGGGCCCACTTGACAATTTCTGTTCTGTGTTGTTTCTTTTGTTTTGGACCAATTTCTGTGATTGTTGCCCTCACTAACGGTCCTGTTTAGTGAGTGGCGCGGCCGTTTCCCTGACGCATGAGGGGTTGAGGTGCGCCTCTGGTATACTGATTTCTGGTGTAATCACGTGGGGGTGGTGCGGGTTGTTGTGGTTGGTAACCTCCTCTTCTGAATGGTGCATGATTGTAATTTGCTCTACAGGACTTGTAACCATGTCCGAGCCTACCGCATGTAAAGCATCCGTTTGTATTGACATTATTGACGTCGTTTTGCCTCTGTGTGGGGGGTCTATAATTGCGGGGTCTATCATCACGTTGTCGTGGGCGAGTCCATTGCCTCCTGGTATGGTCAACTTCCATAGGCTCATGCTCATCATAGTCCCTATATTCTGGTCGGGGTTCCCTACCTGCTCTTTGTTGGAACCTTCGGTGAAGATTTTCCTCCTGTATTGCTGCTTGGATTGTTTCAGCAATAGTCTTGGTGTCTTTTCTAATAAGATGCCTTCTGATATTTTCCGCTCTAAGGCCATCGGCAAATATCCCCAATAACTGTATTTCTACATCAGGTGTGGTAGGGATTTCTCCGCAAAATGCCTCTTCTGCCATATTGAGGAATCGATCTCCAAAAAGTTGTACCGATTCATCTCTTTCCTGTTTCATGCTTCTAAGGACTGACCAAGCATGCATTTTGTCTATGATTTCCCCATATCTCTGGGTGAGCTCTTTTTTTAGGGACTCGTAGGTTTCTGTGGGGTACTGCTGGGACCTCCTTCTTAAAAAATCAGTCACGTACGAATCAGAACCTAACAGAGCGATTTTCTTTTTCTCTTCATCCGTTGTTGCCTCTGCTAGTGCCGCAAATTTTTCCATGTCGGACAACCATCTTCTGAATTTTTTCTTGTTGCCATCGAACGGCTGAACAATGGATCTAACCTGTGTGAATTTCGCATAGTTGTCAATTTTCTGTAGGGTTTCAGTAATTTGCCGTAGCGCTATTATTGTTGGTCCTTCCATATTTTGTCTGTCCTGGGGCTGCAGTGGTTGTGTATTTACGGGTTGGTTCTGTGGTTGTTGTTGTTCCACACCCAGCTGTTGAAAATTTTGTAGTAAATCGTCCATGGTCTATGATCGCTAGTTATTCGCTTTATCAAAGAGAAGTGGTCACGGGCACCATATAACCAACATGTAACCGGGGCATGTGTTCCTTAGGACTGGAACGGCATCATATTACCTTCATGTGGCAGTGCCGGTATATGCAGTATTCTCAGTTTACTTTACAGAGAGCAGATGTTTAACTGGCCTAATCACCAGAGATTTAGATTTCTCTCTTACGTTTGTTTTACCAGGTTCGATTTTCTTCTCTTAGGTGTTGATGTAGCGAATTCAATTGAAATGGACAGATTTCTTATCTAGATTTCAAAACTGTAGTAATTCACCTTCTCAACAGCGTTCGATTTCATGCAAAACTTTTAATATCATTCAGCATGAAACTTAAAATTTCAACAAAGTCTGGAATTTAGAACATTTTTACAATAATAAGCATAATAAAGTTTTATCATCTCATCAGATGCTTTCATCGATGCAAAAATCCCTTTTTGCATCTTTGTCTCGTAGACCTACTCAATTGTCAAATATGGCGAACCTTCTCATTCCTCCGTGTTCCTTCCTTTAAGTTACAGTCTTGTTTTAGGTTCGACTACATTTACCCATCTCCTCAGATTTGTCCTTGATTTCTTTATTGTCATAAGCATTCCTGGAGTTAAATGCTTTCCAACACAAGAATAGTCTACTCTACCTGATTTGAGGTGTAAGACATTGTTTTTTTCAAATTGACTCAAATCCTCGAGCCTAGTTCTGCTGCGACTAGGGTTGGGAGCTCTATTCAGAATACATGTTTAACTATCGTCACTACTTACGCCAGTGAGAAAATATATAACACTCAATGTCCTGAATTACACATTTTATAATAAATGTTGTAGTTTGATTTCCTCCAAACTAAGAAATATGTAGAGCTAGATCAGATACGACCTCTTGAGTTGCGCTCTTTCATTCTACTGCCAAAATGGCGTCCTGTTCCACTTTCCCCGGGGTAAATCTGAGCTATCCGATTGGTCAGGGGAAATCACCCAATTATTAGAAATGGCGTGTGGAAGCGACTCTTTGTCCTAAATATGTGACACTATTTATTATTTTCTGTTTCTCATAAAATATAAAATTATAGGGTGGTCTGTGCTTCCTCTGTCTTGTAAGAATATAGTCTGTTTCCAAAGGAACAACTATGTACACGGCCACAGTCCTACAATGGTTCAGGAGTACTGACATATCTTTCTACGCTGAAGCTTTTCAAGCATTAATTAAAGGTTGGGATAAGTGTATAAATGTTGCAGGGGATTATATCGAAAAATAAATGGCAATTTCACTCCTACAAATTTGTTCTTTTAGTTTGTACAAACAAAAGTCCCGGTTTGACTTGAACGACCCTCGTACATTCGAACTTTTGAGTGCAGAGTTATATGTGTTTAAGCGCCTATTGTTAATGCGCACGGATTTAAAATACAATACAACACGATGTGTGTATTAAAGTTAATGAACGCAGTTGTGGCAACTATGATAGCGTGTGTCAAGGAGGGAAGCTATTGTTAAAACAACGACACCCCAGAGGCGTGTAAGAGGCCGATTCAAGTATCTTTTATTCTTCTGAGCAAACAGTCTGTGAGCCAGGGTTAGCGTAACTTGTGCATATTTTTATTCTATATGTTTTATTTACTAACATGTGAACTAACTTATGTACATATTACCATGTGAATTTTAATGTAAGAAAATGGCTAGGGATGTCCATATCATTTGCGTATAGAATGATGATTCATGAACCACCATTGCTAAGGCTGGTGACTGCTTTATCGCTAGTTTCTGACAGAGAACTAAAAGCATAGAATAGTCCCAGGTTCCATATGGAGCAGGGCGGGAAAGGTGGAAGAAATGATGTACATTCTAAGTATAATAATTACGGTTTTAAGTCACTGTAAACATAAATGAAAACGTATTCAATTTATATTGTGAACACTTTTCAACAGTGGAGATGTAAATGTGAACATACTCTATCTGTAATATTAACCTTTCCATTTAAATGTAATGTAAAGCTAAAGCTCTTCTATTTAATTGTAAAGACAGTGTTATCCCGAGAGATTAAATTTAATTCTCATCGAAGGTAAATTCTGAATTAAATGGGATGGTGGAATGGGAAGATAGGAATCCTAATCCCTGGGTTGGAAAACGCAATACTCAGGAGAGCGGTTCGTTTCTATTCTTTTACAATAGTTATTGGTAGTACCAGCAGAAAGTACTATCTCTGGAACAAGAAGGGAACAGTGGCCTACGCTTTAAGACGAAAGACCATCTTTGTAGACTCTCGTTGACGTTTCTGGGAAACGAGCTACACCGTACAACCTTGAGCAGTGACTAGCTTGAGCAGTATAAAAAGAACCAACCCCTCAGAAGGAGCGGAGCCGTCATCGGCAACTAAGTGCAATAAATGTGCCGTTTGAAATTCTCGTAACATCTCACAATCCATAATTACTGTGATGATAAATTTTCTTCTGCCATCAATGGTACCTATACCTTGTAGCGGTATGGCAGCTTGCGTACCCTGACAATCCACAGAGCTATGCCAGTGGGAGTTTTACTCCTGGTAGGTTCAACCAAGCTGGACTGGTCTGTGTTGGTAGGGGTCAGACAAAAGCTGGTACCCTGGTCCTCCAGGTTGGGGGTTTTAGCACAGGGCTGACACCCCTGTCTGTGTAAAAAAAACAATGAAGTTACGGAAACAATAATAAATGAACAAACTTTGCTGCGGGATGGACATTCGGAGTCTGTGGCTCGTATGACTGTCAGTGGTGAAAGCCGAAAGGAAGCCACTGACATGAAAACGGATGTCCTGACCGCAAAACAGGATACAAGAATAGGTTTTTGGAATGTCAGAACAATGTACGAGACAGGTAAACTAAGACAGGTCACGGCAGAAATGAGAAACTATAGGTTACACATTCCAGGGATAAGCGAGAGCAGATGGACAGGGGCAGGAAAAGTTAAAACAGCAACAGGAGAAACAGTACTTTACTCTGGAAGAGGGGATGGACAACACAATGAATGCTTAGCCATTATTCTATAGAAAGGAGTAGAAAGGACACTACTGGAATGGAAACCCATCAACAACAGACTGATAAGAATAAGATTGAGAGGGAGATTCACCAACACTACAATAATACAATGCTACGCACCAACGAATGATAGCGATGAGGAGGTCAAGGATGAATTCTATCAACAACTGCAGAAAGAAATGGAAGACACACCTAGATATGATCTTGTTGTGGTGATGGGAGGCCTCGATGCGAAAGTTGGTACACACAATACATGTAATGAAAGAACAGTGGGGAGGTGGGGAAGCAAACGAAAATGGGGATGGGCTAATAAGTTTCTGTGGCGTTGATAACCTGGTCGTTGGAGGAACACTCTTCCCACATGGGGAAATTCACAGATTGACATCGGAGTCGCCAGGTGGTCAGGACGGACAACAGATGGACCACATCATGGTTGGCGGTAGATGGAGACATGCATTGCGGGATGTGAAGGTGGGAAGAGGTGCGGATGTGGGAAGTGATCACCATTTGGTGGTGGCAAGGCTGAAAGTGAGGCTGGGAAGGGCTGCACCAACTGTGACTACACAGAAAGGGTTTGACGTCGGCGAATTGAAGGACTCCCTTACCAGAAAAGCTTTTGCGGCCGACATAAAGAAACGATGTCGGTTTGCCAAAGGTCGGGAAAAGACATTGACTGATGATGTAGAAAAGAATTTCAACACCATTTCAACAATATACAAAGAAAGCAGCGGGTCATGCTTGGGGTTCCGGGAGAGGAGGAGGCGGGACTGGATGGCACCAGAAACTTTAAACACCATAGCGATGAGAGGGGAGATGAAAAGAGAGAGAGCAGAGGCGGGGTCCCCCAGGTTGGAGCAGCTATATGGCGAACGGTGCAGTCAGCTGGACGGGGAAGTTAAACGCCAAACCCGAGCCAACAAAAGGAATTTCCTCGACGATCTTGCGGGACAGGCACAGGAGGCAGCGCTGGGAGATGAACGGAGCACAGTGTGCGGAATAACTGGTTTCATCAGCGGAGGACGAGGTGCAAACAATATTGCATTAGTAAGAGATGGGCAAGGTAGTCTCATCACGACAGCAGAGGGACGGGAAACGGGATGGGCAGAGCACTTCAGAGAAACTCTGAGCAGGGGGCCACCAGAGACACAGTTGAGTGTTCCTGGGGCTGAGGACGATCTAGATGTGAATACAGACATTCCACGAGGGGAAGAGATCATCACAGCAATCAAAGGGATAATGAACGGCAGGGCTCCGGGCCATGATAGCTTGAATGCAGAGCTATTTGAGACGGAACCTGAGCTGGCGGCGGAGCTATTGGAACCACTGTTTGCACAGGTCTGGAAAACGGGGACAACACCATCGGAGTGGAACAGGGGAATAATTGTCAAGTTGCCCAAGAGGGGAGATCTTGCGGACTGCAATAATTGGAGAGGAGTCGCTCTTCTCTCAGTTCCCAGCAAAATACTAGGCAGGATAATTGTAAAGAGAATTTCAGGGGCAGTAGATCACGGACTGAGGAAGGAGCAGGCAGGATTTGGAAAGAGCAGGAGATGTGTAGGTCATGTGTTCACTCTCAGGAACGATGTGGAGCAGTGCTCAGAATGGCAAAGACAGCTTTACATTGGTTTCGTTGATTTTGAAAAGGCTTTTGACAGCATACATAGGGACAGTTTGTGGAGGATACTGAGGGCTTATGGAATTCCAAGCTGCATGGTGTCAATCATGAAAGGCCTCTATGCAAACGTTACGTGCGGTGTTGGGCAGGGAAACCTGGCCTTTAAGGTGGGGACAGGAGTACGAAAGGGATGCCCCTTGTCAACCACTCTATTTTTGACAGTCATGGACTGGGTGGTGCGCCAGACGGCGGAGGGCGGGCCAAGAGGAATAGGATGGACAGCATTTTCTACATTGGAAGATCTGGAATATGCAGATGACATTGCACTGCTAGCACATTCACATAAACACATCCAGGAAGGGACGGATAGACTTAATGAGTTTGGCCGGCAGGTGGGCTTGAACATCAATTTAAAGAAGTCTGAGGTCATGGCGCTCGGTGTGGGCAGCCCTGGGCCCATATCGGTAGGGAATAAGCAATTGGTACAGACGGATACCTTCACATGCCTAGGAAGCATAGTAGCACCAGACGGCGGGACAGGCAAAGACATCAACATCAGAATGGATAAGGCAAGAGCGGCCTTCTTTGGCCTAAACAACATCTGGAGGTCCTCCCAATACAGCACAAGCACAAAATTAAGATTATATCAGAGCTGTGTGCTTTCTGTGCTTCTCTATTTTGCGGAATGCTGGAGAGTTACAGAGAAGGAAATGTCGAAATTGTCCTCTTTTCACACAACATGCCTAAGAGGAATTCACCGAATCTTTTGGCCGAATACCATCACTAACCAAGATCTGCTTGCTCGTAGCAAGCAAGAGGACATGCACGCCATCATAGCTGGCAGACGCTGGAACTGGGTTGGTCATGTCCTCAGGGGGGACCCCGATGCCATCACGGGAACAGCTATGCTTTGGACCCCTGGAGGAAAACGAGAGAGAGAGGCCGACCAAGAACAACCTGACGGAGGACTGTGGAGGCTGAGATGCAAAGAATGAACCAGAGTTGGGGCACTGTACGAAGGATGGCCACCGACCGAGCAAAGTGGAATCAATTTGTTGTTGCCCTACAAGACGCCACTAGGCGTGATGGCCACTGACTGCTTTGACGGTCGGCGGCTAAGGATCAAAGAAGAAGAAGAAGAAATTTTCTTGATCCCTAACTATTCAAATTGTTTTCAAACTGTTCAAATTTAAGTGATTATTAAATTTTGTTTTTTGTAGTTATACAAATTTAACTTCGATTTAATCATTTTAATGTTACTGCATGTTTGTTTCAGTCAACTTACTAAATACACTCTAAACGAAGCTGTACTAGAATAATAAGAATTCCACAGAGAAATCAGGGGTGGGGGCTTAAACGATCTAACATAAACAATTGCTTCATTCTTCACAAAAGTTGTCGGCAGATTCTAGAATTAACGTGCTCAACAAAAGCCAGCATTGTTTTCGTTTCTCTGAATATCTTGTGAAAACAAATTATAGAAGCTTTATTACCCTTCTATCTACACACCTGCCAAGAGTAATCTTGTGCGACGGTAGACACCTTTGAAGCCAAATTAGATAATCTTGAGTTTTGGCCACTGTTGGACCACCACTGCAAAGCAGGGGAGGCAATACCGTCACACACACCAGACATGTACATTAAGACAGAATGATGGAATATAAAATGAAATAATATTTAACGCTTGAACATCCATAATCAAAGAACAATAACGACCAACCCACGGTTACGGCAAAAATAAAAACTTTAATACAGTTCAATAGACATAGTAATATGAGTCAGAAGATATATTCAAACCAAAAAAAGTCTATAAAAGGTCTATACCAGGTTTAGGAAGTGAACAGTGGCGGCTTTCTTTAATGAACTGTTGAGCTGCAGCACTCCCTAAGAAAAGGACTGCAAACTGCTGTCTCTACTACATTATAATACATAATACGGACAGACCAAAAAATTGAGGTTACACCGGAAGGGTTGAATACAAAACAAAAAAAAATTATCTAACACCTTATTGTGGATAGGGCACAAACAGCCGTGTGGAGTGCTGCAAACGATTTCAGTTCAAGTGACCTTGACCTCTTATAAGCGAATGCTTGTTATATATAGAGGCCAGCTGCGTTTGGGTTGAATTTATTTAACTCTTTGACTCCGGAACAACGCTCTGAGCGTGGTTTTTAGACTATCACGAATGAAAATTACGGCACAGGGTGAAAAATAATTGCGGAGTCAAAGAGTTAACAAGTGCTGCAACAAAAGACAGCTCCAAGTGCAATGAACTGTAATTAAAGGGAAGTTACAATGAAAATTTTAAACATGAGAAATAGCAGCATAAATGTCTGTGTAACCTGGTTTGAAACTCGGGAAATTGCTTCGACTGATAAGGATTACTCCTAGTTGCAGTAAACTTTTAAAATAACTTTTCAGATATTCTTGACAGATTTTAGATGAGATAAGACACTAATCATTTGTGTCTGGGTTGATATTTTACATGGTGGTCACAATTTGTGAGTGTTATGTACCGTATAGTATTTTAAATGAATGAACAGTGCAGCACCCCAAATGACAACCCCCTGGAACCGCCACTGGAAGTGAACGTAGGTAACTATGTAGCCAGTCTTCCAGCACCTCAGTATTCAGTACGTTGGTGCTGAAATCACTCACTGCATTCTTAATGTTCATGTCATTGAACTGTTTTATGTGGTCATACTGTACACCACCTCAGTATTCAGTACGTTTTTGTTGAAATAACTCACTGCATTCTTAATGCTCGTGTCATCGAACTGTTTTATGTGGTGATACTGTACAGCATCAGGACCCGCGCAATGTTTCTATTGGTTTCTAAAGTGCACACGTTTTCTTCGGATATGAGGTCGAAATATATCTAGACCAGGGCATACTGATGGTGTCAGAGATCTGGTTCTGATTTCTAATGCTACCGCCAATTTACACGTTAAGATGTATTTCAAGCTCAAGAAAGCGACCACCTACTCTGTGTAGTATGCATTGCAGTTAAAGATCGCCAGACACAGGAAACTGAAAGCAATTTTCCAGTATCAAATATGCCCACATGACCGTAATAACCCTTTGCACACATTTCGTCAAACTGCGAGACAAAAGAAAACTCGCGCAACTTCAAGACAACCACCCTGGTGGAATGAGACAGTGGCGACAGCATTGCTGGACAGGGACAGAGCGAGAAATTCATGGCGAATAACACGAATGAGACAGACAACGAGTGATGAAGAGACGGAAAATTTTACAGAGAAAGAGCGAAGAGCCCTCAATAACTTCAAGGACTTGGCAAGAGAAGCACAGAACACTTTGAGAGGCCTTTGTGACACAGGTGGGCACTGACAAAGCACTACAGAAAGTCAGGTCTTTACATCTAAGAATGGGTAGGAAAAGTACAAGCCAACCACTACCTAATATACTCAGCTCCTTAGGGATAAACCTGAAGACCGATGCTAAATAAGGACATGCATTACTCGAGCGATATATTACTCAGACAGATCAAGTGGAACAATCTGCCCGCCAAGAAATTAAAGACCGTATCCTGGGAAGCGGCATAAGAGGCGACACATAAAAGTTCTATTGAGGGGCAATTAAATTTGTTTGGTTCTATGTTTTTCGCGATAGTTATATCGTCAAGTAGATCTATCGTATTGTATGAATACATACTGGAGAATCATCTTTAAAATAAGCTCTAGGCCATAGTTACTGAACATCAGTTACTCTTCCCCTGTTATCAACATCTGATAACGCCGTAACTATCAGCCAACACCCAAGCCAATAACTTACTTACTTACTTAGTCGTTCCCCTTCTACCGTGAGGTGTAGAGGTTGGAAGAGAGAGCGCCAGACTATTCTATCAGCTGTCTTCTTCCTGGTCTGGTTCCATTCTAGTCCTCGGTCCTTCAAAGATTGTCTAATGTTGTCCTCCCAGCGGACTCTGGGTCGTCCTGGAGGTCTGGATCCCTGGCTTTTTGTTTCCCATGCTTGTCGTGGTAGCCGATCTTCTCCCATTCTGCAGACATGGCCAAACCATCTTAGTTGGCACTGTTCTACTTGGGTCTGCAGCGGGTAGCATTTTAGGCCTTGACGTATCGTCTGGTTGCGTACCATGTCTCGTCTTGTTACTTCAACCACCTTCCTCAGATACCTCATTTCTGAGGTTTGGATCTGGCTTTTGTGGGTTGTAGTCATTGCCCATGACTCGCATCCATATGTCAAGACTGGGACATAGGTGGAGCGGTATACAGCCATCTTCATTTTCTTACCAACCTCTTTCTTGCTGAGGAATCCTCGATTTATGGCCTGAAAAAGTCTCCCAGCCGCTGCATTTCGAGTAGCCAACTCTTCTGTGATGCCTCCCTCTCGGTCTATAATAGCTCCGAGATTAAAGTGGTCGACCTGCTCTAAGACCTGTTCTCTCAACTTTATCTGATGTTTTCTTTCTTCTCGTGATATCACCATGGATTTTGTTTTAGAGCAGCTTATGACCATCCCTCTCTTCTACAGCTCTTCCTTCCAGACTTGCAGGTTGGATTGGAGATGTGTCTCTGATTTAGCAATCAAGACAACATCATCAGCAAATGCTAGCTCTGAAATACAGACCTGTCTCATCTTCCAGTACCCCACTGAATACTTTCTTGCTCTCTCCTAACATGCCTTGATGACATCGTCCATGAAGAGTATGAAAAGATAAGGTGACAGGATATCGCCTTGTCTTACACCAGTGGTGGTCCTGAACTCTTCTGACTTATAGTTTGCTGTCCTCACATAAATTCTGCAAGACTTGTAGAAGCTTTGTATAGCATGAATCACATCTGGAATGTTCTTCCTTGCCAAACAGTCCCAAAGTTTTCTCCAGGGGACCCTGTCAAACGCCTTTTCCAGATCTATGAAACAAAAATGGATCTCACTCTTGTACTCAAGGGCCTTTTCACTCAGCTGCCTGAGTGTGAAGATTAGGTCTTGAGTACTTCGGTTTGCTTGGAATCCGCACTGGGCTTCATCCATTTGTGGCTCAGCTAGGCATCGGAGTCACTGCTCTAGGATTCTAGAGTAGATTTTACCAGGGACACTGAGAAGGGATATGCCTCTGTGGTTTCCACATTGTCGATTGTCACCCTTTTTTAAAATCTCCCAATCCTTTGGTATGGCCTTGTTGCACCACGCTGCCTGTAGGACCCTTAGGAGTAATATATCGCCTTATGCTCCCATGTACTTAACCATTTCTGGTGTTATACCATCATGCCCTGCTGCTTTGCCCATCTTGATTTTCTCCAGTTCTGCCTTCAGTTCTTCTATCTTTATGTCATCTTCACCACCATTGGTTTTCTCTTCGATGCTAGTGGTTATCATTTCTGATGCTTGACTTTGCTCCCCATCAAGGAGTTCTGAGAAATATTCTTTCCATCTTTCCATTACTTCCTTTGGGACAGTAAGCAATTTGCCTTGCTTGTCCTTTATAAATTTGAGAGGGCATGTGTTACGCACAGATTCTTTTGTATGCAATGAATATAGAGATATATATATAGAAAGATATTTATTTATCTGTTAACACTTTTTGTTGAGAGTCAAAGGTACATAACCCTTGATTTAGTTGATGGTACATTTTATTATGTCTGTTACTTTCTCTTGGGTCTTAGATGAATACTAAGATTTACGTCGGCCCATCTTAAGTTGAATTCTGGGGGTCACGCGCTTCTGCGGATGTGTCGAACGGAGGTTGTCGAGAGAGACTTCCGTCATGATGGCGAATCCTGGTCGCTGTACGGAGAGAAGTCCGAAGATTTGTTCTTTGCTGTGAAATGTTGGGGAAAGGCGACATCGTCTGTGTGACTATTATGTCTATGTTCCTCCCCAGCATCTATTCTTTACGCCAAAGAATGGCGTGTGCTATTTGCTAGTGTTTTTCTAGGAGGATAAGGTAAAGAGAGACAGTTACTGTACCTTTTCAAATGCCTAGATCTGCAGCCAAGGTATGGTCTGCACATGTATATGATTGACTAGTTTCGAGACGACATTTTGCTAGCAGCATCATTATTCGTATGATATACATTGCATTATTATGCATATGATCCACACAGCATTATTGATATGATGGACAGCGCCCTTTACTTATGCTTCATTATGCAGCTTCGGAGTGAGCGAAGCTCATCGAAGTTAGGAGCCATTTTTGGATCTCGCCTTTGCCTAAGCGGATCATCGTTCGGAGAACAGGGATGCCTTACTATCTGATGATCATACAGAGATGTCTACTATTGTTATCCACTACTGGTGGTTTTAAGATTGTCGTCATAAAAGCCTGCTAATTTACTATTGTAATTCTTCGTCAAAAGAGGTTCTGTCAGGGAGCCATTGATAATAAATATTTGAGAACATTAACTGACGTGATCAGTCAGTTAGGCTTGAAAGTAAATACATCTAGAACCCAGAGGGACTAGCTACTAACGTTCTATTATATTCACATTCTTTACGAATGTATATTTGATTTAATCAAATGCTGTAAGAGCACGCTATTACATCCCCTGCATAGGATGCTGTGCCAGTGCTGGGAAGAGACAACTATTCCTCAAGACATGCGAGATGCCAAGATTGTAACACTGTATAAAAATAAAGGAGACAGAAGTGATTGCAATAACTACAGAGGCATCTCTCTTCTTAGTATTGTTGGTAAGGTTTTTGCCAAAGTCATCTTAATGCGACTACACAAGTTAGCTGAGCGCATATATCCAGAGTCACAGTGTGGATTCCGAGCTGGCAGATCAACAACAGACATGATCTCTCTCCGCCAGCTTCAGGAAAAATCAAGAGAGCAGAAAAGACCATTATATATCGCCTTTATAGACCTCACAAAAGCATTCGACCTGGTTAGTAGGGATGGACTCTTTAAAATCCTCCTGAAAATAGGCTGCCCTTCTAAAATGCTGGAAATGATAAAGTCATTCCATGACGGCATGAAGGGAACAGTCCAATATGCTGGAAGCACGTCACAGCCCTTTGATATACGAAGTGGCGTTAAACAAGGCTGTGTTCTGGCTCCGACCCTCTTCGGAATCTTCTTTGCCTTACTCTTGAAACATGCATTCAGAGATGCAACTGAAGAAATATGCCTTCACACTAGGTCAGATGGCCGTCTGTTTAATCTTTCAAGGCTGAAGGCAAAAACAAAAATCAGAAGGGTCACTATAAGAGACTTGTTGTTCGCTGACGATGCTGCAGTCGTCACTCAAAGCCAACATGAGCTTCAGAGCTTGATGAATCACTTCACTAAAGCATGCAAGGACTTTGGCCTCACAATAAGTCTAAAGAAAACGAATGTGCTGAGTCAGGATGTGGGTGCTGCACCAGTTATCACTATCGATAACTATGAATTGGCAGTGGTGCACCACTTCACATACCTAGGGTCTACCATCAATGACAAACTCTCACTGGATACAGAATTCGACAGCCGCATTGGCAAAGCTGCAGCTACCTTTGCCCGCCTCACATCGCGTGTTTGGGGAAACTCTAAACTCACAATGAAGACCAAAGCTGCGGTATATAATGCCTGCGTCACCAGCACACTCCTATATGGCAGCGAGACCTGGACGACCTATGCTAAGCAAGAAAGAAGGCTCAATACCTTCCATTTGCGGTGTCTAAGCCGCATCCTCGGCATCTCGTGGAAAGATAAAGTGACAAATGTCGAGGTGTTGTCACGTGCTGGCCTTCAAAGTATGTATACGCTTCTTAGACAGCGCAGACTTCGCTGGCTTGGCCATGTTCGCCGCATGGATGATGGTCGCATCCCAAAAGATATCTTCTACGGACAATTAGCAGATGGCAAGAGAACTGTTGGGCGACCACAGCTGAGGTTCAAAGATGTGTGCAAGAGAGATATGAGGGCACTGGACATGGATCCAGCAACATGGGAGGATGAAGCTGCCGATCGCAATAAGTGGCGATGCTATTTACGGCGCCACCTCAGATTGGGCGAAGAGAGGCTCACACAAGAAGCAGAGGTGAGGAGAAAACGTCGAAAGGAGCACCAGGAAAATAAGCAGCTGAGGGCTGTCACCTCAGGGGCGCATTCCCATAGTAAGTTATGACTGAAGGGGCTATTATTATTATTATTATTATTATTATTTGATGTCGTAAACCCTTTTCAAGCATGTGATGTTGTTGCCAACCTGTTCCAGTGACTGTAGCTGTGTTGTCAGAGTGTGCGTCCCATTAAACTGTATGAAACTGTTAACAGTAGTTCCAGCCGTCATTGACTTCTAGATACAAGTGAATGAGTGCCTTGTTACCTATCAACTCTACAGAACAGTACACCCATTCGCGTAACTCACATCTGTACTCTCACTCAATATAAACACTGTCCCTTGCCAGGGCCTTAATGCTTAATGGACAAGGTGACCGGTATATCCAACACTGTGTCGGTTCGAGTTGACCATCAACCTTCATCAAGATGACTAGTACACACAAACTACATGCACCACAGTCACCCTTATCAATGTAATGTATCAGTGTGACACCTTTGCATTTACAGTTTACATTCTACATTTATCAGTGTGGTGGCTTCATGTATACAGCATTCTTCAGTGATAAGAATATATACACTTATCAGCATTGTTTTTCCTTCCTCGTGTTCTTTAGGGTCTTATAGAACAATTTCTGGTTTTCTTGTGCATCTTTTTCTAGCTTTTCTCCAAATTCTTCCCAGGACTTTTGTTTTGCTGCTAGCACTTTGTTCTTTGCTTCTGTTCTGAGTGTCACATATTCTCTATATTTCTCTATTTGTCCTGCTGTGTTTTTAGCTCCTAAGTATGGTTTACATGCCATTTTCTTCTCTCTTATTTTCTCTTTGACTTCCTCTGTCCACCAAGGTGTCCTCTTTCTCTGGTTCCCAAGTCGGACTTCACCACATGTTCTGCAGCAGCTGTCTTTATGATGTCCTTGAATTTAAGCCAGAGGGTTTCCAAGTCATCAGGTGGTTCGTCTGTGTTGCTCGCCGGTGTAGCAATAAGCCCCTGACATCTGGTCTTAATTTCTGGCTCTCTCAGCTTGTAGTTCTCCTTTCCGTTTACTGTGTTTCTTGCATGATGTTGGACAGTTCCTAGGCTGTGCAACTCTTTCAGTTGTTCTTTTGGTTGTTAGCCAAGCCAATAAACCACTCATAATATTGTAATTTTAGAATATAAAATATGTTGCACTGTACTTGATATGTGCATATAACATGTCCATGATACCGCTATAGATGTTAAATGTGCCAGTTGTAAACACACCATAAGAAGAGGCGAAGGCTGAACCATTTGGTATATAACGTCACTGAGTTCTCTGTCTCTCGTTCTTGTCTCATGTACGTGGCTGGGGTAAGTCAGTCGTGAATTATGTTTGTTCAGTCTTTATCTCGGTCTTCGATTCAACTCTCTCTTCTCAGACCATAATCATTTCACATTACTAATTAACATAATCGTATTATTGGAGGCAGTCTAACCTTTGACTAAACTTTCTCTTTACAGACCATAAATATTTAACATTACTAATTCCCATAGTTATGTATTACCAGCAGTGTTACCATTGATTCAACTTTCTCGTCTTGTAACCTCATCAGGGACATAGACTTTCATCAAGATGACGTAATGACTGTTTCATTCGTTCCTGTTTCTTCCTTTATGTTTACGTTAAAATATGGCAGCTAATTCATTATCCGTGTGGTGTTTTTAATCTTTATCTCTATATCTCTTACATTGAGGTGTCCAGTATAAAGACTGCCTTGTACTGTTATCATTTTATTTTCTCAATGAACGTCTTGTTTTATCTAAAACCAGCATCTTTGTCTCATCAAATGTTCAAGGTGTATTGGTTTGGTAATTTTATCACTTCCACACTTTACGTCTATGAGCATTAAATATAACGTACGTGAGCCAGGTCCGACCGAGTATACTTCCAGGGAATCACTCAATATTACTATTGCTCAATATGTTGTGTTGTGTAAGGTACGACCTATGTAAAGTAGCGCATGATGCTGGCAAACTTAACATGTCAAATAACTTGCTATATAAATCACCACAACAGAAGCTCAACAACTGCTTGAAGTAGATTTCCTGAAAGCAAACCAACAGCGGTTGTGGCCCCATGTTTTGTGAGGAGCAAGTAATGCGTAATGCGTCAAGTTTATCAATACAATGTTATTGTATTTCAACTAATATACTTTTTGTTTTAAGACATTCTTATAAGAGCGAACTTTCATGTTCTAAACATAATTCTGACAGAGCCGAATCTGGCCAGCAAGACACAAGAGAATTAAAACTATTAACCCTTCACCTGGGACGATTTTTGTCGATAGTCTTAAATCTATAGTAACATTTGATAAAATATTCGATAAGTAACTATCTGTGTTAAATTCAATCGCATTATTGTTCAGCCTCATTCTGTCAGTTAATTCTTGTACTCCTACAGGCATCGAGAATCATGAAGATCCTGACAATATTCGCAAATGTTTTCTTGCTGACGTCCTTGGTCGCTGCTGGTGAGTACCACCTTATAAACTGAAATAACTCACTGTAAATAAAACGTGCGTGTCACGTAACAATTCTATGGATATTGCACGTGCCTACACTTCTATTAGTAGCAAGCTTGGCGAAATTTCTCTTCAATTAGTTCACACAAAACGTCAAGATTAGTATGCACGTAATTACAACAAACTCTTTCTCGACCCCCTTCGCTGGTGACTAAGATGTCAGACAAACATGTTTTCGGTAAAACAAAAAACAACAATTACTTTACAAAAAGTACAACATAATACTTGATCGACAGTGATTACATTATTTTGTCAAAAGGTCTAATCAGAAAAAAGTTTTATTCTGCATTAGTGTAGTGGTATTGATGGTATTGTATGATTATGATGGTACTACGTGTAAATTGTATGAGGCCAGCTGTGAAGGCTCCTGAGATAAAATGTAATTGAGAATTGTCAGAAGGCCTTTCTTGCTACCACTACGACCTCACACTTAATTTTTTTTATTGAATGTAGCTACGTGAAGTGTCTAGGGTAATGATGTGTACTGTGGTGTGATAGTTATAACTATACCCATAGATATTTAACAAGACTAATAAGATTAACCAGTGTTAAAATACACTGAACTAACTCACGGGTGTAAAGTTTTTGATATAATTATATTACATTTATTTGTTCTGGATCAAGTTTTATTTTGACCAGAACTTGTTTTAAAAGAAGGATTTAAAATTTATGAAAATTATGCATGGAATGTTACATAATAAATGCAAAAGTGTACATATTTAAGTACTAGAATAGTTAGTTTTATTAAAATGTTCTGGTAGTCAGCTACTAAGGAGGATATTTATTGTCTGTGCTGTTGGGGTGGTCTCATCACACCTGTCTATATTGACTACATAGTGTCCAGAAAATGGTGGGAATTTTTATGGGGTATCTGCAACTTAATGGGGTTGGTGAATATCCAGCAGACCAGAGGCTCACTCATCTGGTATTTGTAGCTCTGGTGCTGAAATCAGGTGGTCCCACCTCTCCGTGCTGGCGGGCAATAATGGTGGTCTCTGTCACAAGGACTGCACAGATACACTTGTGTAAATCACCACCCGAGTAGATACTGCTTCGTTGACGACAGAAACTCGCAGCTCTGCAATCAAAGTATGGGCCATGTGTCAAAATCTATTCTCTACCCACGTCTGGACACCACACTGACACAACAACCACATTATACAGACAGGTCAGATCTCTCTGACCAAACAGCACAGTTACCATGGTGGGTTTACATCCGATAGATCCTCCCAGACTATAGATTCTGAAAAATAATTATTAGTTTTCTACCCTAAAAGAGGATAGGTAATATGTTTCCTTATTCTCAACTCTTGATCGGTCTTGCATAATCCTTGCTGGTGTTTAGGTACATTGTTAGTCCCTAGACCCTGACTTGGGCGGGGGGTCTAGAGCAAAATCCCTACTTGTTTGTAAGGCTAGATTATGATATGGCAGTATCAAATCACTCGAACATGAAACAATATTCAAAATATATAAAGAAATAATTTCAATCTTACCAGATTATGAATAATTAACACAGAAGTGCTAGCAAAACTCAGCTGAGCTGCTGGCTATAGGATGGCGTCCCTAAATTTAACTCACTGTCTTTCATATGGGAAAACACCACACTTTAAAATCTGTGTCTAACACTGAACAATTATTGAAGAATGACCCCAAATGCGCTCTGAGCGCTAATGATATGATTGTCTGTGGCCAATCACTGCCGAGGTTTATTTTTAATTTCAAATTTCCTCACTAAAGTCATTTCAGTCAAGCTTCAGTCACGTATGGATGGTTATCTGTTAGTCTGTCCGTCTCTACTTGTGTTTCTACAAAATTGTGCTCGATTTTTTGACCCAACCGTTCTCTCCCCTTCAAATTTTTGTTGTAAAAGTTATATTTAGACACAGCTACCACCAATGTCCCTTCACTTCTATGCCAAGTAAATTTGAACATCTGTGTCCAAGGTCGTGTTTTTGTGTGCAAATAACCACACTTTTTAGATTCAATTCAGTCTGTCGATGATGTGAACTACACTGTCTTTTGTCATTATTTTCAATATTATCTATCCGTCTGTAAAATTAAGACCATATTCGTTCACTGCTCAGAATAGGCCATCTGGCCAGCTAATTTTTATATTCCTAACATTAATATTAAGAAAATTTTACTTTTTAATTTTTGTAATTTTTTTCAGACATCTGCGTTCTTCCGCTCAAATTCAAATCAAGCGCTTGGTATCGCAAAACGTCCAATTCCGTACCTCGTGTCAATTTGGGGAACGTGGATTTTTACTTTCATCCCTCCCCCCCCCCCCCCCCCCCCAATTGCGTCTCTTTAGCCTTTCCAGTCATATTTTTTTCCTTTTTGATCCTCCGTTCCCCTCCGGTCTAGCAAGTCAAATTTATGGAGGGTGATGACCCGCGGTCTAGGCGATCATGTACATCAGCAGCCTACGCATTATGTTTTTATCCTTAAATGTTATCCTTGGGAGGAATTTTACCGTTGTATCTCTGTCAATTTCACTACAATTAGTCTCGAACTTTCTTTAGCTAAACTCGTTCTACTGTCTGTAGTTGTTGTAGTGGACTCCAATCTTTGACAAACATACATGAACAATAAATAGAATAAATAATGTAATGTAGGGAAATTAGAAACAAAATAAAATAGAGCATAAAACATTGATACATCTCTCAACCATTGATACATCTCTCAACCATTGATACATCTCTCAACCATTGATACATCTCTCAACCATTGATACATCTCTCAACCATTGATACATCTCTCAACCATTGATACATCTCTCAACCATTGATACAAATCAATATGCTCGTAACGTGATTTCATAAATGATAATCATTCCCGTTTTTCTGTCCACCTGTCACGGATCAATCCGGCAACGCATCGACACTTGTAAACTTTAAATAATTTATGTTTAAATTCACAAACACACTTATAACATGTTACATACAGAGTAACTGTAGCGTGCATTTAATAATTTAGATTTATTATATAAGAACAGTGGAAAGTGGCGCAAGTAGCAGCAGAAATGAGGGAATACAAAATCGAGGTTCTGGGAATGTGTGAAACAAAGTGGAAGGGGGTAGACAGGAAGAAACTCATCACAGGTGAATTGGTGCTGTCCTCAGGACATGAAGACGAAACTTCACACCACAGTGAAGGGGTAGCTCTTATGTTATCTAAAGAAGCACAGAAAGCACTCATTGAATGGGAAGCTGTTGGACCCAGAATAATAACAGCTACTTTCAAAACAGCTAAAAAGAAAATTCATGTAAATGTCATCCAATGTTATGCACCAACTAATGACAAAGAAGAGTCTGTGAAAGAAGCATTTTATACTAAACTACAGGAAATTATGGATAAAGTAAAAAGAAGAGACATCACAATTTTGATGGGTGACATGAATGCAAAGATAGGTACAGTCAACACCGGATTTGAAGAAGTCATGGGAAAACATGGGCTAGGAGTAATGAATGAAAATGGAGAACTATTCGCAAACTTCTGTGCTTCAAATCAACTGGCTATAGGAGGAAGCATGTTTCCACATAAGAGAATACACAAGGCAACATGGATATCACCAGACCATAGAACAGAAAATCAGATCGATCATATATGCATAAAGAAGAAGTTTAGATCATCATTGCAGGATGTAAAGGTATATAGAGGAGCAGATGTGGCATCAGATCACCATCTTCTGATAGCCAAAATAAAAATGAAACTCAAGAGATATGCAACAATGCAAAATTATAGACAACAGTTTAATGTAGGACAGCTAAGAAATCAAGAAACAAGAGACAAATTTGCGGTCACAGTATCCAACAAATTCCAAGTGCTACAACAGCTGGAAGATGTAGAGAATACAGAAGACTATTGGCAGCAGGTCAAAACGGTATGGAAGGAGACATGTGAAGAAATACTGGGGAAAAGGGAAAGACAACAAAAAGCATGGATAACAACAGAAACCATCAATAAGATAAAAGACAGGAAAAACAAGAAAGCAGAGTTAAACACAAGCAAAACCAGAAGTTCCAAAGCCAAGGCTCAAGAAGTGTACACAGAAGCAAACAAAGAAGTAAAAAGAAGTATCAAAAGAGACAAGAGGAAGTATATTGAGGAGTTGGCAAGAGAGGCAGAAGATGCTGCAGCCAAAGGAAATATGAGAGAACTGTATAGCAGCACAAAGAAGTTAACAGGGAAATACAAGCAAACAAGTTGTCTCATAAAAGACAAGAATGGGAAACTGCTCAGCAATATACAAGAGCAAATGAAGAGGTGGACAGAATATTTTGGGGACCTTCTCAATAGACCAGCTCCACAAAATCCGCTGGACATCCAGCCAGCAGAAGAAGAGCTACAAATTAACGGTGAAAGACCAACGAAGGAAGAAATAAAGAAAGCCATAAAGCTTCTAAGAGATGGAAAAGCGTCTGGACCTGATGGCATTCCAGCAGAGGCCATCAAAGCAGATATCGACACGGCTACAGAGATGTTATATAAATTACTTGGTAAAGTCTGGGAAAAGGAAGAGATACCAGCAGAATGGAAGGAAGGATATCTGGTTAAGTTGCCTAAGAAGGGAAATTTACAAGAGTGCACAAATTATAGAGGAATAA
The DNA here is from genome assembly GCA_024509875.1 of Oreohelix idahoensis. NCBI lineage: Eukaryota > Metazoa > Mollusca > Gastropoda > Stylommatophora > Oreohelicidae > Oreohelix > Oreohelix idahoensis. The sequence continues at coordinate 520,788 of JAMPIV010015679.1, forward strand.
TGTTACTATCAGTGCCAGGAAAAGTATTAAACAGGATTATCCTTGAGAGATTAAAAGAGTCGATAGACAAGAAATTGAGAGATGAACAAGCAGGTTTTCGACAAAACAGATCATGTACAGACCAGATAGCCACTTTGAGAATAATAGTTGAACAAAGTCTGGAATGGAATTCACCACTATACATCGGATTTGTGGACTATGAAAAGGCATTTGACAGTGTAGACAGAGAATCACTTTGGAAATTGATGAGGCATTATGGAGTTCCCCTGAAGATCATTAATTTAATAAAGAAAACATATGAAGACATGACATGCAGAGTTCTTCATGAAGGACAGCTTACAGAACCATTTGGGATAAGAACAGGAGTGCGACAGGGATGCCTCTTGTCTCCATTTCTTTTCTTGCTGGCAATAGATTGGGTTATGAGATCATCGACAACACACAACAGAAATGGAATCCAGTGGACTCTGACTAAGCAGTTGGATGATCTGGATTTTGCTGATGACTTGGCTCTTCTGTCCCATAACCGTAATCAGATGCAGGACAAATTGAAAACACTCGATGAGAGGTCACAGCAATTGGGTCTGAAAATACACAGGGAAAAGACAAAAATAATGAGAATAAATGCAGGTAATGATAATAGGGTTGAACTTGAAGAAACACCAATACAAGATGTAGAATCATATACGTATCTTGGCAGTAATATAGACAAAGTTGGAGGGACAGACAGCGATATCAAAATAAGAATACAAAAGGCAAGAGGAGCTTTCATTGCATTGGGAAATATATGGAGATCAAGAGAAATAGGATCCAACACGAAAATAAGAATCTTCAACTCAAATGTGAAGTCAGTCCTATTGTATGGCTCTGAGACATGGAGAACAACAAAGACAACAACCAAAAAGCTACAGACTTTCATAAATGGGTGCTTGCGTAGAATAGAGGGATTAAAATGGTATGACAAGGTTACCAACGTAGAACTGATGACAAGAACTAGACAAGTGCCAGTGGAACAAGAGATGAGAAGAAGACGATGGCGATGGATAGGACACACACTGAGGAAACCTGTTGATAGCATTACAAGGCAGTCCTTGTTCTGGAACCCGCAGGGCAAGAGAGGCAGAGGAAGACCAAGAAGTACATGGAGAAGAGAGTTGGAAACAGAGGTGAAAATGATGAGGAGAACATGGAAAGAACTTGAGATGATGGCACGTGACAGGAGGACTTGGCATGTGTTTGTTGAAGGCCTATGCTCCTTTGGGAGTGGAGGGTTATGAATGAATGAATATAAGAACAGCCCAATATAATTTTCATATTTTGTTGATTCTTACTTATTATAAAACTAAAGTCACACGACAACTATTCTTTAAAACAACAAAAAACAAAAACAATTATTATTCATACCAGTGTGCAACCCGTATCGAAACACTAGTCATTAATCCACCGACGTTTCTTTCAAAATTATAAAACTTTATAATTACTACTAGTGTAAAAGACCGTCATAAGACGGGAATTAAATTCAAAAGCACCAATACTTAACGGCAATTTTACATATTCAAATACTTGTGAACAATAATGTTAGATGTGAATATCTAATTGTTCATTAGAATAGTACACAGATGTCCTGTTGTTTTAATTTCTAATTTTGCTTTGTTGTGATTACTTGATCGAGACAATGCGACGTACAGCTGTCCGTGAGAGAAAACTGGCTAGATCATCAAGAAAATATTGTTAAACTCTAAGTCATATAGACACGGCTGTTTGCCCGGTATTAAAGGTCGTTACGTTAGTTCTAGAGCGTGCGATTGACTTAGTGGTTACAGCGCTAGTCACTTGTGGTAGCCGATCATTAGGAAAATGTCAGTTGATTTTATTCTATCAAAAGCGTGAAACTTAAATCATTGTACGGGCATTCCTGTTATATAATTATAGTATAGTAAAATAATTTTGTACAAAGCCTGAACATGCACGCCGTTCACAATGCGCGTGCAAACCAACCTTTGCGCACTTTTCTTTGACGAGCGTTACTATTTTCAGGAGAGTATTAAAAAACCAAAATATTTGTTTTACATCCGAGGTTTAAAAAAAAAGTCCGAACTTGAAAGCCCGTTCAAATTGCGCTTGCACACCGCAGTGCTTTGTGCACTTTTATTTGTCAAATGTTACTATTTTCGTGCATTATTTACAGACAGAAAAAGCTGGAATATTATATATAATAATAATAATAATAAATTCTTTAAGCACCAAACACGGCGCATAAGGCAGAAACCAGTGCTCTCCAGGTTGTTCGTTGTGACGCCACTCCTCTTAGCTCTTGCACATTATTTAGGCCCAACGTTCTTCCTTCTCTTATTATTGTTCTTCTGAGTGTTTCTTTTGGTCTTCCTTTTTTCCTCTTACCCTCAGGAACCCAAGTGAGCGCCTGTAGTGGTATTCTGTTGTTTTGCATTCGTAGGACATGACCGACATATGACCATCGTCTTTTCCTTATATAGTCGGAGACATATTTCTGCCTAGAGTCTTCTCTTATTTGTCGATTAGTCTTGAATTCTTTCCAACTGATGTTCATGAGTTTTCTAAGACATTTGTTCTCGAATGTATTCAGCTTGTTCTCCAATGATTTTGTTATTTTCCAACTCTCACAGCCGTATGTTAACACTGAGATAACATTTGAATTAAACAGACGAAGCTTGGTATGTATATTCAATGATCGTAATTTCCAAATGTTAGATAATCTATTGAAGGCGCTAGCTGCCAAAGCAATTCTAGTATGGATTTCTCTTGTTGTGTCACCATCCTGAGTCATTTTACTGCCTAAATAATTGAAACTTTCAACTTTCTGTAGTTTTTCCCCGTTCAAGATGATATCAAAGGTCTCGTTAGAAAAGTTCATAGCTTTAGTTTTAGAGGCATTTATTTGGAGACCTATTTTAACCGAGAGATGACACAAATTATTTATTGCTTCTTGGGATTGTCTTGGTGTTGAACTTAAGAATGCTACATCATCTGCGAAATCCAGGTCCCCCAGGAATTTTCCATTTGTCCATTTTATACCCAATTGTTCATTGTGGGTATAGTTTCTCATAACCCAATCAATAGCTATTCCAAAAAGTAGTGGTGACATAATACAGCCTTGTTTCACCCCTGTTTCTACTGCAAACCATTCTGTATTCCCTTTATTTGTTCTAACACAACATCTTGCATTGCCATATAGCGCTTTGATTATATTCACATATTTTGTTGGAAAACCATAGATTGTAAGTATCTTCCACAATGATGGGCGGTGTAGACTATCAAAGGCTATATAGGATAATAATAATATGTCACAATTTTTTTCAAACCAAAGTTGCAGTCTGGAAATTATGTAAAAGTCGTGAACTTCTGGCTGGTGCACTAAATTGCACGACCTTTGAACTTGTGCGCTTTGCGTCCTAACATTCTTACGTAGAAAAGATATCAACGTAACTGGAACCGTGTTTATACAAGTCAATAAACTCGTATACCTGGGCACGTTAATAGCGTCGTATGGAAGATGTATCTCAAAAGTGACAACTAGAATAGTCCAAACATAAACAGCACTCTATAAAATTTAAAAAAATAAATATTGTATGCAACACATAGTTGACAATAGAAGTAATAAAGAGAGTTCTCCAGTGTTATAGGTAACCAATCCTGACAAACGGAAGTGAGTAAACAAGTAAGAACAACATTGGAGGCTGTTGAGGTGTAGTTTTACTGAGACATTTGAAAATACGGACAGTTAAAATGAGTAATGAGGATATCCTGAAAGAGGCCAATGTAGAAAGAAAGTTTATTTGTCAAGTTAGAAGGAAGTAATCTACCCTATTTGGACATGTCATGAAAATAAGGATACTGGAGTATATAGTACCAACGTAAATGATAGAAGGAAAAAGTGATAGAGAATGACGAAGACAGAAGATTCTTGACACTTTGAGATTATGGCATGAGTCTTCAACAGAGTTGACGTATAGTACTGTAGACAAGGAGTTGTGGAGAGACATCATGGCATGAGTCTTCAACAGAGTTGACGTATAGTACTGTAGACAAGGTGTTGTAGAGAGACAGAATCGCATTCGTCACCATTCATGGTACACGAATAAAAAAAGAGTTAAAACTGAAGATATAAATAGGATATTGTATACATTACAGCAAGCCAGCGAGACGCCACATGATGCTGATGCATGCTGTGCCGTAGATGTAAAAAAATAAAGAATTGCGTCAAACGAACTGAGCAACCCAAAAGTAAGAAGACGCCAAATTACATCGAGCTACAGATGAAATATGAATAAGATCATGGCGTCAATGGAAGCCAGCTGTAGAAACACCAGAAGTTGCTGCATTACGTCGAGCTGCAGATGCAGACAGAAAGAAGGCTCGCGTCAATGGAAGCGAGGCACAGGAACACTGGTAGACGCTGAATTACGTCGAGCTGCTAAAATCAGAGATGCTATACACCAAATCGTGCCAACAAATCGCCAGTAGACGCTTCGTTACTTCGTTCTACAGATGCTGACGTTTTAAGACATTGCAATAAATTACCAGGAACCACTGTCAAGTGTTAGACAGGGCTTCATTACGTATTTCCAATCCACAACTGTTTCCAGACACTCAATGAAAATAATATCCAAGTTCATCAATTGTGGCCCGAAGTGTCTTTTAATTGGTAATTATTGCATGAAATCATTGTAGAGAAAAAATGCATAACCACCCTTAATATTCTTCTTCCTTCTTCCTCGTTCGCCTTCAGACTTCCACATTTATGACTCTAATAAAGGCAGTAGTCAACCCAAGGCTCCCAACATCTCCAAACAGTTTTTCGTTGACAGAAGTGGGTTGTTGCCATATGCTACCCCGTTCATTACTGTAGGTTGGGCAGTATTGCAGCAGGTGTTCGACTGTCATTGGGCTGGTACCGCAGGTGCAAAGATCTGTTGCACCACCCTTAATATGTGTGCTACAATGTACTATGAAAGACATAATAGGACGGCGCATTCATTCCATTGCAGTTCAGTAATTTAGTAATAATTTTGAAGAAAAAAAAAAGAATCTAATTTTGCATTCGATTACCGATCACAATGCTCAGCTCTTGTCTAACAGAATTTAGTTTGTGTACAAGAACTTTAAGGGCGTAAAACAAAGTTCGCATATGTTCGAGCTTGCACGAATGGAACTCACTCGAAGGATTGAATGCACTTTAAAGTAAATGTAAAAAGTGTTGTGAGCACAAGAACAGTAACATTGGGACTTTGGTAAAGAGAAATTACTTTTATTATAATAAATGTAGCAACGTGTATTTGACGAGTGCGTAAATAAGTGTTTTACTTTTTCTTTCATGTTTCTCGGCCTCAAAGAAGGCTCTAAACCAGAAATATTACTGTGGACAGAGTAATAAAACCTTCCATACGTCAACAATGTGAGCAAACCATTTTATAGTACCACTTGCAGGTTTTCTCACGGAGCTTTAAATCCTTGATTAAATAGATGTGACCGAGTAGTCACCATGGACAGTTTGGGTTGTCCCATGATCATCTAGTTTCGGTTCTTTTTATTTGATACTCGTACGTTCTCGTTTATTGACGTGTTTACAAGTTGACATACAAACGGACGCCTAAACTGGTCAACTGTAAGATTTGAAGGCTGATAGTATTTTTGAAACGTTATTATATTTCCTTCATAAAATATTTACATACATGTAAATTGTAATAATAATATGTGCCGTAAATTGTAGAAGCAGGGAAATCATCCCTGCGCATCCAATTAAAAAACATAATTTTTTACAGCTCACATTGTTCTTCATTATCAGACAGGTCCTGGACTTGCCTACCTCAGTTTGTATTTGTCTCTGTTTTCTTCGGTTGTCATATGGTCTGTCTGACTGTGTAGCTTAACTTGATTGTCCTCCAGAGAATGATTATTTCTCAGCACTGTGCTATGTCTTTATAAAAGGCCTCTCCAAACTCCTATTTCTTCTCTTTCAGGTCAATACATATCTGCACACTATAGGATGCAGTGTAACACTAACATGGATACCATCACATGTGGGGATAGCAGGAAATAAGCTTGCAGACAAAGAAGCCAAAGAGGGAAAACTAGCTATAACAAAATTGAAGTAGGCTTAGGGAAGTTTAAAATTAAGAGCTTAATTGCTCAAGCAATAACTAAAGAGTGGATAACAGCATGAGACCAGAGTAAAAAAGCAAGACACTCATATAAAATCCGTAAAAAAAACAAGAAAAATGTCAGATAAAAGAGGAACTAAAAATACCAATTAATAAAAAATTGCTGAGGCTCAAGCTTGGAACGGGATATCTCATGATTGAGGAACCCACATGTGAAAAGTGTCAAGAACCAAACACAATTAGACACTTTCTGGTGAACTGCAAAAAATGTGACAAACAGAGGCAAAACATTAAGACTTACTGTAGTAACCACAAAGTAGAAATGAGTGTAGAAAATCTCATAGGCACAAAGACCCCTTCAGAAGTGCAAAAGTTAATAAAACACTATATTACAAAAACTAAAGCTAACATATAAAAAAAAAATAAGGATCCGAGCCAGTAGTCCACACTGGTGAAAGCAACCCACCTCTCCCCCTCCCCCTTCCCAGATACATACAGATTAACCAAATAAACCGTCCTGTGAAAATTAAAAACATACCAGCTTAGAAAATATCAGATTTTGGATTAAAAGCCATTTTGAACCATAACTGCAAAATGAAAACACCTACTGGAGATAATATAGTATAAAATAAATATAAACAAAAACATATTACGATAAAGGAAACACATCCTGATATAACCAACAGATCCACGTACATGGTAGATGGTTGAAAGAGGCGTGCTACAAATAAAAGTATCAAACACCAGTTATATCTATCATATTTTTGTCTGCACACAATCGTCTCTAAAAGTTTATCATCGCACAAATATCAGTGATAGCCGTTTAGCGTTTTTCAAAAATCTTTTATTAAATATTTCGTACTTGTCGATCACTTCTCGTAGTCTCGGTATACAGTGGATTCATACTTCTGTATTTGCTACTTCAGCTCTCTCTCTCTCTCTCTCTCTCTCTCTCTCTCTTTCTCTCTGTGTTCATGTCTTCAGTCGCTATCTGCTACCACAGATACAAAACGAATGGACAACCACGTGTACTGACGACTCGCTGTCTCTAACTATATCTCAGTCGCTATCTGCTACCACAGATACAAAACGAATGGACAACTACGTGTAATGACGACTCGTTGTCTCTATATCTCAGTCGCTATCTGCTACCAGAGATACATAACGAATGGACAACTACGTGTACTGACGACTCGCCGTCTCTAACTATATCTCAGTCGCTATCTGCTACCACAGATACATAACGAATGGACAACTACGTGTACTGACGACTCGCCGTCTCTAACTATATCTCAGTCGCTATCTGCTACCACAGATAAATAACGAATGAACAACCACGTGTACTGACGACTCGCTGTCTCTAACTATATCTCAGTCGATATCTGCTACCATAGATACATAACGAATGGACAACTACGTGTACTGACGACTCGCTGTCTCTAACTATATCTCAGTCGCTATCTGCTACCACAGATACATAACGAATGGACAACTACGTGTACTGACGACTCGTTGTCTCTATATCTCAGTCGCTATCTGCTACCAGAGATACATAACGAATGGACAACTACGTGTACTGACGACTCGCCGTCTCTAACTATATCTCAGTCGCTATCTGCTACCACAGATACAAAACGAATGGACAACTACGTGTAATGACGACTCGTTGTCTCTATATCTCAGTCGCTATCTGCTACCAGAGATACATAACGAATGGACAACTACGTGTACTGACGACTCGCCGTCTCTAACTATATCTCAGTCGCTATCTGCTACCACAGATACATAACGAATGGACAACTACGTGTACTGACGACTCGCCGTCTCTAACTATATCTCAGTCGCTATCTGCTACCACAGATAAATAACGAATGAACAACCACGTGTACTGACGACTCGCTGTCTCTAACTATATCTCAGTCGATATCTGCTACCATAGATACATAACGAATGGACAACTACGTGTACTGACGACTCGCTGTCTCTAACAATATCTCAGTCGCTATCTGCTACCACAGATACATAACGAATGGACAACTACGTGTACTGACGACTCGCTGTCTCTAACTATATCTCAGTCGCTATCTGCTACCACAGATACATAACGAATGGACAACTACGTGTACTGACGACTTGCTGTCTCTAACTATATCTCAGTCGCTATCTGCTACCACAGATACATAACGAATGGACAACTACGTGTACTGAAAACTCGCTGTCTCTAACTATATCTCAGTCGCTATCTGCTACCACAGATACATAACGAATGGACAACTACGTGTACTGACAACTCGCTGTCTCTAACTATATCTCAGTCGACTACTTGCGGCACTGAAGGAGATGATTTATTCTACTCTTACACGTCCTTACATAACCCTTCACCTAATGAACTACTTCATCTCCTCTTTGTGTTTCACGTGACTAGTGATAACTCATTTCTGTCTACTTATTTTACCAGTCACCTCCCAACCACATTAACTCGTTATATTCACTTTATTCCGTCACTCTATTGTTACTGGTGACATAGAGATTAAAATTAATGTCATTGAATCTTCCTCCTCAAGCATCTTGGCAATTAGCATAGATGAACATGTCTTTTCATAGCTTCTGGTCAAGCTAACCTTTATCAACCGTTTAGGGTTGATCCATGTCACGTTTTGTTAACAGTGTCTTCATTCTTGGTTACACTCGATCTCATTACAATAACTTTGTTTACTATCACAGAACATTTCCCGACGTCTACTTCCAAATATGATATTCAAAAGAGGATTCTTGTTATTGTATAATTTGTAGAAAGCTTCTCTCTCATGATGCCGTATTACAGACCTTCAAAACCACTCTTTCAGCAATACACCATCTTCTTTCTTCCATTCTGTAATACCGTTAATGTTATAGGACTAATGTGGTAAGCTGGCTTTATGACTGATTTTCTATATCTCATGTGATACATCACTACAAGATGTAACATCATACATATACATTGGCAGCAATATGGACACAGTTATAGAGACACACAATGATATCAAAATCAGAGTACGCAAGGTTAGATGTGCTTTCATTGCTTTGGAAATATATGTACATACAAAAAAATCAAGTCCAATACAAAAACGAGAATCCTCAAATTAAGTCTCACATAAATCATATTTCATACATCTGAAGCATTGAGGATATCAAAATCAACAACCAAAACGCTACTGGCGTTCATACATAAGTGCTTATATATACTGTTCAAAAAAAGAAACGCATAGCTACTGAAGGCACACACATAGCCACAATTTTGACATTCAATAACTTTTTTTAATTTAATGAGTTAATTGTTCAAATTGCACACAAGAATACCTTAGGGTTCAACCAATCAATTGACAGTTGTTTTGCATCTGGGTCAGGAGAGTTTTTTGGCGTACGGGCTTTCCCGTTAGTATGGTGTGTGGCCTCATCTTGCATCGATCAGCGACTAGCATCTCCTGGGCATGGATGCGATCAGACGTCTGATGTGGGCCTGTGGGATGGCTGCCCACTCTTCCCGGAGTGCCTGGAACACATCACGACGATTGGCTGGAGCAACGTCTCGGCGACAAACACATCTATGCAGCTCAACCCAGAGGTGCTCAATCGGACTCATGTCTGGAGACAGGGATGGCCAGGGAAGGGTGAGAATGTTGTTGGCTGTCAGGAACTGCGTGGTCAACCGTGCACAATGGGGTCTGGCGTTGTCCTGTTGAAACACAGACCTTTGGGCAGCCAAAAGTGGAAGGACATGGGGTCGAAGAATTTCATTGACGTATCGTTGCGCATTCAAGCCTGCTTCAATGTGCACCAATTGACTCCTTCCGTTGTAACTGATAATTCCCCACACCATTGCACCTCCACCACCGTGCGGCGGAGCTTCATCAACGCAATTTTGGGCACAGCGTTCATTTCGCATACGGTAGACCCTACGCCGTCTATCATGACGCTGCAACAAAAAAAAAAAGATTCGTCACTAAACCAGACACGTCTCCATTGATTGTCAGCTGCCCAGGGACGATGCTGGTTGGCCCAAAGAAATCGATTTTGACGATGGCGGTGCGTAAGGACAGGTCCTCGGTGAGGTCGTTGTGCCCAAAGTTTAGCGTCATGCAGTCTATTCCGGACAGTTTGATCAGACACATGACGTCCTGAGGCAATGACTGGGCAGTCGATGAAGCTGTTGTAAACCTGTCTCTGAGGTGACGAAGCCGAATAAAGCGATCCTCCGCTGCTGTTGTCACTTTGGGTCGTCCACTGCGATGCCGGTCTTCAACTGAGCCAGTGGCTTGGAACCGGTGCCAAAGTCGACTGATGGTACTCTGATGCACGTTTAGATGCCTGGCAACCTGACTTTGACTTTCGCCTGCTTGCAGTCGGCCAATAGCATTGTTCCTTAAATTTATCGATAAAGACGCCATAAATGTCTGCTTGAAAATGAACTGAATTTTTTGTGTGTAGCGTTATCCTTTTTTAGGGTTTCAGTTGCGTAGTCAGTGAATAGTGTTCACCCCAAATTTTGTTGCTTTCACGTGCACACAACATGAGCTGTGGTCAAAAATTGCGTCATAATCACTATTGACCACTGCGTTGTAACGATTACAACAACGAACGCAATTCAGGTCAACACGTGCATTTGACACTGTAAAGAACATTTGAGGCTAATTTTTATATACCATAGCACCAAATTTTACTACAAACTCATAAAAACGCGCCCTCGGATAGCTTTGCGTTTCTTTTTTTTGGCTGAAGTGGTAATGACAAGATCACTAATGTCGAAATAATGACAATTACCAGTGGAACAAGAGAAGAAGAAAGATGAGATGGATATGGATAGGACACATATTGAAGAAACGTGTTGATCCCATTAGCAGGAAGTACTTATTTAAGAGTCTCCAGGTAGATGGATATGGATAGGACACATATTGAAGAAACGTGTTGATCCAATTAGCAGGCAGTACTTATTTAAGAGTCTCCAGGTAGATGGATATGGACAGGACACATATTGAAGAAACCTGTTGATCCAATTAGCAGGCAGTACTTATTTAAGAGTCTGCAGGTAGATGGATATGGATAGGACACATATTGATGAAACCTGTTGATCCAATTAGCAGGCAGTACTTATTTAAGAGTCTCCAGGTAGATGGATATGGATAGGACACATATTGAAGAAACCTGTTGATCCAATTAACAGGCAGTACTTATTTAAGAGTCTCCATGTAGATGGATATGGATAGGACACATATTAAAGAAACGTGTTGATCCAATTAGCAGGCAGTACTTATTTAAGAGTCTCCAGGTAGATGGATATGGATAGGACACATATTGAAGAAACCTGTTGTTCCAATTAGCAGGCAGTACATATTTAAGAGTCTCCAGGTAGATGGATATGGATAGGACACATATTGAAGAAACCTGTTGATGCAATTAGCAGGCAGTACTTATTTAAGAGTCTCCAGGTAGATAGATATGGATAGGACACATATTGAAGAAACCTGTTGATCCAATTAGCAGAAACTTACTTACTTAAGAGTCTCCAGGTAGATGGATATGGATAGGACACATATTGAAGAAACCTGTTGATCCAATTAGCAGGCAGTACTTATTTAAGAGTCTCCAGGTAGATGGATATGGATAGGACACATATTGAAGAAACCTGTTGATCCAATTAGCAGGCAGTACTTATTTAAGAGTCTCCAGGTAGATGGATATGGATAGGACACATATTGAAGAAACCTGTTGATCCAATTAGCAGGCAATACTTATTTAAGAGTCTCCAGGTAGATGGATATGGATAGGACACATATTGAAGAAAACTATTGATCCAATTAGCAGGCAGTACTTATTTAAGAGTCTCCATGTAGATGGATATGGATAGGACACATATTAAAGAAACGTGTCGATCCAATTAGCAGGCAGTACTTATTTAAGGGTCTCCAGGTAGATGGATATGGATAGGACACATATTGAAGAAACCTATTGATCCAATTAGCAGACAGTACTTACTTAAGAGTCTCCAGGTAGATGGATATGGATAGGACACATATTGAAGAAACCTGTTGATCCAATTAGCAGGCAGTACTTATTTAAGAGTCTCCAGGTAGATGGATATGGATAGGACACATATTGAAGAAACCTGTTGATGCAATTAGCAGGCAGTACTTATTTAAGAGTCTCCAAGTAGATAGATATGGATAGGACACATATTGAAGAAACCTGTTGATCCAATTAGCAGACAGTACTTACTTAAGAGTCTCCAGGTAGATGGATATGGATAGGACACATATTGAAGAAACCTATTGATCCAATTAGCAGGCAGTACTTATTTAAGAGTCTCCAGGTAGAATGATATGGATAGGACACATATTGAAGAAACCTGTTGATCCAATTAGCAGGCAGTACTTTTTTAAGAGTCTCCAGGTAGATGGATATGGATAGGACACATATTGAAGAAACCTGTTGATCCAATTAGCAGTCAGTACTTATTTAAGAGTCGCCAGGTAGATGGATATGGATAGGACACATATTGAAGAAACCTGTTGATCCAGTTAGCAGGCAGTACTTATTTAAGAGTCTCCAGGTAGATGGATATGGAAAGGACACATATTGAAGAAACCTGTTGATCCAATTAGCAGGCAGTACTTATTTAAGAGTCTCCAGGTAAATGGATATGGATAGGAAAAAATTGAAGAAACCTGTTGATCCAATTAGCAGGCAGTACTTATTTAAGAGTGGCCAGGTAGATGGATATGGATAGGACACATATTGAAGAAACCTGTTGATCCAATTAGCAGACAGTACTCATTTAAGAGTCTCTAGGTAGATGGATATGGATAGGACACATATTGAAGAAACCTGTTGATCCAATTAGCAGGCAGTACTCATTTAAGAGTCTCCAGGTAGATGGATATGTACAGGACACATATTGAAGAAACCTGTTGATCCAATTAACAGACAGTACTTATTTAAGAATCTCCAGGTAGATGGATATGGATAGGACACATATTGAAGAAACCTGTTGATCCAATTAACAGGCAGTACTTATTTAAGAATCTCCAATTAGATGGATATGGATAGGACACATATTGAAGAAACCTGTTGATCCAATTAGCAGGCAGTACTTATTTAAGAGTCTCCAGGTAGATGGATATGGATAGGACACATATTGAAGAAACGTGTTGATCCAATTAGCAGGCAGTACTTATTTAAGAGTCCCCAGGTATATGGATATGGATAGGACACATATTGAAGAAACCCGTTGATCCAATTAGCTGGCAGTACTTATTTAAGAGTCCCCAGCGTAGATGGATATGGATAGGACACATATTGAAGAAACCTGTTGATCCAATTAGCAGGCAGTACTTATTTAAGAGTCTCCAGGTAGATGGATATGGATAGGACACATATTGAAGAAACCTGTTGATCCAATTAGCAGGCAGTACTTATTTAAGAGTCTCCAGGTAGATGGATATGGATAGGACACATATTGAAGAAACCTGTTGATCCAATTAGCAGGCAGTACTTATTTAAGAGTCTCCAGGTAGATGGATATGGATAGGACACATATTGAAGAAACCTGTTGATCCAATTAGCAGGCAGTACTTATTTAAGAGTCTCCAGGTAGATGGATATGGATAGGACACATATTGAAGAAACCTGTTGATCCAATTAGCAGGCAGTACTTATTTAAGAGTCTCCAGGTAGATGGATATGGATAGGACACATATTGAAGAAACCTGTTGATCCAATTAGCAGGCAGTACTTATTTAAGAGTCTCCAGGTAGATGGATATGGATAGGACACATATTGAAGAAACCTGTTGATCCAATTAGCAGGCAGTACTTATTTAAGAGTCTCCAGGTAGATGGATATGGATAGGACACATATTGAAGAAACCTGTTGATCCAATTAGCAGGCAGTACTTATTTAAGAGTCTCCATGTAGATGGATATGGATAGGACACATATTGAAGAAACCTGTTGATCCAATTAGCAGGCAGTACTTATTTAAGAGTCTCCAGGTAGATGGATATGGATAGGACACATATTGAAGAAACCTGTTGATCCAATTAGCAGGCAGTACTTATTTAAGAGTCTCCAGGTAGATGGATATGGATAGGACACATATTGAAGAAACCTGTTGATCCAATTAGCAGGCAGTACTTATTTAAGAGTCTCCATGTAGATGGATATGGATAGGACACATATTAAAGAAACGTGTTGATCCAATTAGCAGGCAGTACTTATTTAAGAGTCTCCAGGTAGATGGATATGGATAGGACACATATTGAAGAAACCTGTTGATGCAATTAGCAGGCAGTACTTATTTAAGAGTCTCCAGGTAGATAGATATGGATAGGACACATATTGAAGAAACCTGTTGATCCAATTAGCAGACAGTACTTACTTAAGAGTCTCCAGGTAGATGGATATGGATAGGACACATAATGAAGAAACCTGTTGATCCAATTAGCAGGCAGTACTTATTTAAGAGTCTCCAGGTAGATGGATATGGATAGGACACATATTGAAGAAACCTGTTGATGCAATTAGCAGGCAGTACTTATTTAAGAGTCTCCAGGTAGATAGATATGGATAGGACACATATTGAAGAAACCTGTTGATCCAATTAGCAGACAGTACTTACTTAAGAGTCTCCAGGTAGATGGATATGGATAGGACACATATTGAAGAAACCTGTTGATCCAATTAACAGGCAGTACTTATTTAAGAGTCTCCAGGTAGATGGATATGGATAGGACACATATTGAAGAAACCTGTTGATCCAATTAGCAGGCAGTACTTATTTAAGAGTCTCCAGGTAGATGGATATGGATAGGACACATATTGAAGAAACCTGTTGATCCAATTAGCAGGCAGTACTTATTTAAGAGTCTCCAGGTAGATGGATATGGATAGGACACATATTGAAGAAAACTATTGATCCAATTAGCAGGCAGTACTTATTTAAGAGTCTCCAGGTAGATAGATATGGATAGGACACATATTGAAGAAACCTGTTGATCCAATTAGCAGACAGTACTTACTTAAGAGTCTCCAGGTAGATGGATATGGATAGGACACATATTGAAGAAACCTATTGATCCAATTAGCAGGCAGTACTTATTTAAGAGTCTCCAGGTAGATGGATATGGATAGGACACATATTGAAGAAACCTGTTGATCCAATTAGCAGGCAGTACTTATTTAAGAGTCTCCAGGTAGATGGATATGGATAGGACACATATTGAAGAAACCTGTTGATCCAATTAGCAGGCAGTACTTATTTAAGAGTCTCCAGGTAGATGGATATGGATAGGACACATATTGAAGAAAACTATTGATCCAATTAGCAGGCAGTACTTATTTAAGAGTCTCCATGTAGATGGATATGGATAGGACACATATTAAAGAAACGTGTCGATCCAATTAGCAGGCAGTACTTATTTGAGGGTTTCCAGGTAGATGGATATGGATAGGACACATATTGAAGAAACCTATTGATCCAATTAGCAGACAGTACTTACTTAAGAGTCTCCAGGTAGATGGATATGGATAGGACACATATTGAAGAAACCTGTTGATCCAATTAGCAGGCAGTACTTATTTAAGAGTCTCCAGGTAGATGGATATGGATAGGACACATATTGAAGAAACCTGTTGATCCAATTAGCAGGCAGTACTTATTTAAGAGTCTCCAGGTAGATAGATATGGATAGGACACATATTGAAGAAACCTGTTGATCCAATTAGCAGACAGTACTTACTTAAGAGTCTCCAGGTAGATGGATATGGATAGGACACATATTGAAGAAACCTGTTGATCCAATTAGCAGGCAGTACTTATTTAAGAGTCTCCAGGTAGATTGATATGGATAGGACACATATTGAAGAAACCTGTTGATCCAATTAGCAGGCAGTACTTTTTTAAGAGTCTCCAGGTAGATGGATATGGATAGGACACATATTGAAGAAACCTGTTGATCCAATTAGCAGGCAGTACTTATTTAAGAGTCGCCAGGTAGATGGATATGGATAGGACACATATTGAAGAAACCTGTTGATCCAATTAGCAGGCAGTACTTATTTAAGTCTCCAGGTAGATGGATATGGAAAGGACACATATTGAAGAAACCTGTTGATTCAATTAGCAGGCAGTACTTATTTAAGAGTCTCCAGGTAAATGGATATGGATAGGACAAAAATTGAAGAAACCTGTTGATCCAATTAGCAGGCAGTACTTATTTAAGAGTGGCCAGGTAGATGGATATGGATAGGACACATATTGAAGAAACCTGTTGATCCAATTAGCAGACAGTACTCATTTAAGAGTCTCCAGGTAGATGGATATGGATAGGACACATATTGAAGAAACCTGTTGATCCAATTAGCAGGCAGTACTTATTTAAGAGTCTCCAGGTAGATGGATATGTATAGGACACATATTGAAGAAACCTGTTGATCCAATTAACAGACAGTACTTATTTAAGAGTCTCCAGGTAGATGGATATGGATAGGACACATATTGAAGAAACCTGTTGATCCAATTAGCAGGCAGTACTTATTTAAGAGTCTCCAGGTAGATGGATATTGATAGGACACATATTGAAGAAACGTGTTGATCCAATTAGCAGGCAGTACTTATTTAAGAGTCCCCAGGTATATGGATATGGATAGGACACATATTGAAGAAACCCGTTGATCCAATTAGCTGGCAGTACTTATTTAAGAGTCCCCAGGTAGATGGATATGGATAAGACACATATTGAAGAAACCTGTTGATCCAATTAGCAGGCAGTACGTATTTAAGAGTCTCCAGGTAGATGGATATGGATAGGACACATATTGAAGAAACCTGTTGATCCAATTAGCAGGCAGTACTTATTTAAGAGTCTCCAGGTAGAAGGATATGGATAGGACACATATTGAAGAAACCTGTTGATCCAATTAGCAAGCAGTACTTATTTAAGAGTCTCCATGTAGATGGATATGGATAGGACACATATTGAAGAAACCTGTTGATCCAATTAGCAGGCAGTACTTATTTAAGAGTCTCCAGGTAGATGGATATGGATAGGACACATATTGAAGAAACCTGTTGATCCAATTAGCAGGCAGTACTTATTTAAGAGTCTCCAGGTAGATGGATATGGATAGGACACATATTGAAGAAACCTGTTGATCCAATTAGCAGACAGTACTTATTTAAGAGTCTCCAGGTAGATGGATATGGATAGGACACATATTGAAGAAACGTGTTGATCCAATTAGCAGGCAGTACTTATTTAAGAGTCTCCAGGTAGATGGATATGGATAGGACACATATTTAAGAAACGTGTTGATCCAATTAGCAGGCAGTACTTATTTAAGCGTCTCCATGTAGATTGATATGGATAGGACACATATTGAAGAAACCTGTTGATCCAATTAGCAGGCAGTACTTATTTAAGAGTCTCCAGGTAGATGGATATGGATAGGACACATATTGAAGAAACCTGTTGATCCAATTAGCAGGCAGTACTTATTTAAGAGTCTCCAGGAAGATGGAAATGGATATGACACATATGGAAGAAACCTATTGATCCAATTAGCAGGCAGTACTTATTTAAGTGTCTCCAGGTAGATGGATATACATAGGACACATAGTGAAGAAACCTGTTGATCCAATTAGCAGGCAGTACTTATTTAAGAGTCTCCAGGTAGATGGAGACCAACGATTACATTAAGGAGATAACTGGAGACAGACTTGAAGCTGATGAAGAAGACGTGGAAAGACCTTGACCTGATGTCACGTGAGAGGTAGACCTGATGTCACGTGAGAGGTAGATTTGCCAAGTTTATTGAAGTCCTATGGTCCCTAGCGAGCGGAAGAGTTATGATGTTGATTTATGTTCAAATGTCAACGGTTGTCTCTGTGTAACTTTCAAGACGTCTCTTTCTTACATAAAATGAATACTATTAAATATTGTTGAATTTGAGGCTACTTATTTCTTAAACGATGATTTTATTTGGGAATATTCTTTTCTTTATTTCTGTACTCCCTGCTGCTGTCAAGTTATCTTAACGTGCACGAACATTTTAAAATAGTAGCTTGTTCCAGTTGCTGACATATTTACAGTACCTAATAAACACTACCCCCATATAAATTCCGGGGGTCTATCATGGTCTTAACAAAGAGAAAGTCTACTGTCTCCATTCAACCATGTCGAACTAGGCGACAATTACGATGTTGTGAATGGGCATAGGAACGTCATCATGTAAAACTAATTTCTTCAGATGACCACAACTGCAAGAATATGTTTATGATTTGTGTAGTCTTCCTACAAGGGGAGCCGCGGGAGCATAATGGTTAGTGCACTGGCTTCCTATCACAGTGGTCTATGGTTCGATCCCCAGAGGATGTGGAAACGTTTTAGGCCACAAATGGCTCCTAGGTCGACCCAGCCCCAAATGGGTACCAGAGCACCTCTGGGAAGGTTAAGGCGGCCGGCGTGATGCCGACCACATCACCCCTAGTATGCCGACGGTCAAGATAATGTGGGCCTAACACCATATTCTCAATATGCCTCAATGGGCGTGTAACGGGTTCCTTCCTTCCTATAAGAGAACCAACTGTAGTGGTGGTACTAAGATTTGTGTAGTCTTCCTACTAGAGAACCAACTGTAGTTGTGGTACTATGATTTGTTTAGTCTTCCTACTAGAGAACCAACTGTACTGGTGGTACTTTGATTTGGGTAGTCTTCCTACTAGAGAACCAACTGTAGTGGTGGTACTTTGATTTGGGTATTGTTACTACGAGAGAACCAACTGTACTGGTGTTACTTTGATTTGGGTAGTCTTCCTACTAGAGAACCAACTCTAGTGGTGGTACTTTGAGTTGGGTATTCGTCCTACTAGAGAACTAACTGTACTGGTGGTACTTTGATTTGTGTAGTCTTTTTACTAGAGAACCAACTGTAGTTGTGGTACTTTGATTTGTATGTTCTTACTACTAGAGAGCCAACTGTAGTGGTGGTACTTTGATTTGTGTAGTCTTCCTACTAAAGAACCAACTGTACTGGTGGTACTTTGATTTGGGTAGTCTTCCTACTAGAGAACTAACTCTAGTGGTGGTACTTTGATTTGGGTATTCTTCCTACTAGAGAACCGACTGTACTGGTGGTACTTCGATTTGGGTAATCTTCCTACCAGAGAACCAACTCTAGTGGTGGTACTTTGATTTGGGTATTCGTCCTACTAGAGAACCAACTGTACTGGTGGTACTTTGATTTGTGTAGTCTTCCTACTAGAGAACCAACTGTAGTGGTGGTACTTTGATTTGGGTATTCTTCCTACTAGAGAACCAACTGTACTGGTGTTACTTTGATTTGGGTAGTCTTCCTACTAGAGAACAACCTCTAGTGGTGGTACTTTGATTTGGGTATTTTTCCTACTAGAGAACCACCTGTACTGGTGGTACTTTGATTTGTGTAGTCTTCCTACTAGAGAACTATCTGTAGTGGTGGTACTTTGATTTGTGTGTTCTTCCTACTAGAGAACCAACTGTACTGGTGGTACTTTGATTTGTGTAGTCTTCCTACTAAAGAACCAACTGTAGTGGTGGTACTTTGATTTGTGTGTTCTGCCTACTAGAGAACCAACTGTACTGGTGGTACTTTGATTTGTGTAGTCTTCCTACTAAAGAACCAACTGTAGTGGTGGTACTTTGATTTGTGTAGTCTTCGTACTAGAGAACCAACTGTAGTGGTGGTACTTTGATTTGTGTAGTCTTCCTACTAGAGAACCAACTGTAGTGGTGGTACTTTGATTTGTGTAGTCATCCTACTAAAGAACCAACTGTAGTGAGGGTACTATGATTTGTGTAGTCTTCCTACTAGAGAATATACTGTAGTGGTGGTACTTTGATTTGTGTGTTCTTAATACTAGAGAACCATCTGTAGTGGTGGTACTATGATTTGTGTAGACTTCCTACTAGAGAACCAACTGTACTGGTGGTACTTTGATTTTAGTAGTCTTCCTACTAGAGAACCAACTCTAATGGTGGTACTTTGATTTGCGTAGTCTTCCTACTAGAGAACCAACTCTAGTTGTGGTACTTTGATTTGGGTATTCTTCCTACTAGAGAACAAACTGTACTGGTGGTACTTTGATTTGGGTAGTCTTCCTACTAGAGAACCAACTCTAGTGGTGGTACTTGATTTGTGTAGTCTTCCAACTAGAGAACCAACTGTACTGGTGGTACTTTGATTTGGGTAGTCTTCCTACTAGAGAACCAACTCTAGTGGTGGTACTTTGATTTGGGTATTCTTCCTACTAGAGAACCAACTGTACTGGTGGTACTTCGATTTGGGTAGTCTTCCTACTAGACAACAAACTCTGTAGTGGTGGTACTTTGATTTGTGTGTTCTTATTACTAGAGAACCATCTGTAGTGGTGGTACTTTGATTTGTGTGTTCTTCCTACTAGAGAACCAACTGTACTGGTGGTACTTTGATTTGTGTAGTCTTCCTACTAAAGAACCAACTGTAGTGGTGGTACTTTGATTTGTGTAGTCTTCGTACTAGAGAACCATCTGTAGTGGTGATACTTTGATTTGGGTATTCGTCCTACTAGAGAACCAACTGTACTGGTGGTACTTTGATTTGTGTAGTCTTCCTACTAGAGAACCAACTGTAGTGGTGGTACTTTGATTTGGGTATTCTTCCTACTAGAGAACCAACTGTACTGGTGTTACTTTGATTTGGGTAGTCTTCCTACTAGAGAACAACCTCTAGTGGTGGTCCTTTGATTTGGGTATTTTTCCTACTAGAGAACCACCTGTACTGGTGGTACTTTGATTTGTGTAGTCTTCCTACTAGAGAACTATCTGTAGTGGTGGTACTTTGATTTGTGTGTTCTGCCTACTAGAGAACCAACTGTACTGGTGGTACTTTGATTTGTGTAGTCTTCCTACTAGAGAACTATCTGTAGTGGTGGTACTTTGATTTGTGTGTTCTTCCTACTAGAGAACCAACTGTACTGGTGGTACTTTGATTTGTGTAGTCTTCCTACTAAAGAACCAACTGTAGTGGTGGTACTTTGATTTGTGTGTTCTGCCTACTAGAGAACCAACTGTACTGGTGGTACTTTGATTTGTGTAGTCTTCCTACTAAAGAACCGACTGTAGTGGTGGTACTTTGATTTGTGTAGTCTTCGTACTAGAGAACCAACTGTAGTGGTGGTACTTTGATTTGTGTAGTCTTCCTACTAGAGAACCAACTGTAGTGGTGGTACTTTGATTTGTGTAGTCATCCTACTAAAGAACCAACTGTAGTGAGGGTACTATGATTTGTGTAGTCTTCCTACTAGAGAATATACTGTAGTGGTGGTACTTTGATTTGTGTGTTCTTAATACTAGAGAACCATCTGTAGTGGTGGTACTATGATTTGTGTAGACTTCCTACTAGAGAACCAACTGTACTGGTGGTACTTTGATTTTAGTAGTCTTCCTACTAGAGAACCAACTCTAATGGTGGTACTTTGATTTGCGTAGTCTTCCTACTAGAGAACCAACTCTAGTTGTGGTACTTTGATTTGGGTATTCTTCCTACTAGAGAACAAACTGTACTGGTGGTACTTTGATTTGGGTAGTCTTCCTACTAGAGAACCAACTCTAGTGGTGGTACTTGATTTGTGTAGTCTTCCAACTAGAGAACCAACTGTACTGGTGGTACTTTGATTTGGGTAGTCTTCCTACTAGAGAACCAACTCTAGTGGTGGTACTTTGATTTGGGTATTCTTCCTACTAGAGAACCAACTGTACTGGTGGTACTTCGATTTGGGTAGTCTTCCTACTAGAGAACAACCTCTGTAGTGGTGGTACTTTGATTTGTGTGTTCTTATTACTAGAGAACCAACTGTAGTGGTGGTACTTTGATTTGTGTGTTCTTCCTACTAGAGAACCAACTGTACTGGTGGTACTTTGATTTGTGTAGTCTTCCTACTAAAGAACCAACTGTAGTGGTGGTACTTTGATTTGTGTAGTCTTCGTACTAGAGAACCAACTGTAGTGGTGATACTTTGATTTTTGTAGTCTTCCTACTAGAGAATCAACTGTAGTGGTGGTACTTTGATTTGTGTAGTCTTCCTACTAAAGAACCAACTGTAGTGGGGGTACTATGATTTGTGTAGTCTTCCTACTAGAGAATAAACTGTAGTGGTGGTACTTTGATTTGTGTGTTCTTCCTACTAGAGAACCATCTCTAGTGGTGGTACTTTGATTTAGGTATTCTTCCTACTAGAGAACCAACTGTACTGGTGGTACTTCGATTTGGGTAATCTTCCTACCAGAGAACCAACTCTAGTGGTGGTACTTTGATTTGGGTATTTTTCCTACTAGAGAACCAACTGTACTGGTGGTACTTTGATTTGTGTAGTCTTCCTACTAGAGAACTATCTGTAGTGGTGGTACTTTGATTTGTGTGTTCTTCCTACTAGAGAACCAACTGTAGTGGTGGTACTTTGATTTGTGTTTTCTTCCTACTAGAGAACCAGCTGTAGTGGTGGTACTTTGATTTGTGTAGTCTTCCTACTAGAGAACCAACTGTAGTGGTGGTACTATGATGTCTGTAGTCTTCTTGTAAGTGAACCATCTGTAGTGGACTACTATGATTTGTGTAGTCTTCCTAAAAGACAACCACCTGTTCAAGAACTGGCCTCTTACATTATCTTCTGGAATTCCTGATTTTCAGACTAAGATCTGACAAATATTGGTCAGATATCTTACATATTTTCAAGGTGGACAAAAAGGAAAGTGACCCCATTGCAATAATAAAAGTCAAAACCAAAGCATTATGGATAGCACCACGCACTCCAGCGAGAAGGTTAGAATGATTGTCACAGTTTACTTTGTTATTTTGTTTGTTTCAATTATCTTCTGTTGAACACATCTGCTATAGCTAGCAATAGCTGAAGGATTGTCAGTACTAAAACTACAGTCTTCTAATGGTATTTTGTCTATTTTTAGTTGTTCCAGAATTAGTCTTCTAATGGTATTTTTTTTTTTTTTTAGTTGTTCCAAACTTACAGTCTTCTAATGATATGTGGTCTTCTAATGTCATTTTGTCTATTTTTAGTTTTTCCAAAATCACTTCCACAATACTTTCATTATCCCTTTGTCTTAATTAGATAAATCCAAGGAAAGATTCTTTTACATGAAAATCAATATCAACATCATGAACTATTTTTGTCATTAGCTCTCTATGTGCTTGATCTGGAGTGGACTCAAATACTTGACCTCATGGATGCTCTGTCATAATTGATGGCAATCAGTGGAAGCCATATGCTGAATAAATTAATTTTGCACTAAAGAGAAATTATTTATATGGGTATATATATATATATATATATATATATATATATATATATATATATATATATATATATATATATATATATATATATATATATATATATATATATATATATATATATATATATATATATATATATATATATATATATATATATATATATATATATATATATATATATATATATATATATATATATATATATATATATATATATATATATATATATATATATATATATATATATATATATATATGTATATATATATATATATATATATAAGAAATAACTGATTTATACGTGTGCATTTCTCTGTGTTTTAATTAAATCAACTACTATTTATTTGTAAATACAGATAACACATTTATTAATACATTGTTGTTTAACGCAAGTAAATAAATACGTGAAGTTGGTGGTTTAAAAAAATGTGGAGTTTAACTTCACAGAAAAATCGTTAGGGTGATTTGATGTGGTGGTAAGAATCATATTTGCTTTTGCCTGGTTAAAATAACTTAACTGGCCGGATTTTGAAACTAGTTTAAAGACTGCTCTGGTAATTATCGACTTCTGTGGTGAGGGCACGTCTTATAAGTAGTTGCAGGTGTAACCGCTCTGAACGTCAAGGCAAGGACCCTCACAACCTTTCAACGGCACGCATCTAACGTATACCACAAGCTCTTGATCTACAGACACGTATCAAGTTGGTATCACACACTGGTATCTCCAACTTGCACCACACTTTTTAAAAGAAACAGATGTCTCTGCTAAGTACTGGTTACCTGAAACTAGTCAGGCGTCTTTCCGCTATCACTTCCACCGACATTTTTCCTTGTTTTTTTGTAATTTTACCCTCCTTGAGTATAAATCATATACCCAGTGGACTGAATTAAAAATCGTCGTTAATCTCAGTTAATTTTATGACAAAATGTGACTGGAAAGCGAAAACAACTTTGTGCCTGGTTTATATATGTTATTTTTACGTATAAACTCATTGAAATGTTAATATAATACATATGTACACCTTGATATAATCATCATCCATTCCTTGCTTCACTTGGAGCATGGGGCTACCTCTATTTGTGGCTCCCAGTGCGGTACATCCTAAACAATCTTTGTTACCATTTAATTGTATCGCCTTATCGTGTTGAATTTCATTTCGCTAAATATTTTTTTACAATTGAAATCTTCAGTACCCAGCTGTATGGAGCATCTAAAGGCCGACATCTACATTTTATGTGACTCGTCAGGCAGTATATCAGCTACCGACTGGCCCATACAAATGACGTTTGTTGCTGACTTGATCAAGACATTCCGGTTAGGACCTGACGCAGTGCAGGTCGCATTTGGACAATTTGGCACGCAATTTAAACATGAGTTTGGCTTGAATAGATATAATAATCAGCGCGACATTTCACAGGTATGATACAAGTATATCTAGCACTATTCTGTTTCTAGCTTCTACGAGTTATAGACTAAACGTAACTTAGAACCGACTACCACAATAGGATAAAAGGTGTAAAATAAACTTTTTATAGGCTTGCAATATTTTTTTTTTCTAACCTGTGATGCTCATGTAATGTTCCTATGATGTTGATGTAATGTTCCTATGATGTTAATGTAATGTTCCTATGATGTTGATGTAATGTTCCTATGATGTTGATGTAATGTTCATGTGATGTTCCTAAGGATTACTATAGAAATATAGAAGGAATATGATCATTGCCTCCATCATTAGTTATTGATTTGAGGCTATAAATAAGGCTGGCTACCTGATCATGACAGTAAAGTATACTACATAAACGAACAATGCAACTATCAAAGTTGATATTCTTGGGCTACAGCTGTTTTGTCTTACATATGATCAGTTGTCGAGTTATAGCTGTTTTGTCTTACATATGATCAGTTGTCGAGTTATAGCTGTTTTGTCTTAGATATGATCAGTTGTCGAGTTATAGCTGTTTTGTCTTACATATGATCAGTTGTCTAGTTACAATTGTGTATCCTAAGCTGCAGTGACATGGCGTCTAATGCTGCGGATCCAGTACATCTAGCTATATTCCTATAAATGCAGCAGCTTGTAGATTCGCTTTCATTATTACAAACAAACTGGAACATGATTGAAGGCAATAAGATATACATAACAGATGAAATGCCACAACTATATGCAAATCTGTACAAAAAAGATTCACACCCACATTAATATGCCAGATTAACCAGCGTATAAACTATACCCGGGTAAAACTTGATCCAGGCCACAATAGCCTCCTGCTTATAATCTGTCCAACGCCAAAATAACCTTCCCCTAAAAAAAACATTCATGTCTATGTTTGTTGATTCCAAATGAAAACTACAATGTGTAACGTAGCCTTAATCTGTTTAGTCTCAACGTGGTAAATTTTGAGCAGTCAACTTTAAAACAAATATAAGTATATATATATATATATATATATATATATATATATATATATATATATATATATATATATATATATATATATATATATATATATATATATATATATATATATACGTGTGTGTGTGTGCGTGTGTGTATGTGTATGTGTATGTGTGTATATATATATATAAGCATTGGCACCTAATTGACTATGTAATTGTTAGGAAGAAGGACAGGCAAGATGTCCGGGTGACCAAGTCCATCTGTGGTGCCGAATGCTGGACTGATCATCGCCTCATTGTGTCTAAACTTAAAATTCGTATCCAACCTGCCAGGCGCCCTCAGGGAAAGAAAACTCAAAAAAGGCTGGATATTACCAAACTAAAGAAGACAAAAATTAAACAGTCATTCACTGACACCCTAGAAGACCATCTCAAATCTATCTCGTTAGACGGCCAAAGTGCGGAAACAAATTGGACAGCCCTAAGCGAGCAGATCTACAACACTGCTACAGAGGTCCTGGGTCCCGCCATCAAGAAACAAAATGACTGGTTTGATGAGAACTCAGATGATATAAAGAAGATGTTGGCTGAGAAACACCATCTCCATAAAGCATATTTAAATGATCCAAAATCTACATCCAAGAAAGACGCTTTCAACAACATGCGTAGAATCGTCCAACATAAACTACGCCAGATGCGGGATTCATGGCTGAGTAATAAAGCAGATGAGCTCCAAGGCTTTGCTGACAGCCATGACTTGAAAAATTTTTACCATGCACTCAAAGCGGTCTATGGTCCAACATCATCAGGATCATTTC